>QRFJ01001085.1:228424-792427 GCA_006176705.1 Cocos nucifera | reverse complement strand
ACACTAACCATAGGAGATAAACCAAAAGTGTTTCATGGGGAACCGTTTGTCCACAAATTCTTTTTCTAGGGAAATAAAATTGGCACGATTGGATTAGTCCGCAGCCAAACACGTGGAAAACGTACAAAAATTTTTTTAAAAAAATTGCCGGAAACACAAGGTACCCACTTGTAGTGGTTTGATGGAGATGTTGAGGAAGCTGCTAGCTGGTTCTTTGGTTTCTAGTCACATTTTCTTCCTTATGGAACAATGAATCCGTTTCTAAAACATGTTTCCTTGGAAAACTCTAAGCTAAGTCGGAAATATATTTCTCAATAAAGTTGTTGGAAAATTGAAGTAATGCAACATTTGTTAAGAAACGGTTGGTAAAAAAGAAAAATGAAAATTGAAATGCTTTTTCTTTCATAAAGGAAAACCGGTAAAGACCTACCTAATATCCATGACCAAGATCTTCACTTGAAGCAATCGGTAGTTGAATTACTATGATAAAAAATAAAAATTACAAAGTTATAAGAATAAAAACATGGCTGCTAAATTAAATAGAAAATATTGAGAGCTCAATTTAAAATTTGACATAATTATTGCATTTTTTGTCTAAGAGTAGTTGAGTTCTAAAGTTGTTTAATATTTGAGTCAAAATCACCAAGTATGAAGAGATAAAAGTAAATAAATATTATAATTTGATTCATCTTTTGATCATGTCACTAATCTATGGGAGCAAAATGGTTGCTAAACTAGCTAATTCTGAAGGAGTGATAATTTGTTATAATAACAAATTAAAGGTCAATGGTAGGGTATAATAGCTTTTATAATAATATCAACAAGCTTTTTTTTCCTCTCTCTTAAACAACCAAGTTTGGCCATCTAAGGAGTAAATCGACCCTCAAGCTCCTAATGAACAAATGTAGTATAAATTGTGTTCCACAATCTAGATATCAGGTTTATCATCAATTTAATGTTTAGCCCTTATTGGTATTATTATGGTGTAGAAGAGAGGGCATCAGTAGTCCCATATTGATTATGAGTCTAGGAGACTTTTGCTTATATAGGAAAGGATCATCTTTCCCACATAAGATGCTTTTTGAATTGAAATCTAAGGGATAAAATCATGAGGCTCATAGATCAAAGTAGACAATATTTTACGTACTGAGCCATGAGCTCTTGATCGTAATATTGACATACCAGATAGGAGACTAACCCTATAATTATGGGGCTCCTCTTGCTCGTATATAGTCTGTGATAAAAATAAGGAGAATACCTCCTATTTGTATACAGACTCCTTCTTTATTAGGAGACTATGGTAAAGTTAAGGAGAAAATTAAGCATCTTTCATCTGTACACAAACTTTTCTTAACTGGGGATTAGGGCAGTATTAGTTTTATATTAGTTATATAAGTTAAGGGGACTCTGGCTTATATAGGAAAGGACTATTATTTTCATATATGTCTTTTAGATTGAAATCCAAGGGATAAAATCATAAGACCCATAAGTCAGAGCGGATAATATCTTATATATGCCGAGCCATGAGTCCTTAGCTGCAATAGGTACCTTTCCCCACCACTATTTATTTAACATCATGAGTTAGATCTTGTTTATACACCCAATAATTTTGAACCTATCGGATATGAACTGTTATTCGAATCATTACATGATATGATGTACACAGTTTGGAGGCTTGTGGAGCTAGCTACCAAAGAAGGTTGAACATAATATTGGAAGATCATAAGGCCCTATGTTTGGAGTAGGCCAGAGTGCTCTATATCCAGCTTCCCATTTAATTGATTACAAAAAAGAAATGACCATAACTGCCATTGTAGCCTTTTTCCGGGGTCTTATACATGGAGTTATGTGCACTTACTGAAGTTTTTTTTTTTTACGTATGCACCAATCTTGGGGAGGTCCAGAAAGGAGGCTTCATTTCAAGAGTAGTCCACTAGGAACACCCCATCCTGCACTCCCAGCTTCCAACTGTCAGGTCTGAACGCAGTAAACTGAGTCCGAACCTCTTCTCTCCTTCACTCCACCTGCTAGTTCGTTTGGCTTCTCATTTTTTTCTCCCCATGAATAGAGGCACGAAAGAGTCAAGGAAGCTGACGTGCTATAAAACAAACGGCGCCTCCCCGGAGTCCGCGCACCTCCCGCTCCCGATCCCACCGGTCCGTCAGTGGCCGCCCCCGCGACGCTCCCTCCGCCCTTGTCAATCCAGGCGGGCCCAGCCGTCTCTATGCCCTTGCGCGATCCGGTCACCTTCCTGCCTCGCTTTCTCTCTCTCTCTGAGACCAGAGAGAGGTTGAGTCCGGTCAAAAGTGTTGACGAGTTCTCTCACGTGGAACGCGCCGGCCCAATCGGAAGCGGTGGATTTTTTTTTTTTTGAGGCGGTCATATCAGCGTTTGACCTTCTGCCCTCTCTCTCCACTCGATCAAAAAAAACAAATTAGCTGAACCGAATCCACCAGCCGGACAGTAGACCGATCCTATTAGAAGCGCCATATATCATATTAAAAAAAAATAAAATAAAAAGAGGGACAAGTGCATCCGAACCTCCACTCACCTCAGTCTTCATCCCTACCAAAACCCTCTATTTCTCGTGTTGTCATTTTTTTGGCTCTAATATCCCTCTTTTCTCATGTTTCATATGCTGTTAAAGCACTCCGGAGCCATCTTCTCCATCTGATCCCAAGCGGATCTATCAAAATTGTAGGCCGGCTGCCGTGCACTGCTGTTCTTAGGTCTATATTGCAACATTAGTCTTTTCCCAAGTTCCCCTCTAGATTCTTCATATGTTGTTACTCTTCTTTGCAGTCCTTTTCTGATAGAGTTGCCCAAGTGCCAATATATAGCCTGAGCGCTTTGCCCTCTCTTTGCATCGTCGGCCTCCTCCTGAGCCCCCCTTTAGGTCTTTCCCTTCAAATTCTTCATACGATGCTTGAGTGTCAGAGAATAATAGTGCACAGAAGCCGAAGGCCACTGTTGCACAAGAAGCTCAACACTAGGAAAAAAAAGGGGAGAGACACCAGTTTAGTTTAGAATGGAGGGCATAAATGGAGAGGGATGAATTTCAAACTCTGTTAATCTCTCTTGCGGGTTTGAAAGAATGACTTTTGCGCATTGAAGTCAGAGACCGGTAGCGTATGAGAGCTAGGGACAGGCAGTACATAAAAGTTGCAGACTAGTGGCACATGCCAAACCCTAGGATTTTGCGCAAGATGATGAAGAGGAGAAAAGATATAGATAGTATTTGGTGATCTAAATGGAATCACCATGATGATCTAAGATCAACGATGATCTAAATTCTATGATAATCTGATCACTAATAATTTAAGATTACTATTTTTGGTAGATCATGATCCAATGATTAAAGATCATAAAATATCCTAACTTGTTTGGTATTCTATGAAAATTCAAGATCATTAATCATATAATACCAAAACTATTTATAATTATTGGTGCAGAATTTGGTTGACATCAGATCGAGCTGGAGCTGAGGGAGACGAGGTCGCCGCCGGGGACCTGCAAAACAAAGTCCCATCCGGAGTTGATGGTGGTGGCTACGACGGAATCCTTCGACGATCAAGTTAGTTCTTTTGGCCAATAGAAATGGAGTGCTTAGACGAGAGCTCGACAGAGTTTTGGAAAGAAGAAGAGAGCTTAGAGAAAACGTATCTGGAGGATCCCTTTTTATAGACGAAGCTTGATTAATGGTGACAGCTGCAGTTGTTTGGCAGCGGGCTACTCGAGGTCTGGTGAGTTCGGGACGGAGGAAAAGGTATCGTCAGGCTGATGAAGACAGTCATACCATCCGGTAGCGTCGTCTGTGGCAGACTGATGGTGATTGTTCGTCGAGATTTAATAGCTGTAGCTCTGAAAAAGCAAAAATTAGTTGGTGGATTTCGGCATATATCAATTTCAGAGAAGTTCAGCTCCTAGAGGAGTTCAAAAAGAGTTCAGCTTCTGTAGGCGTTCAATTAGAAGAAAAGCTCGAAAGAAGTTCGACTTCTACAGACATCCGACTAGAGGAGAAGCTCGGAAGGAGTTCGGCTCCCATAGGCGTCCGACTGAAGGAGTGCAGAGGGAGTTCGGCTCTTATGAACATCCGATTGAAGGAATGCGGAGGAAGTTTGGCTCCCATGAGAGTCCGACTGAGGAAGTATGGAAGAAGTTTGGCTCTCGTGGATGTCCGACTGGAGGGATGTGAAGGAAATTCGGCTCTCATGTGAGTCCGACTGAAGGAGTATAGAGGAAGTTCGACTTTCGTAGGATTTCGATTGGAGCTCGACCGCTGAGAAATTCGATCGGTTGAAGGAATTCGGCTAAGACTCGATCACTGGAGAGTTCGAAAGAGGCTCGATCGCTGAGAAGTTCGACCGGCTGAAAAAATTTGGCTAAGGCTCGTCTGCTGAAGCTCTTTCGTAACTATCGATTGTATTAGACTGAGCATCAGACTGGACTTTGGTAGGTACAGAGTTTATCCCCAACAATAGTTCCTCCCACTTTCGAGTTTGAAACTCGAAGTAAGGGAGTAGAGAAAAGACGACTGTCGGAGTCCTCTTCAGGGCTCTACGCCAGTTCAGATTGAAGCTCGAAGGAAATCTCATCTCCAACCAAAGTTGAAGTTGAAGTTGAGGCTCGGAGGAGATCTCATCTCCAGCCAAGGTTAAAATTGAAGTTGAGGCTCAAAGGGATCTCGTCTCCAGCCGAGGTTGAAGGAGATCTCGTCTCCTGCGGTCGAGGTCGAAGGTTGAGCTCCTCGGAGAAGATCTCATCTCCAGTAGCCGAGATCGAAGGTTGAGCTCTTCAGAGGAGATCTCACCTCCAGCAGTTGAGGTCGAAGGTTGAGCTCCTTAGGAGAGATCTTAGCTCCAGCAGCGCAGATGAAGGTTGAGCTCCTCAGGGGAGATCTTATCTCCAGCAGTCGAGGTTGAAGGTTGAGCTTCTCGGAGGATATATTATCTCTAACAATCGAGATTAAAGGTTGAACTCCTCAGAGGAGATTTTATCTTCTGCAGTCGAGGTTGACTCAGTTGCTCGAGAGAGATCTTATCTCTGATCGAGGTTAAGCTCGTGGGAGATTTATCTTCTACAGTCGAGGTTGAAGCTTGAAGAAGATCTTATCTGGCTGTCGGTATAGCCTGACCACTGGAGAGATCTTATCTCTAGTCGAGTTGACTCGGATGCTCGAAAGAGATCTTATCTCTGATCGAGACTGAAGCTTGGAGGAGATCTTATATCTCTCAACCGAGGTTGAAGCTCGAGGAGATCTTATCTCCTACAGCCGAGGTTGGCTCGATCGTTGGAAGAGATCTTATCTCTAGCGACGGTTGACTCGGATGCTCGAAAGAGATCTTATCTCTGATCGCAGGCTGAAAGCTCGGGGGAGATCTTATCTCCTATAGTCAAGGTTGGGTCGGTCACTTGGAGAGATCTTATCTCTAGCCGAGGTGATCGAACACTCGAAAGAGAATCTTATCTCTGTCGAGGCTGAAGCTCAAAGAGATCTATCTCTACAGTCGAGGTTGGCTCGGTCTGCAGCGGTGAGAGATATTATCTCTTAGCACAGGTTTGAAGCTCGCAGGGAGATTCTTATCTCCTGCAGTCGAGGTTGAAGTCATTGGAAGATCTTCATCTGCCTACAGTCAAGGTTGGTCCAGTTGCTCGAAAGAGATCTTATTCTCCTACAGTCAAGGTTTGAAGCTCGGAGGAGATCTTATCTCCTAACAGTCGAGGTTGGTCCGAGTCGCTCGAGAGAGATCTTATCTTAGCCAAGGTTGAAGCTCGGAGAAGATCTTATCTCCTAAAGCCAGGCTGAAGCTCGAAGGAGATCTTATCTCCTGCAGCCGAGGTTGAAGCTTTCGGAGAGATCCTTATCTCCTGCAATCAAAGTTGAAGCTCGAAGAAATTTATCTCCTACAGCCGAGATTGGTCCGATCGCTCGGAGAGAGATCTATCTCTGGTCGAGGCTGAAGCTTGGAGGAAGATCTATCTCCTGCAGTCGAGATTGATCCGATCGCTCGAAAGAGATCTTATCTCCTAGTCCGAGGCTGACTCGGGCATTTAGGAGAGATCTTATCTCTGACCGAGGCTGAAGCTCGGAGAAGATCTTATCTCCTGATCGAGGTTGCTCGGTCCCTCGAAAGAGATTATTATCTCTAGACGAGTTAAAATTGAGAAGATCTTATCTCTATAGCCAGGTTGAAGCTCGGAGGAGATCTTATCTCCTACAGTCGAGGTTGAAGCTCAGAGGAGATCTTATCTCTACAGTCAAGGTTGGTCCGGTCGCTCGAAAGAGATCTTATCTTTAGTCGAGATTGAAGCTCGGGGAGATCTTATCTCCTGCAGCGAGCTGAACTTGGAGAAGATCTTATCTCCTACAGTCGAGACTGAAGCTCGAAGAAGATCTTATCTTCTGAAGCTGAGGTTGGTCCGATCACTTGAAAGAGATTTTATCTCTAGTCGAGATTGACTCAGATGCTCAGGAGAGATCTTATCTCTGATCGAGGTTGAAGCTCGGGAGAGATCTTATTTTCTACAGTCGAGGTTGGCTCGATCACTCGAAAGAGATTTTATCTCTGACCGAGGTTGAAGCTCGGGGAAGATCTTATCTCCTACAATCAAAGTTAGCCCGATCGCTCGGAAGAGATCTTATCTCTAGTCGAGGTTGACTCGGGCACTCGGAAGAGATATTATCTCTGACCGAGGTTAAAGCTTGAGAGAGATCTTATCTCCTGTAGCTAAGGTTGGCTCGGTCGTTCGGAAGAGATCTTATCTCTGATCGAGGTTGAAGCTCGGAGGAGATCTTATCCCCTGTAGTCAAAGTTGAAGCTCGAAAGAGATCTTATCTTACTATAATCGAGATTGTCCGATCGCTCGAAAGATATCTTATCTCTAATCGAGGTTGATCGGACATCCGAAGAGAATCTTATCTTTGATCGAGATTGTAGCTCGAAGAGATCTTATCTCCAATAGTCGAGGTTGACATACACTTTGAAGCCCAATCTTCGACTTTGCTTACGTTAGGATGAGGTTCTCTTCTATTCCTAATGAACTGTGGGGCATATAAGGGTTTATATCAGGGCCTCTCTTCCCATCTCATCAAAAATGAATGAGGCCTGTCGACTTTGCTCGTATTAGGATGAGGTTCTCCTCCTATTCCTATGGACTGTGGGACACATCATAAGGGTCGTTGCCACCGGGCCTCTCCCTCCATCTCATCTAAACACTGAACAGGTTCTTTGATTTGCTCAATATTAAGGATGGAGACTTCTCCTCCTATTTTTAATGATTATAAGAACCCGATTTCGTAGGCCTTCTCCCCCCATCTCGTCTTAAAATGATTTCAAGGCCTCGTTACACGCGACTGTACTCATATTAGGATGACGGTGTTTCTTTTTTGTTCTAACATGACCACCTATTGTTTGCTCTTTTCTAATCATACAGAATTGAGTTTTGCAACCGAAAAAATAATAATGTTGAAAATGAGGCAGTCTTCTTGAAGATAAAATTACCGACATGTATTCTCGAATTCTCGAGTCTCAAGATCCCGTAGGGAGCGTGTATCTCCGAGCTTTCTCAGGACAGATAAAGTTCCTCAAACCTGACAATCTCCCTCTTTTTTGTCTGGCCGTTCTCAACTTGGCAAGCAAGCTTCTTTTTGACTTGACATTGAAAGATGGTACAGCCCGTCGAAGTATAAGGCCCTATGAGATGAGCATCGATGGATGCCGAGAGACGGCGACTCTCTCGTTATTGTTTCTCTTCTCAATTGATCGGTTTCTGAGTCTTCTGGAGGAGGACTTCTTCACGCCCTTACTATCGAAGCTCTCCTTGATGGACAAGCTCGAAGAAGAGTGTCGACGCTGGCTTGTGCCTTGGGGAAGCCCGTGGAGACGCTCGGTCGAGTTTCATTCGGCCCTCTGTTGAAGCCTTTTGGGGTGAGACTTCATGTCCTTTTTGCCAGAGCTTTCCATTGATGATGAGCTCTTTGAAGAGTTTGGCCTTCAGCTTGTGCTTGGGGGGAGCCCGTGAGCTGTGGCCAAACTTTATTCCACCCTCCTGCGAAGCCTCCTAGAGAAGAACTTCATGCCCTTTTGCCAAGGCTTCCTTGACGATGAGCTCTTAGGGGAGTTCGGCCTCGTTTGTGCTTGGAGGTAGCTTGTGAGCACAATCGAACTTCATTCCGCCCTTCTGCGAAGCCTCTTGGGGGAGAACATCGTATCCTTTTGCCAGGGCTTCCTTGATGACGAGCTCTTGGAGGAGTTCGGCCTCACTTACGCTCGGAGGAAGTCCGTGAGTGCGATCGAACTTCAGTCGACCCTCCATCGATGGTGGGTCTATTAGACTCATCCACCCATCGCTCTCGTATAGTTTCTTCATCCTTCAACTTGAAGGCTTCTTTTGTACGGATATATCTCTCGGTTCGGACTAGCAGATCGGTAAAGTCTCTAGGATAGTTCTTCTTTAGAGAAAATAGTAAATCGTTCTTCTGAAGGCCACCCTTGAGTGCGGCCATCGCAACAGACTGGTCCAGATCACGAATCTTCAAATACGCAGGTGTTAAATCGGAATGACATAAGTTTTGGATGGATTTTTCCTCCTTCTGCTTGATATTCAATCAGAAAATCTGAAACCACTTGGGTGTGGACGTCGGCTACGATGAAGTGAGCCACGAAGCTGATAGCTCATTGGTCAAACCAGAGAAGATCATGATCTGACTTCATGTGAGTTACATTTCTCGTTTGCTCTTTAAGATAGATGGAAAGGCTCCGACATAATATGACGTCTGGTGCACCATGGAGTAGCATCATAGTTGGAAAGGCCTCTAGATGATCAGCCAGATCAGAGGTTCCATTATAGCTTTCAATGAGGGAGCTTAAAGTTCAGATGGAATGGGCTCTTGCTAATTCGAAGGAAGAAAGAAGGATCGGTGCAAGACGTCAATTACAGGTGAGCCTGGGGCAACGGGTCGAGCTTACTCATCTGTCGGCCCATCTTTCATAGTTTGTGATTGAGGACATCATCTCGGTCATACGACCTTGGAGGGCTTGCCGACTATAGATGGGAAAGGTTCCTCCAAAGGAGAACCGATTTAAAACTTGGGTCCTCTGCTCTTCGTTTTCTTTCCTTTCTAACGGCGATGGGCATGCTAGCCCAAATGCTCTTTCTTGGGATTGATTTTTGACATCCCGATGATGGGTTTCTTGATGGAGTCGCTGTCGGGGGCTGCCACATGGTCTGCACTATCTCGGTGAGGCTCTGAACCCATTGCATCAGTAGGTCAAATTGCTCTGGATCTACCATGGCCATCGATGGAGGTAGAGGTTGAAGTATCAGTGATGGAATAAGAATGGATGGATTTGACTCAGATCTGATGGTAGATGCAGTAGATCTCCGGGTATTTGCTTCTTTGGCATTTCTTAAGATTAAATAAGAGGATGGGAGAGAATCTGGAGGAGGAAGGTCGCAGGAATCGGTTGAGCACTCCTTAAGAACAAGGGTACCTCAGAGATAGAGGCCCTCCTTCTAGCGCCATCTCTGTTGGTGCAGAATTTGATTGACGTTGGATCGAGCTGAAGCTAGGGAAGATGAGGTCACCATCAGAAATCTGCAAAATAAAGTTTCATTCAGAGTTGATGGTGGTGGCTCTAGTGGGACCCTCCGATGATCAAGTCAGCTCTTCTGGCCAATAGAAATGGAGTGCTCAGATGAAAGCTCGGTAGAGTTTTGGAAAGGAGAAGAGAGCTTAGAGCTTAGAGAAAACATATCTGAAGGATTTTTTTTTATAGACGGAGCTTGATTGATAGTGATAGCTGCAGTTGTCTAGCAGCGAGCCACTCGAGGCCTGGTGACTTCGGTACGAAGGAACAGATATTGTCGGACTGATGGAGACAGTCATACCATCCAGTAGCATTGTCTGTGGCAGACTGATGGTAAATACATTCATTGAAGATTTAATAGCCGTAGCGTTTGAGAAAGCAAGCATTAGTTGGTGGACTTTGGCATAATATAAATTTCAGAGAGTTCGAACTCCCTAAGAAATATAATCTGGAGGGCAGATTATTCGGGAGTAATCCGCTGAAGGAATCCGACTGAGGAAGAAGTCCGAAAGGAGTTCGGCTCCTGGAGGAGTTCGAAAAGAGTTTGGCTTTTGTAGGCATCCGACTAGAGGAGAAGCTCGGAAGGAGTCTGGCTTCTGCAGGCGTCCGACTAGAGGAGAAGCTCGAAAAGAGTTTGGCTCCCATAGGCATTCGACTGGAGGAGTGTGGAGGAAGTTCGGCTCTTGTGGACGTCCGATTGGAGGAGTGTGGAGGGAGTTCGACTCTCATGGGAGACCGATTGAGGGAGTACGGAGAGAGTTCGACTCTCATGGGCGTTCGACTGGAGGGGTGCAGAGAAAGTTCAGCTCTTATGGGAGTCCGACTAAAAGAGTACGGAGAAAGTTCGACTCCCATTGGAGTCCGACTGAAGCTCGACCGTTGAGAAGTTCGGTCGATTGAAGAAATTCGGCTAAGACTCGATTATTGAGAAGTTCGGAAGGGATTCAACCGCTGAGAAGTTCGATCGACTGAAGGAGTTCGACTAAGGTCCGTCCATTGAAGCTCTTCCGTGACTACCGGTTGCATTAGACTGAGCATCAAACTAGACTTGGATAAATGCAGGGTTTATCCCCAATAATAATATATTCCATAAAAATATACTTATTAATCATAAATAATATATTATAAATAAAATATTATACTTATTAATATATTAATAATTAATAGATTCTATAAAAATATATTTATTAATTTTATAAATTATTAATCCTATAAAAGTATATTAATTATTATTATAGAATTAATACTTTTATTTATATTTACAATATATTATTTATTAACAAAAATATTTATTTTGATTAGAAAAATAAGATAAATAAATGTAATACATTAAATATTTTTATTATATAAATATAAAGTATAATAAGATATTTTTACTCTAATTTAAAATTATTATTAAATCATAATATGATAATAATATGATTAATAATATATTTTTATGATAATAATTTACTTGATTGAGGATATTTTTATCTTTTTATTTTAATCCAAGATCACTGTCTGGGGGTAATCTTGGATTCCGACCTTAAGAATGGATATTCGATTGTTGAGAATAAATCTCGCTCCCGTCGAAGTGGTGCTTAGCCTAATGCAGCTGATAATCATAGCAGAGCTTCGATCGAAAAATTCTCCTCCCAACAAGTCGACCCCATTTTGATCTCTCTCCAGTGCCGACTCGTCCAATGGCCAAACTCCTCTAGCTGGACTCTAAACCCATTCGAACTCCACAATGGTCGAGCCCCAGCCGAACTTTCACAACGGTCGACCTTTCGAACTCCTCCAGCAGTCGGACTTCTATGGGAGGCGAACTTCTTTCGGACTCCTCCAGCAGTCGAGCTTCTACGGAAGTCGAACTCCTTCTAGACTCCTCCAGTAGTCGGACTTCTACAGAAGCTGAACTTCTTTCGACTCCTCCTTCTAAATCCGGAGCTTCTGCGGGAACCAAACTCCTTCCAGACCTCCTCATCTAGTCAGGCTTCTTCTAACGAGAGCAAACTCCTTCCAAACTCCTCCAGTCGGGCTCTACGGGAGTCAAACTCTTTTCGGACTTCTCCAGCAGTCAAGCTTTTACGGAAGTCGAACATCCTTCCGGACTCTGCCAGCAGTCGGGCCTTCTATGGGAGCCGAAACTCCTTCAGCAGTTGGGCCTTCTATACGAAGCCGAACTCCTTTCACAGACTCCTCCTCCAATCAAGCTTTATGAGAGTCGAACTTCTTAACATGGTGTGCTTGCTTATTCCTTTTTTTTGGGTAGAATGTGCTAGCTTATGCTTAAAGAAAAAACATATGCACGCACAATGTGCGGTGGTTTGGTCCACGGAAACAAAATTATTATGCGTTGGTAATTGGAACCAACGAAGATGTCGACGGTTAATCAGAATTGCAAGACCAGCCGTACATCCGGGGGTCCCAAAAGTCAGCTAGCCCAACTGATTCTAAGTTAACAATATTTCTTGCCTTCCGAGCTCACCCAATCTCCTACCTTCAATTAAATAATGCATTCAAACGATAGTTATGGGAAAATATATGAAACCTGACATTGTACGACTAGAAAGTCTTGTCCGGTGGGATTTGAAATGGAGGATATGCCATGGAATTTGGTACCTGCCGATCGGTGGATCTGGTCATCAAGTGGTCATCATGAATCGTGGACTTGTCTGCGTACCGAAATTAATGAAATTCGTCGCAATGAGATTGAATGCAATTTTGCTTCCACCATTAGAGAATTTCGGACGGCTTTGAAACGGGATGCAAAGGCTTCGGCATGGTCACGTAGATTTCACATGGAATACATGGCGAGTTACCGTGGTTGATACTTCTTTGGTCGTGTATGTTGGACCGACGCCTTAAGAAACAAATTTTGCCTCCACCATCAAAGAATTTCGGATAGCTTTGAAACGGGATGCAAAGGCTTCGACATGGTCCCATAGATTTCACGTGGAATACACTGCGAGTTACCGTGGTTGATACTTCTTTGGTCATGTATGCATGGTGGACCGACGCCTTAAGAAACATTTAAAAAAGAAGAAGAAGAAAGACAGCCGATGGCCGAAGATACTTTTGTTGAAATGAGTTGTAAATTTCTCTAATTAAAAATATAATATTTTAATTAAAAAAAAATATGATTATAATTAGAAAAAAATATGGTTGTATAATTTCTAAATTGAGATCCTGAAGATTAATAAAAACAATCCTATAGATCCTAAAGAAATTCAATTCCTTCTTTCTCTGAAATCTCCATCTATATCTCCTCTTCTGTCTCTCTACCATCTCTGTTTGCCAACATGGTATCAGAGCAAGATTCTATTTCATGAAATCTTTCTTTTCCAAATCTCTATCGCTTCTCTTCCGCCGCTTCCTCACCAACCACCATCCCTAGTCGGAGCCCATCGATCGCTCCATCTTCTCTCGACCGAACTCGGTCTCCAAGGCCATCTCCCGCATCCGCAACTATCTCGCCCTCCTTGCTGCTTATTACTTCATCCACCATCGCTGCACCTCTCCCCTTCTCTTTCTCGGATCCAGCACCTCCTGCACCTCGATGACCCTCTATGGCGCCTTAAGCCTCCGCTGCTGTCGTTGCTGTCACCACTGTCGCTTCCATCACCATCGCCGTTGCCATCGCCGCCACTGTCGCCGCTTCTACTGACATTGTCGCTGCCTCTTCCACCCATGAATCACAGGATTAAGAATCCCAATATTTAGTTAAGTTCTTTCTAAAAAAAAAAAAAAAAAGGCTGGAGCACCTATGTTACAGTCTAATCTACTGCCACATGTGCCTCCAATCCCAGGATGCTGAGTCTTGTTCTGGAGGAATGATTGAGTGCTTTCTTTGAAAATTTCTAAATATTGTCAAGGTGCCCTTCATGCGAGTAAGCATTTGATATTTTTTTTTTATCATCTGAGTTTATCTCAGATTGTTGATGAGAAAATTTCAAATACCTTTTCTTCTCTCAAGATTGCTCTTGTTTACTTGACTATTTGAGTATTCTTTGATAATGGATAATAAAACTTCTTTAACCATGGAGGATTTGGAAAAGTCGATGGTTAGGATGATGGAATCTCATATCTCAGGTGGTGGATTTTTAAAGATCACCCTAGAAACTAATCCAATCAAATTGGATGGGCTGAGCATCTACTTAAGTAGGACGTGACATGTTCCTTTAATTTTACATTCTCACAATCTTGAGGGGTTCATAAGTGGTACTACAAAAAGATCAGAAGAAGATGGTATAACTGTTAAACAGTAAAATTCTAATAACTCTCAAGTGGTAGCATGGCTCATTGCTTTTATGGTACCAAGTGTTGGTCATACGGTAAAGGCATTGACAAATGCTTATGAGTTGTGGCAGACCGTGACCATAACTTATTTTTATAAAGGCAATAATATGCATGCCCATAAGATCCAACAAGAGCTTCGGGGACTTACTCAGGTACCCGATCTGTAACAGAGTATGTTGAAGAGTTAAAAAGGTTATAAAATGATTTTGATTTTTATAGTCATTTTACCCCTACTCATCCTAGTGATGTTGATGTGTTCCGCAAATGGATAGAGCGTCAACGCCTTATAGATTTTTTAAATAGGCTAAACTCGGAGTTTGAGTATTGACACTTTTCTATTCTTAGTATACAGGAGTAGCCAACTCTAGATGAAGCTATTTCTTTGGTTCTTAGTGAAGAAACTCGATTAGCCACTATATCTTCTTCTATGAATACAGCTATACGATCTATACTTGCACTACAACCAACTACTCTCGAAAGCTCTTCTTCTATCAATTCTGCTCAAGAAACTCAGCCTCGGCCTTGTGGGGTCAAGATTTGTGACCACTATCATAAGTCGGACCACATCAAAGCTTACTGTTATAAGCTGCATGGTCGTCCGACTAGAGGTCATGGTCGTGGAGGTAGTCATTCTAGTAGAGATCGAGGATAGTATAATCAGGCCCATTTTTCTTCTATGAGGGATCTATTAGTTGAAGAAATGCAACTTTTGAAAAAATTCAAATCTGATGTAAATATTTTTGAAAATAGTGCTTTCATAGAGGATTCTTCGAATCAACTAACTAGTTCTCTCTATCAGGATAATTTTGCCCAAACAAGTATCGATGATCAAGTTCATGCTCTTAACTGTAGTAATTTTTCTCCATAGATGGTTAACTCTGGAGCATCCAATTATATGACTGGATCCTTTAGAGATTTTGTATCTTATATTCTCTGTTCTGGTCATGATAAAGTTCGTCTTGCTAATGGCTTCTTTATCCCTATTTTTGGGAAAGGATCTATAAAATACACTTCAAAATTATCTTTATCATCTGTTCTATGTGTTCCTAGATTCTCTATAGTGCTATTACAAATGATCTTGATTGTGCCATAACTTTTTTTATAATATATTGTGTCTTTCAGGAGCCAAGGATAGGGAGAAAACTTAGAACTTGTATAATGCATAATGAAAAACTTAGAACTTGTATAATGCATAATGGACTCTACTATTTGGAAGAAAAAGTATCTGGAGGCTACTCAGAAACCAATTTGACAATATCATCTTCATGGAAGGAAGACTTGTTGCTCCAACGCCATAGGCTTGGTCATCTTTCATTTACTCTCTTAGCTCATATATTTTCAATTACTTTTGAATCATATAATAAAGAGAAGCTTATATATGATGTTTGTGAACTAGTTAAACACACTAAAAGTGCTTATCCAAACTCAGGCCTGCATAGTAAAATAATATTTGAGGTAGTTCATTCTGATGTGTGGAGATCCTGTGGGACCACTGCTATTTCTAGTCATTGGTCATTCATTACTTTTATTGATTATTTCAGTCGTTGCACTTGAGTTTATCTATTGAAAAATAAGAATGAAGTGTTTCAGTCATTTAAAGATTTTCATAAAATAATTGGTACTCAATATGGAGCAACTCTTAAGATTTTTCACTCTGATAATAGGACAGAGTATCTTAATAAAAATTGGAGGAGTATATACATAATAATGGTATTATACATCAAATGACCTATGTTGATATACCAGCTCAAAATAGAATTGCTGAAAAAAAGAATAGGCACCTACTTGAAGTGACAAGATGTTTAATATTTTCTATGAATGTTCCTAAATTTTTATGGAAAGAAGCAGTATTAACTACAGTGTATCTAATTAATTGAATGCCACTTCGAACTTTAGACTATAAGATACCTCTTGAATGCATGCAGAGAACTAATTCTTTCATAGTTCCCCCAAGGTATTTGGTTGTCTTTGTTTTGTTCGGGATCATCAACCTTCGGTTGGCAAGCTTGACGCTCGTGCCTTTAAGTGTATTTTTGTAAGCTATTCTTGCACTCAGAAAAGATATAAATATTAGTGTCGAACTGAGCAAAAGTTGCTTATCAGCATGGATGTAACATTTCGAAAGTCGGAGCTATTCTATATATCTTCTATGTCCTCTTTCTCTCCCTTCACCTCTAGAATTGGTGGAGAGGGGGAGTTCTCTGGAGGGAGTCCTATTGCTGTGGATATTGGCAGTTCTATTACAGATAGTGGTTTTGATACTTAGAGAAAGTTTATTTCTATTAATATTGATTCTGACAGTCAAGAAGAAGCATTTGAGTCTCTGTCATAACTTGTTACTTCAGTTTCATCTGTTTCATCTTCTCTCTCATAGCCTATTGTGCACTCTTCAATCTCCAGGTCTTCCTCTTTTATCCCAATGGATTTATCTTCTACATCCCCTTTCAGGATGAATGCTAATTTTTCTGTACCTTCCATTCATTTTATATTAGATAATAAGGATTTGAACGTTCTTATTGTATTACGTTAGCCTACTCGTTTATTGGTATTCCTGCTCGTCTTTAGGATGGAGTGGGGTACAAACATGACATCACTAATTCTTTATATCCCATGAGTCTCTCTCCCCATCTTATCAGAGTTTTATAGCTTCTCTATTCTCTATCTCCATACTCGAGAACTGGAAGATTGCTGAGGAAGACTCCAAGTAGAAAGCCACCATGCTTAAGGAGATTTGAGCACTAAAAAAAATAATTCATGCAAACTTGTATCTTTACCAACTAGTAAACAAACTGTGGGATGTAATTGATTTTTATAGTTAAGCAGACATTTGAGGATACTGTTAAACATTACAAAGCTCGTTTGGTAGCAAAATGATATTCACAGACTTATAGCATCGACTATAATAAAACTTTTGCACCCATTGCAAAAATAAAGTCTATCAGAATCTTTATATTATGTGCTACTAACTTCGGATGGGATCTATTCTAACTCGATGTAAAGAATGCTTTTCTTCATGGAGAACTTAAGAAGGAGGTATATATGGATATTCCACCAGAGTTTGCTACTGCTCAGATAGTGGGCAAAATATACCGATTATGGTGATCTTTTTATGATCTAAAGCAGTCACCTCGTGCTTGGTTTGATCGCTTTCAATGGGCAATCATTCAGATGGGATATAAACAGAGCAATGCATATCACACACTCTTTTTTTGGTCACAAGAGATGATTCTGAGAAGATAGCTTATTTGAAGGCTCAGCTACCACAAGCATTTGAGGTGAAGGATCTTGAACATCTTTCATATTTTCTTGGGATAAAGGTTGCTCATTCTTCAAATGAAATTTTTCTCTTCCAAAAAATATATATTCTAGATCTTCTTATAGAAACTGATATGTTAGGATGTCGACCTATTGCCACTCCTATCGAGCAAAATCATCAACTAGTAGTCGATGCCGGTGTTCTTATTGATCGAGAATGTTATCAATGATTGGTAGGGCATTTGATTTATCTATCTCATACTCAGCCTGATATTGCATTCGCCATTAGTGTGGTAAGTCAGTTTATACACGGCCCATGTTCAGCTCATATGGATGCTTTGACATGGATACTTTGATACCTTAAAAGCTGTCCTGACCATAGTTTGCTTTATTCTTGTCATAGCAATCTATGAATGGAGTGTTATACAGATGCTAATTGGGCTAGGTCACTTGATGACCATCGTTCTACCTCTAGTTATCATATTTTTGTTGGAGGTAATCTAGTCACTTGGCGAAGTAAGAAATAGAATGTGGTTGCTCAATCTACTACAGAGATTGAGTATCAAGCTATGGCACATGGTGTGTATGAAATTCTATAGTTGCGGATTTTGTTATTATATTTAGATTTTTATTAGTCATCGTCTCTTATGTTGTATTGTGACAATAAGATAGCGATCAATATTGCTAATAATCCAGCATAATCTGATGAAATACATCGAGATCGATCGATATTTTATCAAGAAAAAGCTGGATGCCAGAATTATTTATATGCCTTATGTACGATCTGCTAATCAATTGGTAGATATTCTAATCAAAGATCTTAGTTTGCAGTCATTTTCATTTATTCGTGACAAGATGAGTCTTTATGATATCTATAACCCATTTTGAGGGAGAGTATTAAAATGAGCTGTAGATCCCTTTAATTAGGAATGAATCTTCTAATTAGAGAAAAATATGGTTGTAATTAGAGAAAAATATGGTTATATAATTTTTAAATGGAGACCTTGAAGATTAATAAAAGGATCTTGTAGGTCTTAGAGGAATTCAATTTCTTCTTTGTCTGAAATCTTCATCTTCATCTCCTCTTCTATTTCTTCCCCATCTCTATTTGCCAACAACTTTTCAGCTTAATTTTTAGATATATTATCATACCGGCTTGGGTTGCATAAACACAGGAGACTTATCTTCGCCCCCCCCCCCCCCCCCCAACCCATGCCTCTTTTTTATAGAAGTTGCTACGAATGCAACTATCAGATGAAGACTAATATGATATATAGTATTGATTCACATTTTAATTGATTTTATTTTTTTTAATGGAGGTTATGCTAGAAGTGGGGATCATGGTTGAAGCATCTTCCACTTAACAATATTGATTAGAGCTTCTAAGTTGATGCTGCATTTTATGTTCAGGGCGATTATTTAGAATCTTTAAAAATCCATTGATAATATATCCTAGCTAGCTTGCCTCAAGGTTTTAATTCGCTCACTAAAAGGTCAATTAATTAAGTGGCATGGTATGAGGACATTGCACAATCTCCTGCAAACCATTTTATGGATGTCGCCAATTTTCTGGCTCTTTTTTTTTCTTTTCCAATATATATATATATATATATATATATATATATATATATATATATATATATTTATTTATTTATTTATTTATCTTGTGTTTGTTATCCATAATTTGGTGAATCGTGAAGAGTATTATCTTTTTTGGACAGAGCATTATCTCTTACTCACATGAGAGGATCGAAAATGGTTGGCTACGTTCCTATCCGGCCCATGAGAAGATAAGCAACCAGTCCTGGTCCATTTTCTTTCCACTTTATTGCAACGAATGCGACATGTAAACTACATCCATCGCCATTCCATCCCATGTGATTATTAGTATCTAATTTGAGGCACAGTGTGAACTCTAACATCCATGGGCATCTTTTACAATTTCCATGAAGTCCTCCGCACGTTTTCTTGAGCTGATATTTTGGACCAGCCTCTGACACCTTCATTTTGAGCAGATGAAAGCAGCATGGTCTACCTTCAAGCCATGGTCTTAGGAAAATCTCTTGCTATTTTATTATAAATATATTGCTTCCTTTTTCTTTGATATGAAAATAAGGACCAAAAATTTAATGAGAAAAAGATTGCTGCGGAAGTCTGGAAGAAACTTTAAGGAAGTTTTGGCAGGAGGGGAAGAAAAATGGAGAAAGGAATGGACTTGGATATTATGTGCCGGTCGTCACACCACGGGGGTGGCACTCACACCGCCAACCAACCTACTTAGAACTTTAGAAAACGCCTCCTCCAGTCCAGCTGATCTCAGGCAACCCAGCATCAACCAAACTGTGCTCCTTGACCGGTCAGTGCCTGTTAATGCTATTTATAAATAACAAGAGTTCAACTAAGATTATATTTGGCATGCAGCTTTTGAGATAGCTTTAACTTATTTAAGCTATAACATAGTAATATTAGCATTCGGTGATGATAGCTTATGGTCCATAAACTAATTTTTATTGACAGCTCTCATGTTTAAATATTCAAAATCAATATTTAGCTGTACACATTTTAATTTTAAATTTATACCTAATCTTTTTTTAAAATTACCCATGTATTTAACATTTAAGCTTCCTCTCATTTCCTCTATTTTTCTCTTATCCATCTCTCCCCTTTCGTCTACTCTTCCCGCCCGCCTCCCCTTCCCCTTCTCCTCTGTTCGCCTATCCTTCTCCATAAATTTATCTACAAAAATAATTCTATAAGCAACTATACGATTTTATTAATTCTTAATTTAAACTTAAAAAATATCATATGATTTTTATTTTTATTATTTTATAATTTATTTATTTTATAATTTAGTAGAGTTGATTTTTATTATATCTATTATATTTAATTAAATTAAATATTTGAAGTGTTGTTAAAAATAAATAAAATAAAATTATGTTCTTTTGTGTTATTTTATATATAACAGTTTACTGATATAATTAATTTTTATCAAATATTTAGGCTAACACAGTTATAGCTATAGCTACAACTCATAGTTCAGACCATAGTTACAGCTCAACATGACTACAGCTACAGCTGCATGCCAAACACAACCTAAACCCCCCATTTCCCCTTCCGATGTTGCCTCTAAAAGAAAAGGTTAATTATATCATGTTATTCATATCCTATTTTTTGTAAATCTGCAACATAATTAAGACTTATAAATGTTCTAAACAACTATATGAGCTTCTCCTCATATAATGCTGATATGGTCAAATTAATTTGGGAATGCTTAAAATCCTAGTTATGGACTACATTAGCCACTAAAACTTTGTTGGTATAATAATTATTATAAAAAATCAATGCAAAATTAAGATATATAAATTCCCAAGAATGATATTTCAAGGAGAAAATGCACTGAACCAAGATTGCGTTCAAGGTGATCATGATATAGACATTCCATTTTATTTTAAGATGCACCAATTAGCAACTAGCTTACCTTGTAACACATTTTGGGCATGCATGCTGGTATTGCATGCTTGTCACAATTTCAGTTGTCGGCAATAGCCACCTAATCCATTATTAGCATTGTTATTATTATTGTTATCATTACTGTTACTGTCGTTCTTATTATTAAAGCAATGAAACTCTTGGCATGCTAAAATTTAATATAGCAGGTCTCTGGATCTCGGGCAAACTTTATTGTGCTACCACCCAGTCTGGCAACGGCATATAGAGTTCAAACGGCCCACCATTCTGCCATAAGCTAGAAAGTGGGAAAGGGATGCACAGCTACTTTCCCTTCCACTCCATATTATTCCCCGTATATATATATATATATATATGTATGTATGCAGTCTTTCCCACGTTTATAGTCTATTCAACCAAATATTCCATCCGGCTGTCAAAAGTTCCTTGGGTAAGCAAGGCATCAAGTGACCCACAGTTTTCAAGTCCTCTCGAATTAAAAAATAGCGAGAAGGGAGCAGCGATCCCCGCTCGCCCACCATCCTTTTCTAAACGCTTTCTTCTCGTCTCAAACCGTCCACTCCCTCGACTTTTAATATGCTGGCTGGCCACCAGTAAACTATTTATAACCCTTCCTCTCTGGTCTTTTTACTTACTAGAGTCCTGGAGCCCAATCAGCTTAGAGCTAATCACCCTTCTCCTCGTATTGTCAACAGAAAGGCAGACTTTTTTTGTTCCCTCTCCACGTTGTTAGCAATCTCTCTCTCTCTCTCTCATGGTAAACTAGGGGCTTCTTGATGCAACTCTGGGAACTTTGTTTTAGACTTTAGAGAGAGATGGTTTGAGATTTCAGCTATCTACAGGTCTCCTAATATGCGTGATGCTACCAAAGTCTGGGTCCCATGAATGAGCTCTGCTGAATATTGCTGCATTAGACTAAGGTTCTGATGTGGAATTCTTGTTAGGCCTTAGAAGAACTGCTCAACTATCACTTTAAGATATTGACTTGGGTTACCCTTTTCTTTTTTTATTAATCTTAAGCTCGTTCTTTCAATCTATAAACATTGGTTGCCATAAATTCACGGCAATCCATAGGGATACTAGAACACGAACGTGGCTTATTGAGGAGGAAGTTGTAACAGGAATTGATGCATCCAGTCTAAGCTATATAAGATACCGTCCGCTTCTCCATATACTCTCTTTGTCGACGAAAAGGAGCATCAGGAAGAGTACATATTTATTTAAGAATGGAGAGTCTTTTTACTGGGACTCAGAAACAAGCAATTCAGTAGCATTTGCTTTACAATAATAGAGATCTTTTTGATGGCTTAAGACGATGCCATGAGAACAATGCAAGTTTCGTCGGTAACAAATAGAAAGGAGAAGGTCATGTATAACATGGAGGCTTCCAAAACCAGCACGTGAAGAAGAGGTGAAACAAGCTACAAGGAGCCCCACCTTGCCGACTTCTCTTTGAGTATCATTCAATACATAGATTGCTTACCTTTTTCCTTTAACTTTTTCTTTGGATAAGGGACCAGACGTGGATGTTTGCATGTGACATCTTTGCTCTTTCTTTTTCTTGCCGTCATACGAGCCTTGTCGTGGTAAACCATCTTGCTTGCTTACTCTATTTCAGTCGCATGCATGAAGCTAGAGTTTAAATATACTGTGGGAAGGGTAGGTGTGGTGCTTTAAGTAAAGGATTTAGGTCCACATCAACGTGTGCCCCAAGACCAAGCCCACCGGATTCACTTTAAGGCTAACGAGTGTGTTCAAGGAGGATACACTAGCGTACCAAAAAAAAAGATAGAAAGGATAAACTAGCTGCTCATGTCTATGTCAACTATTACTCCGTCCACGGGTTGAGCTATTGATTGCCTATCATCTATGAAACGACATACTGTAGCTATCAGCTGTTGGATCTTAGCTGATGCTAAAGCCAGAGCTGGGCCTAGCACTAGGCTTCAGCCTCACAAAAAGCAATAATAAAAGCTACAATCCCGCTCATCAAGGTCGTGTGATCGTTTATGCATTAAAAGGATGGATGGTTTTGCTGGATTTCCTCCCTAACTTCAACGTGGAAGAATCGCAATCACATCTCTTTAGCAGTTGAAGATAGGCATGCAAGCAACCAAAAAAAATTAGCATGATGACAGGAAAACTCTTCAAATCTAGGATTGCATTTGGTAGTCCGCAATCTGATAGATTACTGATAATTTAAAAAAACTTCATCAGATTATCATGTTTGATATACCTTTTAGGTTGATAATCCAGATTGCCCAGATTATCTCATCTGAATTACCAATGCGATGGATGGCTATTCAGATTACCAAACATTTGGTAATCTGATAATGATAAATTTAGATGAAAATATTCTCATCAAAAAAAAATATATAATATAATATAATATTATATTATGATAATATTATATTATAATATTATATATTATAATATTATAATATTATAATATTATATATTATAATATTATATTATGTTATAATAATATATTATAATATATATTATAAATATAAATATATATATTAAAATATAATATATTATATATAATATATATTATAATATATAATATTATAATATTATTATTAAATAATATTATTATATAATATAATATTATGTTATATTTTAATATTATTATAATATAACCATAATATTATATTATACTATTATAATATTATTATTTTAATAATAATATTATAAAATTATATTATAATAATATATATTATAAATTATAATATATATTTATATTATAAATATAGTATCTATAATATAATAATAATATAGTAATATGTTATACTAATATATTATGTTATATAATAATATAGTATAATATATATTTATAAACATAAATATATATTAAAATATATATATATAATATATATTTATATTATAAATATAATATTATATAATATAATATTATGTTAGATTATAACATAATATTATATTATATTATTATTATATATTATAATATATATAATAAATATAAATATACATTAGAATATAATATATTATAATAATATGATCATATGCTAAGAATATATTATATATAGTATATATTATAATATATAATACATAATATTTATATTTCTATTATAAATATAATATTATATTATATTATAATAATATTATAACATAATATTATATTATTAATATTATAATAATAATAATAATATAATATAATAATAGATGATCATATACTAAGAATATATTATAATAATATTATATTATATAAATATAAATAGATAATAGAATACAATATATTATATATAATATATATTATAATATATAATATGTATATTTATATTATAATATAATATTATAATAATAATATAATATTATATAATATATTATTATTATTATTATTATTATATTAATATTATAATATAATAAATTTATATTATCATATTTATTATATTATATTATAATATATTATAAATATAAATATATATTAAAATATAATATTATTATATATTATAATATATAATATAATATATATTTATATTTTATATATGAAATATAATTTTTAATAAATTTAATTTAAAAATATTTTAAAAATTTGATGTTAATCCAATTGATACATGTATCAATGATAATGAACATGATTATCAGATAATCTACGTTACCACCACCTGCACCAAACGCAACCTAAATGAATACCAGGACCTAGCTTTTTATAGTTCATCCTCCTCTATTTTGGTCTTTCAACATGGATCACGTTTCCGCACAAGCCAACATCTAATAATATGTGCTGCAGTTACAGGAATGATACAAGCACAATTTATATTATAGATACACCCTTTTGATCTATGCCTAATATGCTGCTTCAATTATAACCATAGTCACGCAATCATATTCCTCATCTAAAAGTAATTGGTATTTTTTATCCCAAATATCAGTCGAATGTTGCATTTAGCATCAAACTTACTTACCTGAGTTTGGTAATCAAGACAGTTAGTGGACACAACTAGTAGAATACATGTAGCTAGTAGTTGCATAGCCTTGATTTTTTTTTTTTTTTTTTTTTTTTTTTGATAAGACAGTTCATTTAAACAACTCCAACTAAGAGAATAAAAAAAACAAAATATCCCGAAATAGCCTGGAAGCCTTGATAGCTTCAAGATGGTGAAAATGACCCTCTTTAGGGTAGCCTTCAGTCAAGTTCAAAATGAAACGATACCTTCTTGTGATGAAAATGACCAGCAAGCAATTGAGTGAATATTAGAGAACTTCAAAAAGTCTCCTTGAAGTGTCACACCAGAAACAGTCCATAATCACAGGAACAAAAGACAAGGCTTAAGATGTGCACACTTTCAGTCCATAATCCAGGAATACAGAGTTTGCACAAGTACCAATCAGTTGGCAAAGGAAATAAACGTTGGAGTGCAGGTCTGAATCACAAACCATATCCTAGACCAGAATATTTACATGCATGGGATGGCTTTATGACACATAAAATCAAGTTCTATGATAAGAGAGTAAGCCCCTCATCTCTATGCTGCTTCAGCAAATCCAACTCTCAGCTGGCCATGGTCAAAAACCGTGTGATACACTCCCATGAAGACATCACCCAATATCCTGCAGCATTTACAGTACTTGCATGAGAAACCAACCTACAGCCTACAAGCAAAGAGAGACAGTGAAGCAAAGGCTATATATACCCAAAGGGGACCCTGAGCGACATCCAAGGCTGTAAATCCACTGATGCACTGTGCTGAACTTCCATCACTGATTTTAAGAATGTACTGTGCACCCAGTAAGATTGACCCGAAAAATGGTGAGAAACAGATTATTACAAGCTATTCATGGTAGAGTAACCTAAATTATGTTGGTCATCATCATTACATGTATCTTGATATGGTGTTCATCAAAGGGATTGCTATTATAACACAATATATAAATTGCCAATCTGGGGGAAAAAAACTTGCTTGACAAAAAAGGGAGGTGTTCATCAAACTCCATGGTTCTTAAAAGACTATAAATATTCCCTTTAAGAAACATAGCCATCTTGAGGTAAAACAATCCTGAGATGTGTGAGATTTTAATTGTGCTTGGATTTAACAGGAAAGCATCTTCACGTATGAAGCTAATCACATGTACAACCATAATGAGAAAATTGCTCAGCTCAGTTGAATAATTTTTAAAACAATTATTAATTTTCTGTTTTTGGCAATCAAAGATCCAACAACTACTGTTCTTTATGCTAGTATTAAGGCATGACTTAGGCCATGTCACCATGTCATGCCATACCCCTATTGTAAATCTCCCCAAGCTTCTTGTCAGCTGAAATTGTGGTCCATGGAACACTCAAAATTATTTAAAGCTCTCTTTTCAGTGGAAGAGGTTTTTCCCCATATGATCCCAAAACCTCAATTTGCTGCTCAAGAGGCTCGATGGCATTCAACAGGAAGCGGGTTATAGGGAAAGAACTCCATGTTACCTGAAAACTCCCCTTTCTAGGTTTATGGAACTGTCAGCAATACTGGACGCATAAACATGGCAGGACACGAGAAGACATGGATGAACATTGCACTTTAAAGTGTTGTTCTAACATCAATAAAATGTGCTAAACACTTGACACTTCATCTTTTGAGTGTTAGGATACTTTGAGTTGATAAATAACTGTGAGGACCAGTAGCAACTACAGAAGCCTGCAGTCCTTGAAGATGTATCCAGCACAAGTAGCCGAAATCTTTCACTAGGGATTGAATCTTGAACCCGACTTTAGTTTTTATCCTTCCATTTGCTGTGAAGGCTAACAAAGGTCACCCAGATAATTCTCAAATATCCATGGTGGTGCTTTGATAGTAACATCAAAGCTTTGTCACTACATATCATCCATATCATTCTTCATCAAGTCCATACTTAAACAGAATTATAATGTTGGGTATCATATAAAGAAGGAATCCTACATTCATATGCTAAAGATTAAGCATTATTTTGATGTAGCATTTTTTGTGGTGGATAGGAATGCCTAGAACAATGTTGTAGGCTCTGGCAATGGTTAAGTTGGATTCTCTAATCCCATGGTCTACCCACATGAGCATCGATCTATGGGCATCATAGGCGTTTAAACTTGAACCTGCCTACCTCCATTATAAGGATTCCACAAGCCAACCAACCATCTATCTTTCCAAACTTCTCCCATTCATTTTTCTTCTTTCAGATCTGCTTACCAACCCCCTGCACCCTACCTCGACCAATCTTGCATGACAAAAGGATTAACAAAACTAAAAATACTTTCTTCTCAAGAAACAAAACCAAATACTTCAAATTCCCTTTTTTATCCCTTGGCAGCCCCACTTCATCAAAGTTGTCAAAATGAGGGTCCCGTGGTTTCACTTCGAGCACCATCCATTTCACCCTGAATCCAACATTTTTTTGTTTTTTTTTGGGTGCATCTGAATCCAACTTATTGATGGACAGCTTATTCAAAAGATAAAGATGGTCTTATCAAAATAACATGCAATAGACTGCAACATTGTTGCAAGCTCCCTTTAAGACTTCACAGGTAAGAACCATTCACTATCACTACTTCACAAGTCAAGCAAAGGCCTGGAACTTATAAGGGGCCATCAGGTTCTAATAGATTTACAAAACCCAAAGTAGGGCCTCGTAGAGAAGTTCCAGTAGCAATCCTCCTCCAGTATCCAATAACCTCTCTAGTGAAGGATGGATGTTCGAGCAGCACGACACATCGTTTCATCTTGACAAAATAACATGAATGTAGATCGTGTTCTATCCAAATTATCACAAATAAACATAAAGTCAACTGAAATAGTACTTTAGTGTTTTGTTATATTTGATCATGTTGGTACAGAAAATGATGCTGATGTCGGAGCTCGCTAAAGCTAGAAAAGATGAGGCCGCCGCCGAGACGTGCAAGATGAAATCCAAACCGGAGGTGGGTGGCTCCAGCAGGATCCTTCGACGGTCAAGTTAGTTCTCTGAACAACAGGAATGGAATATTCATGAGCATTTTGAGCAGAGAGGAAAGCTTAGTGCTTAAAGAAGGAAACATATCTAGAGGATCTCTTATATAGACAGAGCTCGTAATAGAATGAAAGTGACAGCCATAACAGAATGTCAGTAGACCGTTCAGACCACGTGAAATTTATTACGGAGAGTGGGCAGTTATTTATCGTGACTTATAGGCAGTAGGAGTTAATTTATTGAAGTTTGGACACGAGGTTGGAGACTTCTACATTTGTTGGCAAGCTATTCATGCTGGGAAGAAGAACCCAAAGCCTAATCGGCCGAACTTGAAGATCAGCTGTCAGATAATCAGAAGGCGAACCTGCAATTGGTTAGTCTATTAGTGCTGTTTGCGATAGTCTTGAGGAGTTCGGCTGCCTTCAAGGTCGGTCAAGAGCGGACAGCTGTTCTAGACTGAAAGTTGGAGAAGACTATGGATCCTTTGATTGAAATCATAACCCCATCTTACGGAGGAAGTTCGGCCAATACTCAAAGTCAACCTAAAGTTCGGATTGAAGGAATGCTGAGATTCATTGTCTGTAGAGTGGCTGCTATTTATTCCGGATTGAGAATTGGACTTATGCTGACAACGAGGTCCTTTTACTTTTCAAACTCGCCCGACCGATATGCACGATAAAAGCTGGCTAGATCTGCAATTGTTAAAAAGAAATGAAAGAACTCGACCACTTTCAAGATCGGCCACTATCCACAAAGTAGAGCAAAGGAGTTCAGCCGGAATGAAATTTGACTGGAGAAGAATTCGGCTGGACGGAATTCCTGAAGTAAGGTTGAAGAGATATGCTGTCTGCCGCGAAGAAATTCAGCCGCTCTTAAGGTTTGCCATAAACAAAGTCGGGCAGTGCTGAGATTTAATATTTGGAGTTCCGCTAATACCAGAACTAGAGTCAGTTAACAACTCCTTTTACTGTTCAAGTTCGGTCGAACAAAGTTCATCATGTCTTTGACAAGTTCCACAGTCATTGAAGGGAAGTTGCTGATCATGATTAAGAAGGTCGTTCAATATTCGTGCATTGGAGGTCATCCAAACTTCGACGGAAGCTATTTTACTCCCAACACTTGTCCCCCTACTCTCGAGTTCAAAGTTCGAACGAAAGGAGTACAAAACTGCGACTGCCAAAGTCCTATGCCGGTTTCCCACTCTTGGAAGGCAAAAATTTTGGCCTTCTCCAAATTGGCGCCGAAGCTTCCTTAATGCTGAATAACTTGAAAGGATGTCTACTTTGAAATTCCTCCTGGCATGGTGCTTCGAGTACGGCATCTTAAATGCTTCATCCGTAGGCATGATGAATAGGACACGTGGCAAGCAAGGAATGGATGGAGATGATCTGCAATCATAACTTTCTCTGATTTCCCCCGGCTATTTAATCGTCTCCTTCACGCCCGACTCATTACTTTGACTTGCGCTCTTCTTCTTCTTCCACTCTTCATCTCCTCCGAACATCTCGTCCTTCCTCCGTTGTAACTTCTCCGACCGTCGACGTCTCCCTCACCTGCCTTCCACTTTTCCAGCCATTCCTTGGAGTCCTCCGATCGACTTAGGTTAGTCTTCCGACTCTTTTCCTGCATTCCTTTGCTTTTCTCTAGTTTTTGTCCTTTTGATTTCTTCATAGGAGCTTACTGTTCTTCCTGGATTCTTTCAAAAAAATTTGCAGCCCTTTTCTTTTGATTTTTTGGGATTTTTTCAAGTTTTGTTTGATCCAAATATCTTCCGAAGTATTTTGATCTACTAGTTCTAGGAGTCCGACTGACCCGAACTCCCAAAACCCCACCTCTAAGGAAGAAGCTGATCTTAGGATAGTGTCCCGTTCGACCTTCATACCCAAGACTATTTCCTATTCCTTGCACTCCAAGGACCTTTTCCTGATAAGGATCCAGTACGGGATCCCTTCGGAGTACGAACTGAAGCTTCCTGGGCTAAGTGATCGAGCTTGCACTACTCCTCCGGATCGCTTTTATTTGTACACCAAAGCTTTTCGTGCTGGACTGTTAGATGTGTGCCCTAGAAGCCAGATTGGCTGTCACTTGTAATACACCTCTAGAGGCAATTTTATAATTTTGACTATAAATTAATAAATAAATTATTTTTCTATCATAATGTGTATTTAAAAGTGTCTGTGATACATCCTTTGAGTTAATGATAATGACAATTCATATTTTCAAGAGTTGAAAATTTAAGACATGAATTTTCATAATTAACTCATAAACTACTCCTGACCGTAGGATCATCACGAGAATGGTGATCGATCCGGAAGGTTGGTGTACGATCGCTTTCTTAGGATAGATGTGTCTTGAGTCTACGGTGTAGAGACACCGGAGCGAGAGTACAGGTACTTGTTAGAGAACGAGAACACTGAGCGTGACCATCTTGAGTAGTCATAAGGAAATCTACCTTTTCGTCGATGACTGACTCGATGCTGCAGTGGTGTGTATGGTTCTTTGATTTGAGGTACATCAATAGTTCACCTTGAAGGTGTTATAGTTTAACTACACCATAACTAGGTCTCTTAGCCATTCGGAACCCTGAGGTGTATGTTGACTATAGCATGTTCATTGTAGGAATTGGATTGCACCAATAAGGAAATCTATCTACCTCGATAGATGAGTAGTCCTATAATAATCATGAGATTGAGTCCTTAAACCCATGGCCATGGCAGAGTGAAAATGATAGAGTTTCTATTAGGATTTCACATTAAACTCGAATCAAATGATTAATTCATATGATGGACATTTTCAACATCTATGCGACAGTACACGCTGCCCTCAAAAACTTTTTGAAGAACTTCCAGATCAGATTCAGATCTGATCTTTGGAGGAAAGATTTGCGAGAAGACGTCTAGATCTTTCTCGAGTGGATACCGATAGAGGCTAGATACGTGCGTGGCTCTTTCCAGAATCTTAGGAAACATCAGGATCATTGCAGGATAATCAGATTATCCAAACAAGATATGAAATTAAATTTGATTTAATTTTTATTTTAATTTTTAATATCAGATCACCGTGATCGGATCATTTAGAAATTTTTTAGAAAAATCCATCTCAGATCTGATCAGATCTACACGATCCTACGGCGAAAAATAGAATTTTTTCTTCAACTGGTATCAGAACTGCATTAGCAGTTCTTCAGATCCACCTTAGATCTGATTTTATTTTTATTTATGATCTGATATTAAAAAATTTCAGATGTCACGTCAAATGTGATTAGATCTGAAATTAAAAAATTAAAAATTAAATAATTTAGATCTAACATGTATGAGATGCATGACTAGACTAGGTATAGAATAGTTCTATGTGTAGTCTAGTATGATCATGTATTTATTTTAATTAAATATAATTTTAGATCTATTTAATTTTTATTTTTTTGATTTATAATTATTGTAATCAGATCTAAAAATAGAAAATATTTTTTTTTAATTTTTGATTTATTTATATGAGATATGAAAGATGCATGCTTAAACTAGTCATAGAATAGTTCTATAAGATGTCTAGAATAATTTTATTTTTGATATGATCAAATTTAAAATTTTATTTTTTAGATTTAATATGTGATATTTCAGATCTGAAAATATGCATATTGATGATACATGAGATATATGCAAGACATGTATTAGTTAGATCTTTTTATATGTGATATATGATCTAACTAATTTTGTAGTAAAAAATTATATTTCTGATTAAGAAGTTTCCCATGGCCGTCCGATCATAAGAACAAAGTAGGATTTAAAGGCCCTCTTCTTCCATTCAATGGGATATTCTTATGGCGTGTAGGGGTGCTGCGCGTTCGTCCTTAATCAGAAATCAAAACTTATTTTTCTGCAAAATCCTAGATCCTGAAACCCTAGGATTTTTTACATATTTTATTCATGAATCCAAAACTTAATTAAGAATTAAGATTATGAAATTAATTAGATCTAAAAATTATGAATTTTCAGATCTAAGACATTCATAAAATTGAGTTCAGACTTGGGTAGCTCAATTAGGTCTAGCGGTTGATCAAACCGAATTAAGAGTTGGTTAGGTGAGATCAAAGAAAGCTTAGATTTAACCAGGCTAATAGGATTAAGTCTGGGTCAAGATCGAATCACATTGAGATGTGACTCGATCAAGTCAAGACCTAATTTGGCTCCGCGGTTCGAGCCTGAATTGTAGGCTAATCCAATTGGTTTTGATTCGACAATTTGGTGTCTAAGGTAAATTTGGCAGATAGACTAAATAATTTCTAATTGAGAGCTACTCGACCTGAATGTGTTCTTGTCAAGTTAATGGCATATCCCTTCCACCGATCTCACTTAGCTGGCCATTTGTGTCGATCCAGTTCTGATTTTGAGGTGACTAACAATTCGAGCCAACCCATGCCACTAGGTTAGTCATAATTGTTATGACTAAGTCAAATTTAAAGAGATCTAAATTAAATCTTCCTAAGAAAATATTAAGTCTAAGGTCTTCCACCATTGTAAATGTGCAGGCCCTTCCCGGGGTTTATTGTTCTCAACTGGATACAGTGGTTCAGTTGCACCAAAAAGACGCAACCATGTCTATTAGGCATTGAATGCTATGGGTTGAAGGAAGGATTGGGCTCAATATTTTGGATACGATGAGGAACCCAATCAGAAATCCAATCTATGCAAATGATGGATCTGACTTAACTAAAAAGTGGATCAATATTCCGAACACGGTGAGATTCATGAATTAGAGATTAGGTTAGGATGCACCATGATTAGAGAATCATTGGACAAGAGTTGTCCACTCATCAATTGACCCATCGTCAATAACTGTTAGGTGAGGTGGCGAGTCAGTTGGTGGGACCGCACCATCCACTAGAAATCAATAATCGTGGAGATTTTCATATTTCTGCCAAGAAAGTGTAGGGATCCAAGTAAATAGAGAAAACCTAATTTATTAAAAAATAAAATTTCTAAACAAATTAGTTAAGTCTAATTATAAAATCTAATTAGAAACTTTGATCCTCTACAGGAAAATGTCTGCGTCCAATCCACTAGCCTATATCCTGAACACCCATAGACTGACCGGACCCAACTACAAGAATTGACTCTGAAATTTCAAAATTATTTTGGATTCCGAAAAGTTAACTCATGTATTGGAACAGGATCCTCTCACCTTACCAGCCCGTCTATCCACTGATCAGAAAGCGTCTCGAGAAGTGGACGGATAAAGATAACAAAACTAGGTATTACATGTTGGACTCGATGTTTGATGAGTTCCAGCGCCAATATGAAGATATTAAGACTAGCCGCCAAATATTGGCTCACCTGCAAGAGTTGTTTGGTGAACAGAGTCGCATAGCCAAATATCAAATCACTAAAAGATTGTTTAAGGCTCAAATGCGTGATGGCCAGTCAGTCCAAGATCATTGTTTGATGATGATCAAAGACTTAGAAGAACTTGAGAAGCTCGGTGTCAAGTTAGATCAGGATCTGCAGACTGACATAATTCTGCAGTCCTTAACAGATGTGTATGAACAGTTCATCATGAACTATCATATGCATAAACTTCAGAATACCTTGGCTGAGCTCATGAATACGCTGGTTATTGCTGAGCTTTCTATGAAAGGTTCTAAAGGCTCAGTACTTGCTGTGGAGCGGACTTCTTCAAAGAGAGTCTTTTGAGAAGAAGTTCGTGAAGAAGCAGAAGGTAGATGGTGGGAAGAAGGCAGAGCCAAAGAAGAAGGCCGCTGACAAAGAAAAATACTTCCATTGCAACACTGACAGCCATTGAAAGCGGAACTGCCCTCTTTACTTGGCCAGCCTGAAGAACAAGAAAGCAGGTCCTTCTGAAGGTATACTCATTATAGAATTTAATCTTACGGTTTCTTCTGCATCCAGTTAGGTACTTGACTCTGGTTCTAGTGCTCACTTGTGCACTTCTATGCAGAATCTTAAGGATACCAGAAGGCTGAGGGATGGTGAGATGATCCTACGCATCGGGAATGGAGCAAGAGTTGCTGCTGTGATCGTGGGATCCTACCCTCTGCGATTATCGTCAAGATTAGACTTGTACTTAGGAACTATTTTTATGTGCCTGTAGCAAGCAGAAATTTGATTTCTGTTTCATGTTTAGCACAGAAAGGCTATGTAATTAATTTTCTTAAGGACCATTGTAATATTCTTTATGAAAAAAATAAAATTGTAAGTAGTTTTCTTATAAATAGTCTCTATCAGTTACATATTGATGTTTCTGTTTTTAATATCGAGCAAAACATGAATGCCATAGGATCAAAACGACCTAGGGATAGTCTAAATGATAGGTATCTTTGGCACCTTAAGCTAGGTCATATAGCTAAAGATGGTTAACAAATTGGAGAAATCCGGGCTATTGAGTCCATTTGACTTTCAAGTCATATCCGATTTGTGAATCATGCCTTCATGGCAAAATAACCAAGATCCCTTTTGTGGGACATGGGAAAAGGACCACAGACCTACTTGCCCTAGTACATACTAATGTATGCGGCCCATTTAATGTGCCAGCCAGGGATAATTACATCTACTTCATCTTTACCGATGATTTGTCTCGATACGGGTATGTGTATTTGATGCAACACATGTCTGAAGCTTTTGAAAAGTTCAAAAAATTCAGATTCGAAATAGAAAAACAAACAAAAAAACCCATTAAAATTTTTCGATCAGATCGAGATGAATACCTTAGTCGAAAATTTCTAAACTATCTTAAGGATAATGGCATAGTCTCTCAATGGACTCCACCTAGAATGCCTCAATTCAATAGGATTTCAAAACGGAGAAATCGGATCCTATTAGATATGGTTCGATCCATGATGAGCTTCATAGACCTCCTTGAGTTTCTTTGGGGACAGTCTGTTGATCGCTATATATCTACTAAATAGGGTTCCATCTAAAATCATTCCTACCACACCATATGAGATATGGCATGGTAAGAAACCAAGTCTGAGTCATCTCAGAACTTGGAGTTTTCCGACCCATGTCAAGAGACAGACGAACAAATTAGTCTAGATCCTTTAGAGCTCGATTTATTGGATATCCTAAAGAGTTATTAGAATATTTTTCTATTTATCGGAAGATCATAATATGATTGTGAGTCGACACGCCATCTTTCTTGAAAAATAATTTATTCAAGATGGTAGCATCGAAAGATAAATTAGGCTCGAAGAGAAAGTCTTCCAAGAGCCACAAGCCAAGGAAACCATGAAACCCAATCAGATTAAGCCAGTCCAATCACTACCTCATCTACCTCGTAGATCAGAAAGGATTTTCCGTCCCCCTGAAAGGTATTTAGGTACTATTTCAGAGAATGTAGAGAAAATATTCCTCACAAGAAAAGGGGTTCATGGTGATGATCCCAAAACCTATGATGAGGTAATATCAGATATCGACTCCGAGAAATGGTTAGAAGCAATGAAGTCAGAGATTGACTCAATGCACTCGAACCAAGTCTGAACCTTGGTAGATTCACTTGAAGGTATAGTACCTATTGGGTGTAAATGAATCTTCAAGAGAAAGATAGGTACCGATGAAAATATAGAGACATTCAAAGCAAGGCTCATAGCGAAAGGATATAGTTAGCGTGAAGGCATTGACTATTAGGATACTTTTTCACCAGTAGCCATACTCAAATCCATCTGCATATTGCTTGCTATTGCAGCCTATTTCGATTATGAAATATGACAGATAGACGTGAAAATGGCATTCTTAAATGGATATCTTAAGCAAGATATCTATATGGAACAACCACTGAATTTCACATCCAATGATATCGATCACAAGGTCTGCAAGCTGCAAAGATCCATATATGGACTTAAGCATCTCGGAGCTGAAATGCTCGTTTCAATGATGTGATCAAATCGTTTGGATTCATCAAGAACAAGGAGCCCTGTATTTTCAAAAAGATCGGTAGGAGCGTTGTTGTCTTCCTCATACTGTACGTGAATGACATCCTCCTAATTGAGAATGATTTTCCCATATTGACCACAGTCAAAATGTGGTTGTCTAAAAAATTTTCCATGAAAGATCTAGGAGAGACATATTTTATTCTAGAAATTAAGATCTATAGAGATAGACCAAATAGGATGCTGGATCTTTCACAGAAGATGTACATAAAGGAAGTGCTAAAGATGTTTAGCATGAAAAACTCCAAGAGGAGATTGGTGTCCTTCCGACATGGTATTCATCTCTAAGAAGATGTATCCCAACACACCTGAGGAGATTAAACGCATGAGCAAGATCCCTTATGCTTCAGCAATAGGAAGCCTCATGTATGCCATGCTATGTACACAACCTGATATTGCCCATGCTGTGAGTGTCATGAGCAGGTATCAGTCGAATCCAGGCGAAGAGCACTGGACTTCTGTAAAATTTATCCTTAAGTACTTGAGAAGGACTAAGGATATGTTTCTAATCTTTGGTAATGAAGAACTCCAAATCCAGAGGTATACAGACTCGGATTTTATATCCGATATAGATTATCGAAAATCAACATCTGGAAGTCTGTTTATTTGTAATGATGGTGCTATCAGCTGAAAAAATTTCAAGCAGACGGTGATAGCAGATTCCACTATGGAAGTACAGTACATCACTGCATCGAAAGCTACAAAGAAGGCATTCTGGTACAAGAAGTTTACTGCAGAGCTTGGAGTAATAACATCAGATGCCGTCCCTCTGTACTACGACAACAATGGCACCATAGCCCTAGCTAAGGAGCCGAGGTCTCATCAGAAATTTAAGCACATCGAACGGCGATACCACCTCATCCGCGATTACCTCGAGAAGGGATACGTCGAGGTCAAGAGAGTCGACACTACAGATAATGCGGCTGACCCGCTGATAAAGCTATTGAGCAAGCAGAAGATCGAAGCCTACCTTCAGAAGATGGGGCTTAAATTTGTAGCCAATTGGCTTTAGGTCAAATGAAAGTTTGTTAGATGTGCCCTAGAAGCTAGATTGGCTATCACTTGTAATCCACTTCCAAGGGCAATTTTATAATTTTGACTATAAATTAATAAATGAATTATTTTTCTATCATAGTATGTATTTAAAAGTGTCTGTGATACATCCTTTGAGTTAATGGTAACGACAATTCATATTTTCAAGAGTTGAAAATTTAAGACATGAATTTTCATAATTAACTCATAAACTGCTCCCGACCGTAGGATCATCACGAGCATGGTGATCGATCCGGAAGGTTGGTGTACGATTCCTTTCTTAGGATAGATGTGTCGAGTCTACGGTGTGGAGACACTGGAGCGAGAGTACGGATACTTATTAGAGAACGAGGGCACTGAGCGTGACCACCTCGAGTAGTCATAAGAAAATCTACCTTCTCGTCGATGACTGACTCAATGCTGCAGTGGTGTATATGATTCTTTGACTTAAGGTACATCGATAGTTGACCTTGAGGGTGTTATAGTTTGACTACACCATAACTCGATCTCCTAACCATTCGAAATCCTGAGGTGTATGTTGGCTGTAGCATGTTCATTGTAGGAATTGGATTGCACCAATAAGGGGATCTATCTACCTCGGTAGATGAGTAGCCTTATAATAATCATAAGATTGAGTCCTTAAGCCTATGGCCATGACAGAGTGAAGATGATAGAAAAAGTTTCTATTAGGATTTCACATTGGACTCAAATTGAATGATTAATTCATATGACGGACATTGGTTTGACGAGTTCACCTTAACCCTAATCCTGTCGGAGCTCAAGATAAAGGAACCCGATCATACAGGTAACTGCACCAAGAGGTTCGCTTTCAGTTCTGATGGATTGTCATCATATACTGCTAGGTATCACTTATGGATTTTGGAAGCAATTAGAATGATTTTGATGATCAATTATTCTAATTGTATGAATCAGAAAAATTCTGGTCCATCGAAAGATGTTTTGATGATGGAGATCGCGACATATCTTATTACCACAGAATTGAACCTAACTGGATCACACAAACAAGGGTTTGGATCTGGATGTCATCAATTAAGCTAACCCAGTTCGATTGATTTGGATTAAATCCAATCAAGTTCAAGGTAATCGTGCTAGCACACGAGTAAGCCTGACTTTCTCCTTCTGAAATTTTTTTGATTCGTCACAACCAAGTCAAATTTGATTTGACTCATTCTTGTATTTTGAATGGGTTTATTTTCATCTGATTGGAACAAATCCAGGTCAGATTAATTGTAGAAATTAAATCCATTCATTGTCAAATTGGACTAGGGTCAAAAGTTGACCTGTTTGAAAGAATTGAGGGTCACCTGATCAGATGCTTCTAGAAAATTCTCTAAAAATCATTTTGATCTGATTTTTGGATATGTGATAGAGCACGAATTATACATTAGGTGTATCAAATTTCATGATTTTTGGAGATATCTAGATTGAGTTATGATAGAGTTTGATTCAGATCAAACTCTCGAGGGAAGAGTCCTAGGCACAATGGACTCTTCCTTATCTACTCATGCCGCCACCTTCCAGATTGATTTTTAGTGTCAAAATCAGATAGGATCTAGAGATTTTCGTGGAGATCAGGTCCAAGAGTCCCAATGGTTGAAAAAAAGAGAATTTTGGTCAAAGAGGGACTCTAACTTGGCGCTATGCTTTTGTATAAGAACCCTTACGCCAAGGCTCTTCACGAAGAAATATTTTTCATACACAAAGGCCGTCGTTCCAGATATCCCACGCCCCCTCTATCCTCTCTCTCCCTCTCTTCTACATGCCTAAAAAGTTAGGCACAAATCTGAGAAGATCCAATCAAATTTGTGAAGAGTTCAGCATCTACGCGACATTATTCATGAGACGGACATGCTGCCTTTAGAAATTTTTTGAAGAACTTCCAAATCAGATTCAGATCTGATCTTTGGAGGAAAGATTTGCGAGGAGAAGATATCCAGATCCTTCTCGAGTGGATACCGGTAGAAGCCAGGCACGTGCGTGGCTCCTTCTAGAGCATCAGAAAATATCAGGATCATCGCAGGATAATCAGATTACCCAAATAAGATATGAAATTAAATCTGATTTAATTTTTGTTTTAATTTTCAATATCAGATCATGACTAGATCTGAGAACTCTTAGATCTGATCGGATCATTTAAAACTTTTTTAAAAAAATCCATCTTAGATTTGATCAGATCTGCATGATCCTACGGTGGAAAACAAGATTTTTCCTTCATGGACTTCATCTCCCAATTCCTCCCTTTGTCGTAGTCCTCTTTTGATTTTTAAACATTTCCTTCGCTTCTATGGTCCCAAACTCATTTAGGTTTATTATAAGCTTCCTTTCCCTCTGTATCTCGACCGAGGTTCATTTAACTATTTCTTTGTTCCGCAACTACTTCACCTTTAAACATCATCTAACTACCAAAGATCGGTGGTATCTATCCTCCCAGTTCGACAAAAAGAGGTTACTCAAGGACGCCCCTTCTTCCATTCATAACTGGAAGGAACAATTTTTCTTTGTTTTATGCCCTTCTTTAGAGTTAGGATTTCCTCCTTGGGGCAGCTAAGGGATTCAGTCCGTCAAGCTTCAGGGTTAGAAAGAGAAGACCTCAACTCGATTAGCAAAATAAGGAATTACCAAGCTCCTCCATTATCCGAACTACTAAAGAATCAAACCTTATTTAACCTCGGCTTAAGCCCCCTCGATCCAGTAGATATCTTATGCTTTGTCCTCTCTTCTGACTTTAGTTTTCTTGCCATTGCAGAGATAACTCCGGAAGAGTTGGACCGACTAACCAAAAGAGTCAGGGCCCTCAAGAGAAAAAGCGGTTCTTCTAGAGAGCCGTCGAAGCTAGCAAGGATCGAGGGTCCAAGCTCGGCCGTCTCGATCGTGCCGACCCAGACCATCCCTGCTCATGAGATTGCTGCAACTGCACCAAGGTCGGCCTTGCCCAACGAAGCCGCCACTCCTACGCCTCCTGCGCAGGGAAGAGTGGTGGAGAAGAAAAAGAAAGACGCCACTAGAAAAATCAATAGCGCAAGAGAATCAGGTGGCAACAACAACTCCAGCGTGGAGCCAGATTTCTTGGACGATTGGGGGGTCGTCCAGCCCTTGATGGAAGGATGTATCCTGTTAGATATATGTGCCCTAGAAGTCAGAATTGACTAACACTTGTAATACACTTTTAGGAGCAAAATTATAATTTTGACTATAATCAATAAAATGGGTTATTTTCTATCACATATGTGTATTTAGTATCTGTGATACATCCTTTAAGTTAATGGTAATGATAATTCATATTTTCAAAAATTGAAAATTTAAGACATGAATAATCATTATTAACTCATAAAATGCTCCCGACCATAGGATCATCACGAGGATGGTGATTGATCCAGAAGATTGGTGTACAATCGCTTCTCTTTAATAGATGAGTCTTGAGTCTACGATGTGGAGACACCGGAGCGAGAGTACAGATACTCGTTAGAGAACGAGGGCACTGAGCGTGACCACCTCGAGTAGTCATTAGGAAGTCTACCTTCTCGTCAATGACTGACTCGATGCTGTAGTAGTGTGTCTGGTTCTTTGACCTGAGGTGCATCGGCAGTTCACCTTGAGGGTGTTATAGTTTGACTACACCATTACTCGATCTCCTAGCCATATCGGAAATCCTGAGGTGTATGTTGGCTATAGCATGTTCATTGTAGGAACTGGATTGCATCAAGATGGAATCTATCTACCTCGGTGGTAGAGGAGCAGCCCTATGATGATCATGAGAATCAAGTCCAGAAGCCCATGGCCATGGCAGAGTGAAATAATAGAAAGAGTTTCTATTTAGATTTTCACATCGGACTTGAATCGAATGATTACATCATATGATAGAAACTAGGGTTTGACGAGTTCACCTTAACCCTAATCTGATCGGGGCTCAAGATAGAAGAACTTAATCACACAGGTAGCTGCACCAAGAGGTTCGCATTCAGCTCTGATGGGTTGCCACCATATACTGCTAGGTGTCACTGGTGGATTTTGGGAGCAATTAGAATGATTTAGATGATCGATCATTCTAGCTGTTCGAATCAGAAGAGTTCTGATCCATCGAAAGGAGTTTCGATGATGTCGATGATAGAGATCATGACATATCCCATTACCATACAGAACTGAACCTAACTGGGTCACACAAACAAGGGTTTGAATCTGGTGATCATCAATTGAACTGATCCAGTTCAATTGATCTGAATGAGATTCAATTAGGTTCAAGAAAATCGTGCTAGCACTCGATTGAACCTAACGTTCTTCTTTTACTATCATAAATAGTTGTCCTGACTGAGCCAAAGGAGTTTGTGCTCATCAGAGGCCTTCACTTGGTCTGACTGGAGCCTTGTCCAAGTCAGAAAAGGGTTGTCTTATTTTGTAAGACAATACCTGCCATTTTTGGTCACCTGCCATTTCTCGTCCTTTGACTTTGGTCAAAAGTTGACCTTTGACTGGTCAAATGTTGACCATTGACACTTTGACTTCTTGTCCACATGTCATGCACCTATTGGAGAGCTGGTGGGGGCTTGTCCCCCTGCCAGAACCTGGCAAGGAGGAGGGCGCACGCCAAGCCACCCTTGGCGTGGCGTGCCCAAGTTGGAGGCGCCCAGGAGTCCCTGTTGGACAGGGACTCCATCTCCTTTTTGGATTCCGAATTAGAGTTCTCCTAAGAACCAACTTTGACTGGTCTTAGGCACCATCTAAGGAGGAATCCAAGGGACTCTATTCCCACCAATCAGATTTAGATCTGATTTCACAAAGGGTTGTGATTGGTTGGGAAGAAGAGGAGTTGGATCACGCATAGTCTATAAATAAGACCCTGCGCCCAACTCAAAAAAAAAAAAAGAACAATTCTCCATGCCCCAAGGCTGCCTCTCTCTTCCTCCATGCCAAGTCCATCTTCTCCCTCTCCTCTCCACGCCCAAAGTAGTTTGGGATCTCAGTTGGTGCAATCTAGGCGATAGAAAGCTAGAAGGCTGCGCTGCTGCAAAGGACAACTGCTGATCTTCGAAAGCTGAGTTTTGAAGATCCTCCAAATCAGATTCAGATCTGAATTTTTGGAGATGTGATAGAGAAGAAGAGGATCTCTAGATCCAGCCTGAGTGGATACCGGTAGAGGCCAGGCACTTGCGTGGCTAGATCCAGAACCTTCCGCTGCTTACAGGATCATCAACGGGTAATAGGATTACCCTACATCAAGGTAAATTAAATTTGATTTAATTTATCTATATTTTATTTTAATTATTAAAATAATAAAAATCAGATCTAAAATATCTTAGATCTGATTTGGATCAAAGAGAAAAATTTTTGAAATATATCTCTTGATCTGATCAGATCTGAACGAACCTGGATCCGAAAAATCAGGATTTTCCTTCAACTGGTATCAGAGCCAAGGTTCTAAAAGTGTTTAGATCTAATTTTAAATTTATTTTAATTAAAAAATAAGTGATTTTAGATGTCACATGAGATGTGATCAGATCTGAAAATCAGAAAAAATTAAAATTAAATGATTTGGATCTAAGATTAGAAAATATGCATGACTAGTTCTAAAATAGAATAGTTCTATAGAATAGTCTTGCATGTTTTTAATTTAATTTGATTATTAAATCATATTTTAGATCTATTTATTTACTATTTTTTGATATTATAATGATTATAATAACATCTAAAAAATAGTAAATAAAAATTATTTAATTTTAAACATCATATGAGATATGATTGATGCATGTCTAGACTAGTTGTAGAATAGTTCTACATAATTGTCTAGATTAGAATTTATTTTGATTAGATCAATTTAAATCTAATTTTTTAGATTATTATGAGATAATTTAGATCTGAAAAATATGCATGATTCGATACATGAGATGTATGCAAAATATGCCATGATTAGATCTAATTTGTATATGAGATATATGATATAGATCTAAAACTATTTTGTAGTATTGCATGTTCCTGATTAAGGCGTTCCTCTTGGCCGTCCGGTCATAAGAATGAAGAAGGGTTTAAAGGCCCTCTCTTCCCATTCGATGGGGTGTTCTTATGATGTGTAGGGGTGCTGCGTGTTCGTCCTTAATCAGAAACCCAAAACTTACTTTCTGCAAAACCCTAGATCCTGAAACCCTAGGATTTATTGTGCATATTTTGTTTATGAACCCTACTTAATTAAGAATTAAGATTATGGAAATATTAATTAGGTCTAAAATTGAGAATTTTAGATCTAAGACATATTCATAATACTGGGTTCGGGCTTGGGTAGCTCAATTAGGTCTAAGCGGTTGATCAAACCGAATCAAGAGTTGGTTAGATGGGATCAACAATGCTTAAATTGACCAGCCTAATAGGATTAAGTCTGGGTCAAGATCGAGTCACGATCAAGCAAGACCTAATTAGGCTCAGAGGTTAGAGTCTGGATTGTAGGCTAACCCAATTGGTTCTGGCTCAATTTGGTGTCTAAGGTAAGTTTGGCATAGACGACCGACTGGTTTTTAATTGGAAGCTACTCGACCTGAATGCATTCTTGTACGAGTTAATGGCATATTCCTTCCACCGATCTTACTTACCTGGCCATATCTATTGACACAGTTCTGATCTGAGGTGGTCAATAATCCGAGCTAACCCATGCCACTAGATTAGTCATAATTGTTATGACTATGACAAGTCTAGTTTAATGAGACCTGAATCAATTCTCCCTAAGAAAAGATTAAGTCTGAGGTCTTCCACCATTGTAGATGTGCGGGCCCTTCCCGGGGTTGATTGTTCTCGGCTGGATACAGTGGCTCAGTTGCACCGGAAGATGCAACCATGTCTATTAGGCATTGGATGCTATGGGCTGGAGGATGAGTTGGGCTCAATATTTTGGATACGGTGAGAGACTCAATTAGGAATCCCAGTCTATGCAAATGGTGGGTCTGACTTAACTAAGGAGTGGATCAATATTCCGGATACGGTGAGATTCATGAATTAGAGACCAAGTTTGGGTGCACCATGATTAGAGAATCATTGAACAAGAGTTGTTCACTCATTGGCTAACCCATCACCAATAACTGTTAGGTGAGGTGATGAGTCAGTTGGTGAGACCGCACCACCCACTAGAAATCATTAATCATGGAGATTTTTGCATCTCTACAGAGGGAGTGTAGGGATCCGAGAAAATAGTGGGAGCTAATTTGTTTAAAAATAAAATCCCTAAATAAATTGGTCAAGTCATAAATTACAGTATCTAACTAGAATCTTTGACTCTCTACAGGAAAATGTCTGCGTCCAACCCATTGGCACGTATCCTGGACACACATAGACTGACTGGACCCAATTATAAAGATTGGCTCAGGAACTACAAAATTATTTTGGGTTCCGAGAAGTTAACCCATGTATTGGACCAGGACCCTCCCACCTTACCAGCCCGTCCATCCACTGAACAGAGAGCGTCTCTGGAAAAAATGGATAGACGAAGATAATAAGGCCAGATATTACATGTTGGGCTCGATGTCTGATGAGCTCCAGCGCCAACATGAAGATATCGGGACTGCTCGCCAAATGTTGGCTCACCTGCAGGAGATGTTTGGTGAACAGAGTCGCGCAGCCAAATATCAAGTCACGAAATGACTTTTTAAGGCTAAGATGCGTGATGGGCAGTCAGTCCAAGATCACTGTCTGATGAATGATCAAGGACATGGAAGAGCTTGAGAAGCTCGGTGTGAAGTTAGACTTGGATCTGCAGAATGATATTATTCTGCAATCCTTGACTGATGCATATGGGCAATTCATCATGAATTACCACATGCATAAACTTCAAAATTCCTTGGCCGAATTAATGAATATGCTGGTTACCGCTGAGCTTTCTATGAAAGGTTCTAAAGGCTCAGTTCTTGCTATGGAACGGACTTCTTCCAAAAGAAAGTCTTATGGAAAGAAAAAGAAGTCTGTGAAAAAGCAAAAGGTGGAAGGATCAAAGAAGAAGAAGGCAGAGCCAAAGAAGAAGGCCGATGTCAAAGGAAAGTGTTTCCATTGCAACAGCGACGGCCATTGGAAGCGGAACTGCCCTACTTACCTGGCCACCCTGAAGAACAAGAAGGAAGGTCCTTCTGGAGGTATGCTCGTTATTGAGTCTAACCTTACGGTTTCTTCTGCATCCAGTTGGGTGCTTGACTCTGGTTCTAGTGCTCATCTGTGCACTTCCATGCAGGGTCTTGAGGATAGCAGGAGGCTGAGGGATGGAGACATGATCCTACGCATCGGTAATGGAGCAAGAGTTGCTGCAGTAGCCGTGGGAACATACCCTCTTCGATTACCATCTGGTTTAGACTTAGTTTTGAAAAGACTGTTATTATGTGCCTGCAGCTAGCAGGAATTTGATTTCTGTTTCATGCTTAGCACTAAGAAGGCTATGTGATTACCTTCTTTAAGGACCATTGTAACATTCTTTATGAAAGAAATAAAATTGCAAATGGTTTCCTTATTAATGGTCTTTATCAGCTACATATTGATGTACCTGTTCTAACTATCGAGCAAAACGTGAATGCCAAACGACCTAGGGATAGTCCAAACGATAGATATCTATGGCACCTGAGATTAGGTCATATAGCAGAAGATAGGATCAACAAATTGGAGAAAAATGGGCTATTGAGTCCATTGACTTTCCGAGTCATATCCAACTTGTGAATCTTGTCTTCAAGGCAAAATGACTAAACTCCCTTTTGTTGGACATGGGGAAAGGGCCACAGATCTCCTTGCCCTAGTACATACTGATGTGTGCGGCCCATTTGATGTGCCGGCTAGAGGCAATTTTGTCTACTTCATTACCTTTACCGATGATCTGTCTAGGTATGGGTATGTGTATCTTATGAGACACAAGTCTGAAGCTTTTGAAAAGTTCAAAGAATTCAGACATGAAGTAGAAAAACAAACTGAAAAACCCATTAAGGTTCTTCGATCAGATCGAGGAGGTGAATACCTTAGCCGAGAATTCCTAGACTATCTCAAGGAAAAATGGCATAGTCTCTCAATGGACTCCACCAGGAACACCTCAACTCAACGGGGTTTCAGAACGGAGAAATCGGACTCTATTGGATATGGTTCGATCCATGATGAGCTTCACAGACCTCCCTGATTTTCTTTGGGGACACTTCATTGTTAACTTCAATTTATCTACTGAATAGGGTTCCCTCTAAAACCGTTCCTACCACACCGTATGAGATATGGCACGGTAAGAAACCAAGTCTGAGTCATCTCAGAATTTGGGGTTGTCCGGCTCATGTCAAAAGACAACAAGCGGACAAGTTAGAGTTTAGGTCCTTTAGAGCTCGATTCATAGGATATCCTAAAGAGTCATTAGGATACTATTTCTACATTCCAGAAGACCACAATGTGATTGTGAGTCGACATGCCATCTTTCTTGAAAAATAGTTTATTCAAGATAGCGGCATTGGAAAGCAGATTAAGCTTGATGAGAAAGTCTCACAAGTACAACGAGCTAAGGACCAATTGGAACCAAATCAGGTTGAGCCAATAAGAACACTACCTCCTCCACCTCGTAGATCGAAAAGAGTTTTCCGTCCCCCTGAAAGATACTTAGGTATTATTTCAGAGGAAGTAGAGAAAATGTTCCTCGTAGGTAATGGTGCTCATGGTGATGATCCCAAAACCTACAACGAGGCGATATCAGATATCGACTCCGAGAAATGGCTAGAGGCAATGCAGTCAGAAATTGACTCGATGCACTCAAACCAAGTCTGGACCTTGGTAGATCCACCAGAAGGTATAGTACCTATTGGGTGTAAATGGATCTTCAAGAGAAAGATTGGTGCAGATGGGAATGTGGAGACATTCAAGGCTAGACTAGTGGCAAAAGGTTATAGTCAACGCGAAGGCATTGACTATCAGGATACCTTTTCCCCAGTGGCTATGCTAAAATCCATCCGCACATTGCTTGCCGTTGCATCCTATTTCGATTATGAAATATGGCAAATGGACGTGAAAACGGCATTCTTAAATGGATATCTTGAGGAAGATATCTATATGGAACAGCCGCTAGGTTTCACATCCAGTGATACTGATCACAAGGTTTGCAAGCTGCAAAGGTCCATATATGGACTTAAGCAAGCATCTCGGAGCTGGAACACTCATTTCAATGATGTGATCAAAAAGTTTGGTTTCATCAAAAATGAAGAGGAACCATGTGTCTTTCAAAAAGGTCAGTGGGAGCGCTGTTGTCTTCCTCGTATTGTACGTGGATGACATCCTCCTTATTGGGAATGATATTCCCATGTTGACGACAGTCAAAATATGGTTGTCCAAGGAATTCTCCATGAAAGACCTAGGTGAAGCATCCTTTATTCTAGGAATTAAGGTCTATAGGGATAGACCGAATAGGATGCTAGGACTTTCACAGAAGATGTACATAGAGGAAGTACTAAAGAGGTTTAGTATGGAAAACTCTAAGAGGGGATTAATACCCTTCAGACATGGTATTCATCTTTCCAAGAAGATGTGCCCTAGCACACCTGAGGAAATAGAACGCATGAGCAAGATCCCTTATGCTTCTGCAATAGGGAGCCTCATGTATGCCATGCTATGTACACGACCTGATATAGCCCATGCTGTGAGTGTCACAAGCAGATATCAGTCAAATCCAGGTGAAGAACACTGGACTTCTGTGAAATGTATCCTTAAGTACTTGAGAAGAACTAAGGATATGATGTTGGTCTTTGGTAATGGAGAACTCCAAGTCCAGGGATACACAGACTCGGATTTCATGTCCGATATAGATGATCGAAAGTCGACATCTGGAGTCTGTTTGTGTGCAATGGTGGTGCTGTCAGCTGGAAGAGTTCCAAGCAAACTGTGATAGCAGATTCCACCATGGAAGCAGAATATATCGCTGCATCAGAGGCTGCGAAGGAAGCATTCTGGTACAAGAAGTTTGCTGCAGAAATCGGAGAGTAATGCCATCAGATGCCATTCCTCTATACTGCGACAACAATGGCGCCATAGCCCTTGCTAAGGAGCCGAGGTCTCACCAGAAAATCCAAGCACATTGAGCGGCGATACCACCTCATCCGCGATTACCTCGAGAAGGGTTACGTCGAGGTCAAGAGAGTCAACTCCGCAGATAATGTGGCAGACCCACTTACAAAGCCGTTGGGCCAGCAGAAGATCGAAGCCCACCTTGAGAAGATGGGACTTAGACTTGTAGCCAATTGGCTTTAGGACAAGTGGGAGATTGTTAGATATATGTGCCCTAGAAGCCAGAATTGGCTGACACTTGTAATACACTTCTAGGGGCAAAATTATAATTTTGACTATAATCAATAAAATGGGTTATTTTCTATCACATATGTGTATTTAGTGTCTGTGATACATCCTTTGAGTTAATGGTAATGATAATTCATATTTTCAAGAGTTGAAAATTTAAGACATGAATAATCATTATTAACTCATAAAATGCTCCCGACCATAGGATCATCACGAGGATGGTGATTGATCCGGAAGGTTGGTGTACAATCGCTTCTCTTTAGTAGATGAGTCTTGAGTCTACGGTGTGGAGACACCAGGAGCGAGAGTACAGGTACTCGTTAGAGAATGAGGGCACTGAGCGTGACCACCTCGAGTAGTCATTAGGAAGTCTACCTTCTCGTCAATGACTGACTCGATGCTGCAGTAGTGTGTCTGGTTCTTTGACCTGAGGTGCATCGGCAGTTCACCTTGAGGGTGTTATAGTTTGACTACACCATTACTCGGTCTCCTAGCCATATGGAACCCTGAGGTGTATGTTGGCTATAGCATGTTCATTGTAGGAACTGGATTGCATCAAGATGGAATCTATCTACCTCGGTGGTAGAGGAGCAGCCCTATGATGATCATGAGAATCAAGTCCAGAAGCCCATGGCCATGGCAGAGTGAAATAATAGAAAGAGTTTCTATTTAGATTTTCACATCGGACTTGAATCGAATGATTACATCATATGACAGAAACTAGGGTTTGACGAGTTCACCTTAACCCTAATCTGATCGGGGCTCAAGATAGAAGAACTTAATCACACAGGTAGCTGCACCAAGAGGTTCGCATTCAGCTCTGATGGGTTGCCACCATATACTGCTAGGTGTCACTGGTGGATTTTGGGAGCAATTAGAATGATTTAGATGATCGATCATTCTAGCTGTTCGAATCAGAAGAGTTCTGATCCATCGAAAGGAGTTTCGATGATGTCGATGATAGAGATCATGACATATCCCATTACCATACAGAACTGAACCTAACTGGGTCACACAAACAAGGGTTTGAATCTGGTGATCATCAATTGAACTAATCCAGTTCAATTGATCTGAATGAGATTCAATTAGGTTCAAGAAAATCGTGCTAGCACTCGATTGAACCTAACGTTCTTCTTTTACTATCATAAATAGTTATCCTGACTGAGCCAAAGGAGTTTGTGCTCGATCAGAGGCCTTCACTTGGTCTGACTGGAGCCTATCCAGGTCAGAAAAGGGTTGTCTTATTTTATAAGACAATACCTGCCATTTTTGGTCACCTGCCATTTCTCGTCCTTTGACTTTGGTCAAAAGTTGACCTTTGACTGGTCAAATATTGACCATTGACACTTTGACTTCTGTCCACGTGTCACGCACCTATTGGAGAGCTGGTGGGGGCTTGTCCCCCTGCCAGAAACTGGCAAGGAGGAAGGCGCACGCCAAGGAGTCCCTGTCCAGGCGTGCGCCCAAGCATGAGGCGCCCAGGAGTCCTTGTTGGACAGGAACTCCATCTCCTTATTGGATTCTGATTAGACTCCTCCTAAGAACCAACTTTGACTGGTCTTAGGCACCATCTAAGGATGAATCCAAGGGGCTCTATTCCCACCAATCAGATTTAGATCTGATTTCACAAAGGATTGTGATTGGTTGGGATGAAGAGGAGTTGGATCACGCATAGTCTATAAATAAGACCCTGCGCCCAACTCAAAAAAAAAAAGAACAATTCTCTACGCCCCAAGGCTGCCTCTCTCTTCCTCCATGCCAAGTTCATCTTCTCCCTCTCCTCTCCATGCCCAAAGAAGTTTGGGATCTCAGTTGGTGCAATCTAGGCGAGAGAAAGACGATAGAAAGCTAGAAGGCTGCGCTGCTGCAAAGGACAACTGCTGATCTTCGAAAGCTGTTTTGAAGATCCTCCAAATCAGATTCAGATCTGATTTTTGGAGATGTGATAGAGAAGAAGAGGATCTTCAGATCCAGCCCGAGTGGATATCGATAGAGGCCAGGCACTTGCGTGGCTAGATCCAGAATCTTCTGCTGCTTACAGGATCATCAATGGGTAATAGGATTATCCTACATCAAGGTAAATTAAATCTAATTTAATTTATCTATATTTTATTTTAATTATAAGAATAATAAAAATCAGATCTGAAACATCCCAGATCTGATTCGGATCAAAGAGAAAAGTTTTGAAATATATCTCTTGATCCAATCAGATTTGAACGAACCTGGTCTGGAAAATCAGGATTTTCCTTCAACCTTCCACACCTTGAGAACATGATCTACCTAGATGATGAAGACAGGTTACAAGACTCCTATGCGACTTTCCTTAAGGTAATCAATTTTTTCCTTAAGCTTGGTCAATTATTAGTAAACTTGTAACTGTGACTTATATCTTGTTATTTACAGCTGGAGCATCATCTGTACGCCTACGGGGAGGTCCATGCCAAGTTCATCTTCTTCCTCTCCTCTCCATGCCCAAAGAAGTTCGAAATCTCAGTTGGTGCAATCTAGGCGAGAGAAAGACGACAGAAAACTAGAAGACTGCGCTGCTGCAAAGGACAACTGCTGATCTTCGAAAGCTGTTTTGAAGATCCTCCAAATCAGATTCAGATCTGATTTTTGGAGATGTGATAGAGAAGAAGAGGATCTTCAGATCCAGCCCGAGTGGATATCGATAGAGGCTAGGCACTTGCGTGGCTAGATCCAGAATCTTCTGCTGCTTACAGGATCATCAATGGGTAATAGGATTATCCTACATCAAGGTAAATTAAATCTGATTTAATTTATCTATATTTTATTTTAATTATTAGAATAATAAAAATCAGATCTGAAACATCCCAGATCTGATTCGGATCAAAGAGAAAAGTTTTGAAATATATCTCTTGATCCAATCAGATTTGAACGAACCTGGTCTGGAAAATCAGGATTTTCCTTCAACCTTCCACACCTTGAGAACATGATCTACCTAGATGATGAAGACAGGTTACAAGACTCCTATGCGACTTTCCTTAAGGTAATCAATTTTTTCCTTAAGCTTGGTCAATTATTAGTAAACTTGTAACTGTGACTTATATCTTGTTATTTACAGCTGGAGCATCATCTGTACGCCTACGGGGAGGTATTGAGTCGCCACAAAGTTGAAGCTTCAAAGGCAATCAAAGAAACTCGAGTGGAGACCAAGAAAGTCCAAGTCAAAGTCGAGCGCTTGAGGAAGGCACATTCCGCTAAAGTTGGACGCCTTCAGGAAGCACTTTGGAGGGAAGAACAGACCTCGGTAGAACTTAAGGCTGCTCTAACTTCAGAGGAGAACAGGCGGAAGAAGGCCGAGGAGGTCAGTTTGGAGAGGGAATGGGCTGTCGAATCCTTCAAGTCTTCAAAGGCAATGGAGGATATCAAGATAGCCTTCGCCCAGGAGGCATTCCTCAAAGGATTCGAGCTCTGCCAGAGGAGGATCGAAAAGTTTTCCGAGCTTGATCTCAGTTTCTTGACGAAGGAATCCTCTGATGATGAAGCTGGACCTTGCACCACTGCCACCGATCTACAACCTGCCAAGCCTTCTACTGCGACCTCTGAGCTTGCTCGAGAACTCGAGACCGCCAAAGCTGCACCGAGCTCGTCCGTTGTCCCTCCAGAGGTTAGAGGCATTCAATAATTATACTTTTTTCTTTTTTCTTTTCTTCTGCTTTTTTCCTATACTCAAAACATTTTTAGTAATAAAAATAATTTTTTTTGCCATACCATTGTGTCATGATATCTTTTTACATTAAACACAGTCTCCCATTGAAGCCGATCCACTGCCCTAGGGTACCCCTTGAAGGCTTGTATCAAAAATTTGAAAAAAGAAGTTCATCAAATGAAGAAGTTAAGAAAGACAGAGGACGAACTCCAGAAGTCCAAAAAGAATTATGCTGAAGCCACTGTTGAAATCCACCATCTCCACTAATCCTCCAAATAATTCTTCAAAGAATATACCACCAAGAAGCAACATTTGACTGAGGAATTGGAACGAGCAACGAAACTGGCCAGTGACAAGGCTTGGACTTTGATCGCAAAGATTTGCTCTCTTAAAATCGAGCTTCATGAAGCAAGAGAGAAGATTGGCCAGCTGGAGAAAGGTTCGGCCTGGTCCTAAAGTAAGGCAGAATATGGATGGAACTGGTCGAAAAAATTTTCTGACCTCAAGCGACAATTGGGCAATGCCGAGATAGTGTACGACACCTACCCAATTGACTGGTGTGGGCAGATTGATGAGCTAAAAAAGAAACTCGAGATAGCTAATGCTGAGGTGTCTTAGCTCCGAAAATAGTTGGCAGATAAAGCTTAGGCCAGTCCAAAAGGGGATCCAGAAGAGATTGCATCTTTGAAAAGAACCATGTAAGATCTTTCGGTGATTTATGAAAAAAGACCGAACTCTTACAGCTTAAAATCTAAACAACTTACAACGAGAGTGCAGTGAAGGATGCCGAAGCCGAGTCTGCAGTTTTGAGGAAGAGGCTGAGAGAAACAGAAGATGATCTCTGAAGAACCAACAAGTTACTTGATGAGAGCTTGGCAGCGAGATGAGACCTCGAGGAGAAAATAAATGATTTAAAATATGCCCTTGTATTGGCGAGAGCCGGCAGCCCGAAGTCTGACTCTGAGTAGGACTTCAGCCTCTCTTTTTTTTAATCGATCTCGAGGACCTATGTAATGAACTTTTAATTTCAATGGAATAATATTTCTTTATCCTTCTGAGCTATATCTCAGTTTGATGCTTGCTGGTCTCTTTGTTTTCGTCATGCCTGATATTAGTATTGTCTTGAAATAATAGCCTCTACCCAATTCCTTGTATATCCATTCCCCATGTTTATGAACAAGGGTCCTTGGACTTTAGGAGCAAATATATTTGTCTAGAAATCAAAAATTTTCATACTTGTGGTCAACCTCCTGTTTAATAACCGAAGGAATTCAATCCCCTGTGAGGATTTTCATCCACGTTTGGACGAGGTTCTATTCCTGACATAGTTGGCTATTTTCCTAGTTAGAATGAGGTTCTACTCCTAACAAGATTACCAGGGCACAAAAGGACCGTTGAGAGAACTTCTTCCCATTACATCTTGTTTAAGAACCGGAAGCCTTCAATCCTTCGTGAGGATCTTCATCCATATCAAGACGAGGTTCTCCTCCTGTTCCTGATATGGTTGATTATTATCCTTGTTAGGACGAGGTCCTCCTGTTCTAAAAAGATTGCCGGGCACAAAAAGATCATTGAGAGGGCCTCTCCCCGTTACCTTCTGTTTAAGAACCGGAGACCTTCACCCTCGTTAAGATGAGATTAACCTCTTGTTTAAGAATCGGAGGCCTTCACCCTTGTTAAGATGAGATTAACCTCCTGTTTAAAAATTGAAGGCCTTTTACTTCATTTAAAAATAGAGTTCAGTTGAATAATTTTCTATCATTGCACAGTTTTGCACCAAAGACAATAATGTTAAAATAAGAAAATTTTATTGAAAATGGGATTATTGATGGTACATTCGTAAGTTTTTTGAGTTCCAAAGACGCGAAAGTATAGCCCCTCTGAGCTCCTTTAGATAATAAGCTCCTGATCGGACGATTTCCACGACCTTATATGAGTCTTTCCAATTTGGGGCAAGCTTTCCTTGGTTTTGCAGCTGTGAGATATCTGCCCGTCGTAGTACCAAATCTCCTACTTCGAAAATTTTGCTTCTAACTCTGAAATTGTAGTAGCGAGCCACTTGTTTATAAGCTGCCATCCGAATTTGGGCTTTTTCTCGCTTCTTTTCTAATTGATCAAAATTTGCTCTGAGGTCCTGTGAATTGTTCTGTTCATCAAAGGCTTCAACTCGTGCCAAAAGAAGTTTCAGTTCAACTGGGATAACTGCCTTAGTCCCAAAAGCCAAAGCAAATAGAGTCTCTCCAGTTGGCAACCTTTGGACGATTCTATAGGCCCAGAGCACATGGTAAAGTTCATCCATCTATGTTCCTTTCGCCCTTTCAAGCCTTACTTTTATTTTTTGCAACAGGATCCTGTTAGTTACCTCGACCTCACCATTTGCCTGTGGGTGGGCCACTGATGTAAAGTGATGGAAGATATTCAGATCTTCATAGAGCTCGATGAATTTTGTTCTTGCAAACTGACATCCATGATCAGTAATGATAGTCCGAGGTAGGCCGAATGTACAGACTATCGACTTTCAGACGAAGTCCTGCACTTTAGCTTCAATAATCTTTGCTAGAGGTTCGGCCTCGACTCATTTGGTAAAGTAGTCTACTGCTACCAGAAGGAATTTTCTCTACCCAGATACCGTGAGAAAGGGTCCAAGTATATCCATTCCTCCCTGCACAAATGGCCATGGGACGCTTAGAGGTGTGAGTTGTGTGAGGCTGGTTGTCTTTGGATGTTAGTATTCCTCTGGCATCGATCACATTTTCTTACATACTCTATGGCATCCTAATGCATAGTCGGCCAATAATATCCTTATCGAAGCAGTTTGTAGGACAAAGATCTAGCTCCGAGATGATTTTCGCATATTCCTTCATGTACCTCCTTCAATGCATAATCAGCTTCAGAAAGTCGAAGACATTTGAAGAGTGGCAAAGAGTACGACCTTTTGTACAATTTATTCTCATATAAAACAGCTAAAATATAGCGGGAAGCCTGGTTTCTCAATTTTCGAGCTTCTTTAGGATCTCTAGGGAGAATTCCATCTTTGAGGTACAAAATTAAAGGGTTAACCCAGTTGGGCTCATGATCGACCTACATTACTGTCTGAGATTCCTCCAAACTTGAATACTACAGAACCTTAAAGAACACTTCTTTCGGCAACTCACTCGGAGCCAAGGTAGCTAATTTTGAGAGGTCGGCCCTAATGTTTTCTGCTCTAAGAATCTGCTAAATGTTGAAACTACTGAAGACCGAGATTAAGCTCTTCATCTTTTCCAAGTACTTTTTTATGCTTTTCTCCCAGACTTCATAAGTACCATTGACCTGTCCCGCTACCAATGAGAATCACTACAGACTTTCACATGATCTGCTTCCAATTTTTTAGCTATTTTCAATCCTCCGATCAGAACTTCATATTCTGCTCCATTATTTGTTGCAGAAAATTCAAAGCATAGCGCATATTCGGCAATAATTCCTTCTGGATTGATTAGAATCAAGCCCGTGCCCACTCTAAAGGCATTAGATGAACAATCAACATATAGAGCCCAAAAGTCCTCAGAGAGATTTGCTCTTTCTTCGGGAGGGTTTGGCTGCAAACTACAAGCACAAACTTCTTACTGCTCAGGTTCGGCCGGATCCAAGATGGTACATTTTACTATGAAGTCAGCCAATATCTCAACTTTAACGAATGGTCAAGGTTGAAAATTGATGTCGAACTCAATAAGCTCAATGCTATTCTTCCAGAGGTATTGAGCTAGTGAAAAACTGCTTTGATAGACTAATCGGTGAGAAGTATGACCGTATGCCCCTGAAAATAAGATCGGAGCTTCCTGACTGCAATCAATAAGGCATAAGTTAGCTTTTCCAATTTTGTATATCTTGTTTCTGCATCTCTCAGAATTCGGCTTATATAGTAAATTGGCTTCTGAATTTTCGTCTCTTCCTTGATCAAGACAACTCCAATGACAACAGACAAGTACAAGAATAATTCTTCTCTAGGTTCGGATTTGACAAGAGATGAGCTCAGATAGTTCTTCAATTCTTCAAAGGCTTGTTGACATTCAGGAGTCCAGCAGAAGTTCTTTGGCTGCTTTAGCGTTTGGAAGAAGAGCATGCAACGTTCAGCCGACTTTTGACGAAGCGATTAAAAGTTGCAACTTTTTCGGTCAGGCGTTGAACCTCTTTTATTATTTTTATAGTCATTTCTTGGATGGCTCTGATCCTTTCATGATTCACTTCGATGCCATGCCTTGACACCATGAACCCTAGAAACTTTTCCGAAGTTACTCCGAAAATATATTTGAGTGGATTCAACTTCATCTTGTAATTCTGGAGGATACTGAAGGTCTCTTCTAGATCGGCAATATGATTTGATGATTGGCTTTTAACAAGCATGTCATCCACGTAGACCTCCATATTGCGGCTGATCTACTCCTTAAAGATCTTATTTACCAGGACTGATACATCGTACCTACATTTTTAAGATTGAAGAGCATAATCCTATAATAATAAAGGCCACGGTCAGTAATAAAAACAATTTTCTCTTCATCTTCTGGTGCCATTCGAATTTAATTATAACTGAAGAAGGTACTCATGAAGGTAAGAAGCTCGTAGCTCGAGGTCGCATCCACCAGTTGATCAATTCTGGATAGGGGATAGCTGTCCTTTGGACAAGTCTTGTTAAGATTTGTGAAGTCTATACACATTCTCCACTTACCGTTCGCTTTCTTGATAAGAACCACGTTCGCAATCCAATCTAGATAGGATACCGTCCGGATGAACTGAGCTTTGAGAAGCTTGTCTACTTTGTCTGCGATGGCCTTTTGTCGCTCCGGTGCGAAGCTGCGCTTCTTTTGTTTTACTAGTCAACATTTGAGATCCACACCTAGACGATATTTCATCACCTCTGCATCAATCCCGAACATATCTGTAGGTCCCCAGGCAAAGACGTCAATGTTCCTCCGAAGAAGACAACGAGTTTCTTTCTAACCTATCCTCTCAAGTCGGAGCCAATTTGAACTGTATTATCTTCATTTCCATCATTTAGTGAAACCGCGATAAGATCATCAATAGATTCTCCTCGTTCTTCAGTCAAGTCATCATGGGCATCAAGTCCATCTACCGGATAGGGCTCTGTTAGCTTTCCCCCTTATAGGGCAATAGTGTAGCAATGTCGCACTAAAGCCTGATCTTCTCTGTCCTCTCCAACCCGATATCTTGTCGGAAACTTCATCCTCAAATAGTAAGTTGAAACTACTGCTCGAAGTGCATTCAAGCCAGGTCGGCCAAGAATTGCGTTGTAGGCGGAGGATGCCTTTACTACTAAAAAATCAACTTGAGCCGTGAACTGTTTTGGGTGCTGACCTGCCACAATAGACAAGATAATTATTCCTTCCACTAGCATGGCATCGTCGGTTGAACCCCACTAATGGAGAGCTCGTTGGTCCCATTTGACTGTTAGGTATAGACATTTTAGAGAATGCATCATAAAACAAAATATCAGAGCTTCCATTATCAATCAAAATACAACGTACATCATAATCAACAATATTTAAAGTTACTATAACTGCATCATTGTGCGAAAATTGAACCTCCTATGCATCTTCTTCAGTGAAAGCGATGGGCTCCTCAGTCCTCTACTTTTTTGCTGGCTTTGCAGATCTGCTAGCTTCTCCCTACCGATATCCCCCAACAATAGTATTGATGATTCCAAGTGGAGGCCAATCTCCTTGCAGCTCATCCCTTCAGGGTGGTTCAGGCTATGGCAGAGCTCTTGGTCGATCCTCCCTCCTCTCCGATCGACATCTCAAAAAGTGATCCAACCGACCCCGTCTGATGAGCTTCTCGATTTCGTCTTGGAGCAAGATGCATTCTTCAGTATCGTAATCATGATTACGATGATAGAGGCAGTACTTGTTGGGGTTGCACTTGGCTTAATGAGACCGCATCTTTTCCAGCTTCAGTAGTTGCTTCCTGATCTCTATCAGCACTTGGGTCTTCGGAGGATTCAGGGGGAAATAGTTGTGAAATCTTCTGGGAGAAGTTCCGCCATGCCCTCTGATCCAGACTTCTTGGTCGACGAGCCTGAGGTGGAGTTCGGGCTTGTTTGCATTTAGGAGGGATTCCGTAGTGCGGTCGAGCTTCACTCGACTTCTCAACGATTACGGGCTTACTACATTCACCCGCTTGCCGCTCTTTTGTGACTTCTTCGTCTTTCAATTTAAAGGCCTCCTCTACTCGAGCGTAGCCTTCAGTCCGAGCCAACATGTCAACAAAGTCTCGAGGATAATTCTCCAGGAAGAAAAGGAGATCGTTCTTTTGGAGGCCGCCCTTCAGTGCGGCCATGGCAATAGATTGGTCCAAATTTTAGACCTACAAATCAGCAGTATTAAAATAACTTACATAAGCCCAGATGGACTCCCCTTCCTTTTGCTTGATATTGACGAAAGAGTCTGAACCTCATCTTTGGCGCCGACTGCTGATAAAATAAGTCGCAAATTGGTGGCTCAATTGATTAAAAGAAAAGATGGTACCTAGTTTGAGATCCGAGCACCAATTTCTTGCTGCTTTCTTCAAAGTAAAGAGAAAAGCTCGGCACAGAATGGCGTCAGGCATGCCATGGAGCAACATCATAGTTCTGAAGGCTTCAAGTCAACTGGATCGGTGGTCTCGTCATAACTCTCAAACTGAAAAAGTTTGAAGTTCGGCGGGATGGATTCCTACATGATACGGGCAGAAAATAGAGGGTCGGTACAGATGTCGTCATGGCGAGCAGGGGCGACATGGCCGAGTTTCTCAATCCATCGATTCATTTCTCGAAGCTTCTGATCGAGAATATCATCTCAATCATGAATCTCAAAGCACGGCTAGCTAGAGGGCGGCAGTGATTCCCCATGGGTGGGATCATGATCAGAACAAAAGCTCTCCACTCTCTGCTTTTTCTTTCTAGGGATCACTAGCCGACTCGCCCAAGTGGGCTTTCCCTGATCGGATCTTGGCATTCCGACGAGTCTTTCTGGACGAACAGCTGTCGAGGGCTGCTGCATGGCCTACACCACTTTGATGGGGCCTTTAACCTATTGCACTAGCAGGTTAAACTGCTCCAGATCCACCATAGCTACTGGTGGAGGTTGAGGCGTCGGTGATGAGGTCGGAGCAGGCTGATCTAGGTGAGATCAGGCAGTAGAGGTAGTGGATCATCGGGTCGAAGCTTTCTTGGGTGACATTGCTGAAATAAGAAGAGATCGGAAGAAAACAAAGTAAAAGCGAGGAAGAGGATGAACTCAACTAGATACTCCTTTAAGAATAAGGGCTCAGCATTCCTTCCTCTAGCGCCAATCCTGTTGGTGCAGAAAACGGTACTGACGTCGGAGCTTGTTGGAGCTGAAGAAAATGAGGTCACCGACGAGACCTATAAGATGAAGTCCAAACCAGAGGTGGATGGCTTCGACAGGACCCTCCGATGATCAAGTTAGTTCTCTAGCCAATAGGAATGGAGTACTCAGAAAAATTTTGAGCAGAGAAGAGAACTTAGTGCTTAGAGAAGGAAACGTATCTGGAGAATCCCTTATATAGATGGAGCTCATAACAGAATGAAAGTGACAGTCATAACAGAATGTCAATAGACCATTCGGGCCATATGAAGTTTGTTACAGAGAGTGGGCTGTCATTTATTGCGACTTGTAGGCGGTTGGAATTAATTTATTGGAGTTTGGATAAGAGATTGGAGACTTCTACATTCATTGATAAACTGTTCATGCTGGGAAGAACTCAAAGCCTGATCGGCCAAACTTGAAGATCGGTTGTTAGATAATCAGACGGCGAACCTGCAATTGGTTAGTCTATTGGTGTTGTTTGCGGTAGTCTTGAGTTCGGCCGCCTTCAAAATCGATCAAGAGCAGACAACTGTTCTAGACTAAAAGTTGGAGAAGATGATGGATTCTTTAATTAGAATCATAACCCCACCTTCTGGAGGAAGTTCAGCCAATACTCAAAGTCAGCCTAAAGTTCGGATTGAAGGAGTGCTAAGATTCATTGTCTGCGGAATGTCTACTATTTATTCTGGATTGAGAATTGGACTTGTGCTGACAATGAGGTCCTTTTACTGTTCAAACTTGCCCGACCGACATGCACGATATAAGCTGGCTAGATTTGCAATTGTTAGAAAGGGATGAAGGAACTTGACCACTTTCAAGGTCAACCGCTATCCACAAAGTAGAGCGAAGGAGTTCAACCGGAATGAAATTTGACTAGAGAGGAATTCGGCTAGACAAGGTTCCCGAAGTAAGGTTGATGAGATATGCTATATGCCGCGAAGAAATTTGGCTACTCTCGAGGTCTGCCATAAACAAAGTCGGACAGTGCTGGGATTTAATATTCGATAGAGTTCCTCTAATATCAGGAACAGAGTCAGTTAACAACTTTCACTATTCAAGTTCGGCCAGATGAAGTTCATCATGTCTTTGACGAGTTTCGCAGTCATTGGAGGGTTGCTGATCACGGTTGAGAAGGTCGTCCGGCATACATGCATTGGAGGTCGTCCGGACTTTGATGGGAGCTATTTTACTCCCAACAGATTCAAACTAAACAATAAACAAAACCGTCTAGCCTAAATAATATAAACAAAGATCCTTCGGTTTTTAACGTCAGAGAGCATATTTTTCTTTTCTTTTGCTGTAGATTTCATAAAAGGTTGCTTGGAACAGTCCAAGCCCAAAGACAAGAAAGCAGCAAATCTTTCCAAAAAAACAAGGGCATTCAAGAAATTTGAACTACACTATGATAAAGTGAAAATGAAATACTTAACCATGTGTTTTAGTGATAAAAGAAAAGGAGTACAAAAATCCAAACATGCTCTATCAAAAAGCAAAGTATGGTCTGGTTGTTGTGTTATTAACGAGCAATACAAGATGCAACTTCAACACCTTTGTACTTGTAAAACATAAAATAAGTTTAAAATTACTAGCTGATAAATACAGCTCAAAGTGATGGGAAAATGACTCTGAGCTGTCATATTTTTCAAAATGAGCAGAAACTAAATGTTGTTTGAAAAGAATGGGTGAAATATCACAATGTACCTGCTCTGGTTTCAGGTCAAATCTTTTACCACCAATAGTGAAAGAAACAACATGGATCGAGGCTACTACAGTCTACAGCTGATTCCCCCATGGGGCTAGGCAGTCGCTCACATAGCTGCAATGCAATTCAAGATAATGAAAAGAAAAATAAAAATAAAAAGAAACTCTTAGTTACATCACCTTTTGGAAAGTAACTTACTTCACTGATGTAGTCCAACACCTCCTGTACTGTCTGGATCTGCAAAAGCTGATTTTGCATCCATACAACTGTCATCTCACAATATGAGCACATACCATCTTCCACACCACCAGTTAATCTGTCTCTTCTGCCATTCACCACGCTCTTGATGCCCATACTGTGCAAACATAGATAAGTGAAGCAAAAAAGTGAAAACATTTGTGTAAAAAATATAGCACGAAGTGTATATGCTGAACGAAAGATAAATGAAAATTATGTTGATGATTGACTTCTAACCTAACTCCATGAGTCCCATCAAAGGCACACAGCCCAATTCAAGAACAAATTTTTGCAGGCTCTTCCTACAATTTTATTTTATAACAAAAAAGGTATCAACAACCTTGTTGTGTACAAAGACTGCTGTACATTTGCACAACGATATCAGTCTAAAATATTTTACATAACAGCAAATATCAGAAAAGACCTTTTCCATTAGCATTTCCATAATCTTTTCCCCGTACTGTGAGACCACTGCTTTGCATTGTTGGCTAACAACTCCAGCAGCTCCAATTTTTTGATTAACCTCTGCAATGATGGTCTGAGAAGAATATGTTACAGAGGATCGCAATTAAGAGATGATCTATCAGTTCTAATTGCAGAAACAGTGCCCAGGCCAAATGATGACCTTTTGATTCAGTTACACAAATCAGCATGAAGATGCGATGGAAACACAAATACAGTGATATGAAAGCTAAAGGCAACATAACCATGATACAACCAATCAATAGCAGGCAGAAATATGTAAAAGAAGAGTTTCTGCTATCGCTTAAATCAAGAAATATCAGAATCAGTGATCTACTGGAAAAAAAAAAAAAGAAGACAATTTTTAGCATAGTCTTGAAAATTATGGCTTGTTATTTCTGATCTCCTCCAAATTTTATTGAACTTTCCTCTCTGAAAGTTTCAACAATTTATTGAACTTTACTCTCTGTTCTCCCGTTTCAGACTTTCGATACCACTCCTCATCCTCATCTCAACAATGTCTTTGTTCAGAAGATTTTAAAGAATACAAATGTTCACCATTGCCAAATCAATGTCAAATGCTTGGGTGGCTATGTAGCATCAGAAAATGTAGTGTATGTTCTAAAAAAGTCTGTAGGCATCATTCATTCATACCAAACAGAGGAGTAAAAGAAATAAGAGTGGAAATACAAAGACGGATTCTTAGTGTCTCACAAGAAGGCAATGACTAGTACCATAAACATAACGCTGGTAGATACACACAATATTCTAAAATTGTATCAAAGAGCTCAGAATCTGACTATTTTCTTTATGATCATGATCCATCACTTTGACCCAAGAGCATTAATGCAAGTATCAAGTATCCATATTTTTAACAAATAAAGCCATACCTATTATGAACACAATAGAAATGTTTCAGTAAATTCATGCCACAGAACAAGTTAAATGCATCATTGGGGATGGCATGCCATTACTTTTTATAGTAACAAGTAACACCACCCTAGAAGAAGCCATATATCACCAGATTTTGACAGGAAAAAACATTTCGTTATTGCACTTCTCAACAACCAAAGGTGAATATATTATGAAGACAATTTATATCTGTCGGCCTATCATGTTATTGTGCATCACCAGACATATGCAGAAACTCTCACTAAGAAAGACAGACAGGCAGGCAGACAGACAGCAATAGCTATGTACCGTATAGTCATCCAGGAGGCAGAAAGCATCCATGTTTCATATGTAATCACTGCTATGAATCTCATTGGTAATTATGCTTAGAGTGGAAGGTATGTAAACATCATAGCCTTAAATAAATTACAATCCCTTGTATGTTAATGAGGACACTGCCCAAAGGAAAGCTATCTTGTACAAAGTCCAACGGTCCACTGCCCAAAGGAAAGCTATCTTGTACAAAGTCCAACGGTCCAACCATCATATTTTCACGAAGCATAAAATGTCTAGAGTACTAAATAATGCAAGGCATGGACAAAACTTGGCTGTTGCAATGAAAGTGTAAATTAAAAAAGAAAAAAAAAACAAATAAATTATAGACAAGTCCTTTTGCATGGTCATATTAAGCAGGTCGGACATAACAACGCTTGCATGAACACCAAAAAGCATAAAGAAAAGAACTGAAAGACAGAAAAGGAGGCTAGTCAGTTGAATAGCTCATTAAACATAGGCACATACCGTTGGACCAGCAATCAAAGAAGTCCCAGAATCTGCAATTGCTGGACATCCTTCAGCACAGAATCCTGAAGATCTCATGTTGTAAGGTAATCATCAGGTGTAAGAGAACATCTAGCTAGATAACATGTTTCAAAGCAGAAAAGTAGAGTATCACAGAATTAGTGTGAAGTACTAGTTGTTTGACCACCAACAAGGACATCTCCCATTTCCAACTGCAACCAAAAAAAAATTTGAAATACAGAAGTTAAACAAAGTGGATAGTGGATAAAATATGACATTATGTAATAATAAAAATTATTTAGAAATTGGATAAAATATGACAAATCATGTACTAATGAAAAAATTTAAGGATCAACCTGCCAGTAGCCTTTCTGAGTTACAGGGACATGTGTGTTCACCCCTGTAATGCTTTGGGTCTGTCCCTCCAAACACAATTTCGCCTCCCTCCCCATCCTCAGTATTCCAGTTAAACCAGAATGAGAAAACAGGTTCTTTAACAAGACTCTGGCTGACCATGTTATCCCTGTTAATTGGTACAAGCTGGCAGACCTATATTTCTGATTCTTCATTGTTGTTCAAGGTGAAGGAAAATCCTGAATTTTCCGGATCAGGTTCGTTCAGATCTGATTGGATCGAGAGGCATATTTCAAAAATTCTCCTCTCAGATCCAGATCAGATCTGACACTTTTCAGATCTGATTTATAATCTGATAATTAAAAAAATTAAATTAAATTAATTTTGAATTAATTTTACCTTGATTCTGGGTAATCCGATTACCCATTGATGATCCTGCGGAAGCTCTGAGGTTCTGGATCTAGCCACACAAGTGCCTGACTTCTACCGATATCCACTCGGACTGGATCTGGAGATCTTCTCCTTCTCTTTTTTTTCTCCAAAAATCAGATCTGGATCTGATTTGGAGGATCTTCAAAACACCTACTGAAGATCACCCGTCGTCTCTGCAGCAGTGCTGCCTTCTTCCTTTTTCGTCGGCCTTTTTTTGCCTGACTCGCACTAATCTGAAGAACCCAACTTTCTTGGGCGTGGAGAGGAGAGAGAAGGCCAGATGGTGGAATGGAGAAGGGAGAGGGATAGCCTTAGGGCATGGGCTAAAAGGAACTCTCTTTTTAAAAGTGGGCGCAGACAGGGTCTATTTATAGACTCTACTGCGCCATGCAGTGCTGCATCACCACGACCAATCACGTTGCTCGTTCAATCAGATCTAAATCTGATTGGTAGGATGAGAGACCCACGGATTCATCCTAAGGTGGCGCCTAAGACTGATCAAAGTCTATAGGTGAGGATCACCTAGTTTGAATCCAACAAGCAACCTGGAGTCCCATCCGTATGGGACTCCAGCGTCCCTATCCATGGGCGCACGCCATCCTAGGCGTGCACCCCTTTCTTTCCAATTTTCAGAGAGGGGACAAGCCCCTATCTGCTCTCCAATAAATGCATGACACATGGGCAGATGTTCAAGGGTCAAAGGTCAACGTTTGACCAAGTTAAAGTACAAGAATTAGTAGATGACGGAAAATGGCAGGTGTTGTCTCAAATTTATCTCATAAATTAAGATAACCCTTTTCTGACTTGGACAAGCTCCAGTCAAACCAAGTAAAGGTACCTAAGTGAGCACAAACTCATTTGGCTCAGTCGAGATAACTTTTATGATAGAAAAAGAAGAACGTTAAGCTTAATCGTGTGCTAGCACGATTTTCTTGAACCTAATTGAATCTTATTCAAATCAACTGAACTGTGTTAGTCCAATTGATGATATTCAGATCCAAACCCTTGTTTGTGTGACCCAGTTAGGTTCAGTTCTGTATGGTAATGGGACATATCATGATCTCCATCATCGACATCATCGAAACCCTTTCGATGAATCAGAACTCTTCTAATTCAGACAACTTAGAATGATCGATCATCTAAATCATTCTAATTGCTCCCAAAATCCACCAGTGACACCTAACAGTATATGGTGGCAACCCATCAAAACTGAAAATGAACCTCTCGATGCAGCTACTTGTATGATTAAGTTCTTCTATCTTGAGCCCCGATCAGATTAGGGTTAAGGTGAACTCGTCAAACCCTAATTCCTATCATATGATTTAATCATTCGATTCAAGTCCAATGTGAAAACCTTAACAGAAACTCTTTCTATTATTTCACACTCTACCATGGCCATGGGCTTATGGACTTGATTCTCATGATCATCATAGGGCTGCTCCTTATCCATCGAGGTAGATAGATTCCATCTTGGTGCAATCCAATTCCTACAATGAACATGCTATAGCCAACATACACCTCAGAATTCCGAATGGCTAGGAGACCGAGTCATGGTGTAGTCAAACTATAACACCCTCAAGGTAAACTGCCGATGCACCTCAGGTCAAAGAACCAGACACCACTACAGCATCGAGTCAGTCATCGACGAGAAGGTAGACTTTCTTATAACTACTCGAGATGGTCACGCTCAGTGCCCTCGTTCTCTAACAAGTATCTATACTCTCACCCCGGTGTCTCTACACCGTAGACTCAAGACTCATCTACTATAAAGAAGTGATTGTACACTAACCTTCCGGATCAATCATCATCCTCATGATGATCCTACGGTCAGGAGCATTTTATGAGTTAATAATGAAAATTCTTGTCTTAAATTTTCAACTCTTGAAAATAAGAATTATCATTACCATTAACTCAAGGGATGTATCACAGACACCAAATACACATATGTAATAAAAAATAATCCATTTTATTATTTATAGTCAATTATAATTTTGTCCTTAGAAGTGTATTACAAGTGTCAGCCAATTCTGGCTTCTAGGGCACACATATCTAACAAACTCCCACTTGACCTAAAGCCAATTGGCTACAAATCTAAATCTCATCTTCTCAAGGTGGGCTTCGATCTTCTGCTGGCTTAATGGCTTTGTAAGCGGATCCGTCACATTGTCTGCAGAGTCGACTCTCTTGACCTCGACGTATCCCTTCTCGAGGTAATCGCAGATAAGATGATATCGCCGCTCGATGTGCTTGGATTTCTGATGAGACCTTGGCTCCTTAGCAAGGGCTATGACACCATTATTATCGCAGTACGGAGGAATGGCATCTGATGGCATCACTCCGATCTCTGCGGCAAACTTCTTGTACCAGAATGCCTCCTTTGCAACTTCTGATGCAGCAATGTATTCTGCTTTCATGGTGGAATCTGCTATTACTGTCTATTTGGAACTCTTCCAACTGACAGCTCCACTATTGCACAAAAACAGACTCCCAGATGTCGACTTTCGATCATCTATATCGGACATAAAATCCGAGTCTGTATATCCCTGGACTTGGAGTTCTCCATTACCAAAGACCAACAACATATCCTTAGTTCTTCTCAAGTACTTAAGGATACATTTCACAGAAGTCCAGTATTCTTCACCTGGATTTGACTGATATCTGCTTGTGACATTCACAGCATGGGCTATATCAGGTCGTGTACATAACATGGCATACATGAGGCTCCCTATTGCAAAAGCATAAGGGATCTTGCTCATGCGTTCTATTTTCTCAGCTGTGCTGGGGCACATCTTCTTGGAAAGATGAATGCCATGCCTGAATGGTACTAAACCCCTCTTAGAGTTTTCCATACTAAACCTCTATGTACTTTTTCTGTGAAAGTCCTAGCATCCTATTCGGTCTATCTCTATAGACCTTGATTCCTAGAGTAAAAGATGCTTCTCCTAGGTCTTTCATGGAGAATTCTTTGGATAACCATATTTTAATTGTGGTCAACATGGGAACATCATTCTCTATAAGGAGGATGTCATCCACGTACAATATGAGGAAGACAACAGCGCTCCCACTGACCTTTTTGAAGACATGGCTCCTCGTTCTTGATGAAATCAAATAATTTGATCACATCATTAAAATGAGTATTCCAGCTCCGAGATGTTTGCTTAAGTCCATATATGGACCTTTGCAGCTTGCATACTTTGTCATTATCATCACTGGATGTGAAACCGAAGGGCTGTTCCATATAGATATCTTCCTCAAGATATTCATTTAAGAACGTCGTTTTCACGTCCATTTATCATATTTCATAATCGAAATAGGCTGCAACAGCAAGCAATATGCGAATGAATTTTAGTATAGCTACTGGTGAAAAGGTATCCTGATAGTCAATGCCTTCGTGTTAAATATAACCTTTTGCCACTAATCTAGCCTTGAATGTCTCCACATTCCCATCTGCACCAATCTTTCTCTTGTAGATCCATTTACACCCAATAGGTACTATACCTTCTGGTGGATCTACCAAGGTCCAGACTTGGTTTGAGTGCATCGAGTCAATTTCTGACTTCATTGCCTCTAACCATTTCTCAGAGTCGATATCTGATATCGCCTCGTTATAGGTTTTGGGATTATCACCATGAACCCCATTACCTACGAGGAACATTTCCTCAACATCCTCTAAAATAGTACCTAAATATCTCTCAGGGGGATGGAAAATGCTTTTCGATCTACAAGGTGGAGGTAGTGTATGGATTGGCTTAACATGATTTGGTTCCATTTGGTCCTTAGCTTGTTGCTCTTGTGAGACTTTCTCATCGAGCTTGATCTGCTTTCCAATGCCGCTATCTTGAATAAACTATTTTTCAAAAAAGATGGCATGTCGACTCACAATCACATTGTGATCTTCTGGAATGTAGAAATAATATCCTAATGACTCTTTAGGATATCCTATGAATCGAGCTCTGAAGGACCTGAAGTCTAACTTATCCACTTGTTGTCTTTTGACATGAGCCGGACAACCCCAAATTCTGAGATGACTCAGACTTAGTTTCTTACCATGCCATATCTCATACGGTGTGGTAGAAATGGTTTTAGAAGAAATCCTATTCAGTAAGTATATTGCAGTTAACAAACAGTATCCCCAAAAAAAATCAGGAAGGTCTGTGAAGCTCATCATAGATCGAACCATATCTAATACGGTCCGATTTTTCCATTCTAAAACCCCGTTAAGTTGAGATGTTCCTGATGGAGTCCATTGAGAGACTATGCCATTTTTCTTGAGATAGTCCAGAAATTTCCGACTAAGGTATTCACCTCCTCGATCTGATCGAAGAACCTTAATGGATTTTCCAGTTTACTTTTCTACTTCATGTCTGAATTTTTTGAACTTTTCAAAAGCTTCAGACTTGTGTCTTATAAGATACACATACCCATACCTAGATGAATCATCGGTAAAGGTTATGAAGTAGACTAAGTTGCCTCTAGCCGGCACATCAAATGGGCCGCACACATCTGTATGTACTAGTGCAAGAAGATCCATGGCCCTTTTCCCATGTCCTACAAAAGGAAGTTTAGTCATTTTGCCATGAAGACAGGATTCACAAATTGGATATGACTCAGAAGTCAATAGACTCAATAGCTCGATTTTCTCCAATTTGTTAACCCTATCTTCTGCTATATGACCTAATCTTAGGTGCCACAGATATCTATCATTTGGACTATCCTTAGGTTGTTTTGATTTATGACATTCACATTTTGCTCGAAATTAAAAATAGATACATCAACATGTAACTGATAAAGACCGTTAATAAGAAAACCACTTGCAATTTTATTTCTTTCATAAAGAATATTACAATGGTCCTTAAGAAAACTAATTACATAGCCTTCTACTGCAAAAAGCAAGAAACAGAAATCAAATTCCTTCTTGCTGCAGGTACATAATAACAGTCTTTTAATACTAAGTCTAATCCAGATGGTAGTCGAAGAGGGTATGTTTCCACGGCCATGGCGGCAACCCTTGCTCCATTTTCGATGCACAGGATCATCTCACCATCCCTTAGCCTCCTGTTATCCTCAAGACCCTGCATAGAAGTGCAAAAATGAGCACTAGAACCAGAGTCAAGCACCCAACTAGATGCAGAAGAAACCGTAAGGTTAGACTCAATAACAAGCATACCTCCAGAAGGACCTGCCTCCTTTAGGATGGCCAGATATGTAGGACAGTTCCGCTTCCAGTGGCCGTTGTTGTTGCAATGAAAACATTTTCTTTTGTCAGCGGCCTTCTTTAGCTCTGCCTTTTTCTTCTTTCCTCCTTCCACCTTCTGCTTTTTCACAGACTTCTTTCCAAAAGACTCTCTTGGAAGAAGTCCATTCCATAGCAAGTACTGAGCCTTTAAAACCTTTCATGGAAAGCTCAGCGGTAACCAGCATGTTCATAAGTTCGGCCAAGGAGTTTTGACTGATGCGTATGGTATATCATTCTGCAGATCCAAGTCTAATCTCACTCCGAGCTTCGCAAGCTCTTCCATGTCCTTGATCATCATCAAACAATGATTTTGAACTGACTGCCCATCGTGCATCTTAGTCTTGAACAGTCGTTTAGTGACTTGATACTTGGCTGCGCGACTCTGTTCACCAAACATCTCCTATATGTGAGCCAACGTTTGGCGAGCAGTCCTGATATCTTCATATTGGCGCTGAAGCTCATCGAACATCGAGCCCAACATATAGCATCTGACCTTATTATCTTCGTCAGTCCACTTATCCAGAAACGCTCGCTGTTCAGCAGATGGACAAGCTGATAAGGTGGGAGGATCCTGATCCAATACATGAGTTAACTTCTCGGAACCCAAAATGATTTTGAAGTTCCAGAGTCAATCCTTGTAATTTGGTCTGGTTAGTCTATGGGTGTCAAGAATTTGTGCTAGTGGGTTGGATGCTGACATTTTCCTGTAGAGAGTCAAAGTTTCTAGTTAGATATTGTAATTAAGACTTAACCAATTTGTTTAGAAATTTTTATTTTAAAACAAACTAGCTCCCACCATTTTCTCGGATCTCTACGCTCCCTCTGTAGAGATGCGAAAATCTCCACAATTACTGATTTCTAGTGGGTGGTGCGGTCCCATCAACTGACTCATCACCTCACCTAACAATTATTGGTGATGGATCAGCCAATGAGTGAACTCTTGTTCAATGATTCTCTAATCATGATGCACCCAAACATGGTCTCTAATTCATGAATCTCACCATGTCCGGAATTGATTCACTCCTTAGTTAAGTCAAACCCACCATTTGCATAGAGTGGATTCCTAATTGGGTCTCTCATCGTATCCGAAATATTAAGCTCAATCCATCCTCTAGCCTGTAGCATCCAATGCCTAATAGATATGATTGCGTCTTTTCGGTGTAATTAAACCACTGTAACCAGCCGAGAACAATCAACCTCGGAAAGGGCCCGCACATCTACAATGGTGGAAGATCATGATTTAATCTTTTCTTAGGGAGATTTGATTTAGGTCTCATTAAACTAGACTTAACATAGTCATAACTATTATGACTAACCTAGTGGCATGGGTTAGCTCGGATTATTGACCACCTCAGATCAGAACTGAGTCAACAAACATGTCTAGATAAGTGATACCGGTGGAAGGGATATGCCATTAACTCGACAAGAACGCATTCAAGTCGAGTAGCTTCCAATTAAAAATCAGTCGGTCGTATTTGCCAAACTTACCTTAGATACCAAATTGTTGAGACAAAACCAATCGGGTTAGCCTACAATCCAGACTCTAACCACTGAGTCTAATTAGGTCTTAACTTGATCGATCACTCACGTGACTCGGTCTTAACCCAGACTTAACCCAATTAGGCTAGTCAATTCAAGCATTGTTGATCCCATCTAACCGACTCTTGATTCGATTTGATCAACCGCTAGACCTAATTGAGCTACCCAAGCCCGAACCCAGATTTATGAATGTCTTAGATCTGAAATTCTCAATTTTAGACCTAATTGATATTTTATAAACTTAATTTTTAATTAAGTCAGGATTCTTAAACAAAACATGTAAATAAGATCCTAAGGTTTCAGGATCTAGGGTTTTGCAGAAAGTAAGTTTTCAATTTCTGATTAAGGACGAACGCGCAACACCCCTACACATCATAAGAACACCCCATCGAATGGGAGGAGAGAGTCTTTAAACCCTACTTTGTTCTTATGACCGGACAGCCAAGGGGAACGCCTTAATCAGAAATACAACTAATCTACAAAAACAAATTAGATCTAAGCATATATCTCATATAAAAAAAAATAGATCTAATTAAAAACATATTTTGTATACATCACATATATCATGCATACATATTTTTCAAATCTAAATTATCTCATAATCATCTGAAAAATTAAATTTAAATTCGATCATATCAAATAAATTTAATCTAGACACTTTTGTAGAACTATTCTACTAGTCTAAACATGCAACCATCATATCTCATATGAACAAATTAATTTTATTTTATTTTCTATTTTTAGATCTAATTATAATATTTATAATATCAAAAAATAGAAAATAAATAAATCTAAAAATTACTTTTAATCAAACAAGAATTGTGATCAAACTAGACTACACAGAATAATTCTATTCCTAGTCTAGTTATGTATCTCATACATATTAGATCTAAATTAATTTATTTTAATTTTTTAGTTTTCTGATTTCAGATCTAATCACATCTCATGTGATATCTGAAATCACTAATTAATCAGATTAAATCAGATCTAAATAAATTTAATAAGAACCTGGCTCTGATACCAGTTGAAGGAAAATTCTGAATTTCTCGGATCAGGTTCGTTCAGATCTAATTGGATCGAGAGGCATATTTCAAAAATTCTTCTCTCAGATCCAGATCAGATATGACACTTTCCAGATCTGATTTATAATTTGATAATTAAGAAAATAAAATTAAATTAATTCTGAATTAATTTTATCTTGATTCTGGGTAATTCGATTACCCGTTGATAATCCTGCGGAAGCTCTGAAGTTCTAGATCTAGCCACGCAAGCACCTGGCTTCTACCGATATCCACTCGGACTGGATCTGGAGATCTTCTTCTCTTTCTTTTCTCCAAAAATCAGATCTAGATCTGATTTGGAGGATCTTCAAAACACCTTCTGAAGATCACCTGTCGTCTCTGCAGCAGTGCTGCCTTCTTCCTTTTTCGTCAGTCTTTTCTTGCCTGACTCGCACTAATCTGAAGAACCCAACTTTCTTGGGCATTGAGAGGAGAGAGAGGGCCAGATGATGGCGTGGAGAAGGGAGAGGGACAACCTTGGGGCGTGGGCTAAAAGGAACTCTCTTTTTAAAAGTAGGCGCAGATAGGGTCTATTTATAGACTCTACTGCACCATGCAGTGCTGCATCATCCCGGCCAATCATGTTACTTCGTTCAATCAGATCTAAATCTGATTGATGGGATGAGAGACCCACGGATTCATCCTAAGGTGGCGCCTAAGACTGGTCAAAGTCTATAGATGAGGATCACCTAGTTTGAATCCAACAAGCAATCTGAAGTCCCATCCGTATGGGACTCCAGCATCCCTATCCATGGGCGCACACCATCCTAGGCGTGCACCCCCTTCTTTCCAATTTTTAGAGAGGGGACAAGCCCCTATCTGCTCTCCAATAAGTGCATGACACATGGGCAGATGTCCAAGGGTCAAAGGTCAACGTTTGACCAAGTTAAAGTACAAGAATTAGCAGATGACAGAAAATGGTTGATGTTGTCTCAAATTTATCTCATAAATTAAGACAACCCTTTTCTGACTTGGACAAGCTCCAGTCAGACCAAGTAAAGGTAACTGAGTGAGCACAAACTCATTTGGTTCAGTCGAGACAACTTTTATGATAGAAAAAGGAGAATGTTAGGCTTAATCGTGTGCTAGCACGATTTCCTTGAACCTAATTAAATCTTATTCAAATCAACTGAACTGTGTTAGTCCAATTGATGATATCCAGATCCAAACCCTTGTTTGTGTGACCCAGTTAGGTTCAGTTCTGTATGGTAATGGGACATGTCATGATCTCCATCATCGACATCATCGAAACCCTTTCGATGAATTAGAACTCTTCTAATTCAGACAACTTAGAATGATCAATCATCTAAATCATTCTAATTGCTCCTAAAATCCACCAGTGACACCTAACAGTATATGGTGGCAACCCATCAAAACTGAAAATGAACCTCCCGATGCAGCTACTTGTATGATTAAGTTCTTCTATCTTGAGCCCCGATCAGATTAGGGTTAAGGTGAACTCGTCAAACCCTAATTCCTATCATATGATTTAATCATTCGATTCAAGTCCAATGTGAAAACCTTAACAGAAACTCTTTCTATTATTTCACACTCTGCCATGGCCATGGTCTTTCTATTATTTCACACTCTGCCATGGCCATGGGCTTATAGACTTGATTCTCATGATCATCATAGGGCTGCTCCTCATCCATCGAGGTAGATAGATTCCATCTTGGTGCAATCCAATTCCTACAATGAACATGCTATAGCCAACATACACCTCAGAATTCCGAATGGCTAGGAGACCAAGTCATGGTGTAGTCAAACTATAACACCCTCAAGGTAAACTGCCGATGCACCTCAGGTCAAAGAACCAGACACCACTACAGCATCGAGTCAGTCATCGACGAGAAGGTAGACTTTCTTATAACTACTCGAAATGGTCACGCTCAGTGCCCTCGTTCTCTAACGAGTACCTATACTCTCGCCCCGGTGTCTCTACACCGTAGACTCAAGACTCATCTACTATAAAGAAGTGATTGTACACTAACCTTCCGGATCAATCATCATCCTCATGATGATCCTACGGTCAGGAGCATTTTATGAGTTAATAATGAAAATTCGTCTTAAATTTTCAACTCTTGAAAATAAGAATTATCATTACCATTAACTCAAGGGATGTATCACAGACACCAAATACACATGTGATAGAAAATAATTCATTTTATTATTTATAGTCAAAATTATAATTTTGTCCTTAGAAGTATTTACAAGTATCAGCCAATTCTAGCTTCTAAGGCACACATATCTAACACATGGAACATTTACAAATATGTAAATGTCAATCCCTCGGCACCAAACAACAAAAGTAAAACATGATAACAGGACAAAGAAACATATTAGAACTTTGATGCACAAGAAGGCTTGCCCAGCCATAGCACTCCAAAAGAACAATTCCATGATAAGGTTTATATGATAAGTTTGCCCCCTTGGCATGAGTAATTGATCTCTTGCGACAGACACCCTTTGTAAGAGACGACAGTTCAAGTATGGAAAACTGGGAGTGTTAAAATTTTTAAACCAGTGCAGAACACCTTGATCAAATGAAAATCAAGAGAGTCAACAATTCACTAATTCAGTGGCCAATAATTTGTCATAGTTATAAAATAAGGCATAGTATGGGGTGCTTAACACCCACTAGTAATCAACGATTCTACAGATTATCACCATTGAATAGACAACCTTCTCAACTGAAATTCTTTTTCTTTCTGGAAATCAAACCTTTCAGTCAATTGTAACTTTTTTTATCAAATTGTTGATTTAATATTTGTCTAGCACCATGCAGTTTGACAAAGCATTAATTTATAACAGAGTTTGCAACTAGAAATTTCAAAATCTTCATGTTTGTTCTTGCCTGTGCTTCCTTTATGACCTCTTGTGCACTAATGATTAAGTTCTAGCACATCAGTTTCCAGCAAAATCATAACAGTTATGCTTGCTTCATGTTTTAATGGAAGTTTTTGGAATTCCTTGGATGTAAGAAACTAAAGTTGAGGTTATGGGTAGTGTTGGTGCAGAAAACGGACAGCTGCCAGAGATTGCTGGAGGTGGAAATCAGGATCTCGTCGGTGGAACCTGCAAGACAAAGTTTTAGCCAAAGGTGGCTCCAGCGTGGACCCTCCGATAGTCAAGCTAGTATTCTGGCTAACAAGAATGGAGTACTCAGGAGATTAAAGATGAAAAGAGAGCTTAGAGAAGGAAATATATCTAAAGGATCCTATTTATAGATAGAGCCTATAACAGATTGATGGTGACAGCCGCAACAAAATATCAGTAGATCGTTCAGACCGCTTAGAGTTTGTTACGGAGAGTAGGCTGTCGTTTGTCATGACTCGTTAGTGGTTGGATATCATTTGTTGGAGTTCGAACGGAAGGTCAGATGCTTCCGAGCTTGATCGTGAGTCATTTGTCCTGAGGTTAGGCTGTTGGGTCAGGCTTTTAGTCGAGAGTGACGAGTTTGTAGATCAGATTCTGGATCTAAACCTCGGTAGAACTGTTTCAACTGCTTTTGAAAGCTAGGTCATCTTCAAGGTCGGACGATGATGGAAATCGGTGCTTTGGTCTAGAGGACTTAAGGTCAGAAAGGAATAACATGTTCCTCAATTAAGACTGCAGCCAAATTGCCTTAATTATTTTGATGAAGATCGGCCAGTACCCAAGATCGGCTCAAAGTCAAGATCAGATAGTACTGAGATTCAATGCTTGTGAAGCGATTGTCGCTTTTCCCAAACTAAAGATTGGAATCAAGCAGATGACGAGTTCCTTTTACAGGCTCAAGCTCATCTGGCCGAGATCCACGGCGTAGTCTCAGCAAGATCTGACATTAACAAAATAGAGTTGGAGGGTCGAAGAAAAGAAGCTCGACCAACACGTAAGATTGGGCATCGATAGAAGTTGTCATTTTCGAGACGGACCGCCCTTGATTGAAGCTCTGAGCTTGGTCAACTGATCCATTGGAGCTTGTCGGGATCAGGAGACTGACTTGATTGAATCTCGGACTTGGATGTGTCTTGACTCCAAATGGCACTCTACCAAGGTCGGGCTTTATTAGACTTCGACATGAGCTATTTTTCCCTCCAACACTTGTTCCCTTACTCCCCAAGTTCGAAGTTCGGATGAAGGGAGTACTATTATTTACAATCACCAAAGTCCCATATGATCTTCTGGCCTTTGGGATATAACATACTTTGGATTATTCGAACCAATGCGGGAGCTCTTTTATTGCTAAATGGCTTGAGACAATCTCGAATTTCGCAATTCTGCCTAGCATGGAGCTCGATTGCATAGCACAGTGATGATTTCTTCTGACATCTGCAACCGTAATAATGGGACGGACATGCGGAATGTTGGAATTCGGCACTGACAACCTGCAATCATAATAGCTTGGGGACATCATCGGTTATTTAAGCACCTTCTTTCTTATTCTGACCTATTTCTTCTTTTGTTCTCTTCATGCTCTTCGTCTTTCTCGAGCCCGACTGTTCCATCCCATGCATCTCTTAGTCTCCGACGCCCTTTCTCCATTCATCTTTCGTCCTTTAGGTTAGTATCTTAACCTTTCTTTTAAGTTTCCTTACCTTCTTTCTATTTTTAGGGATCTACTAGGATTCACCTATTTTTCCTTTGATTTTCGAGTCCCCCCCCCCCCCAATTTTCTCTGATTTTCGCTAGATTTTTCTCAATTTTTCTTGATCCGAAATGGCCTCCCAAGATTTTGAGTGTTCCTGGTCTTCACCCTCTGAAAGCTCTTCCGAACCGAGCCTTCCAAACCCTAGGTCCGAGGTCGAACATGATCTTAGGGATGTAGCTCGTCCAACCTTTGTTCCTGAGGCTGTTGCTTCCACCCTTTTTGCCGAAGACCTTTCTCTTATCCGAATTCAGTATGAAATTCTCTCTAAATACGAACTTGAGCTTCTCAGATCAGATGGCCGAATCTATGCCCCCCTCCGGGTCGGTTCAGTTTGTATATAAATGCCCTTCGGGCTAGGCTTAGGCTACTTGTTCCACCCTTTCATTGTTGAGCTTTTTCATTTTCTCGATATATCTTTTTCCTCGATCGTCCCAAACTCCTTTCGTTTTATCATAGCATTTCTAGTACTTTGCTTCTTGGCCAAATTCCATCCTTCAATCTCATTGTTCCAAACATTTTTCACTTTTAAACACCATCCTACTACTAAGAAGAACTGATGGTATATTTCACCCCAATTTGGCAAGAAAGGATTAATCAAGGCTGCACCTTCCTCCATTCATAATTGGAAGGGGAAGTTCTTCTTTGTGTCCAACCCTTTACTTGAATGGAAACTTTCCTACTTGGGGTTGGTGTTAGATATGTGTGCCCTAGAAGCCAAATTGGCTGACACTTGTAATACACTTCTAAGGACAATTATAATTTTAATAATAAAATGAGTTATTTTCTATTACAGTGTATATTTGAAAGTTCCTGTGATACATCCCTTGAGTTAATGATAATGATAGTTCATATTTTCAAGAGTTGAAAATTTAAGACATGAATTTTCATTATTAACTCATAAAATGCGCCCGACCGTAGGATCATCATTAGGATGATGATTGATCCGGAAGGTTGGTGTACGATCGCTTCTTTTGACCGTAGGATCATCATTAGGATGATGATTGATCCGGAAGGTTGGTGTACGATCGCTTCTTTTGGATAGATGAGTCTTGAGTCTACGGTGTAGAGACATCGGAGTGAGAGTACAGGTACTTGTTAGAGAACGAGGGCATTGAGCGTGACCACCTCGAGCGGTCATGAGGAAGTCTACCTCCTCATCGATGACTGACTCGAAGCTGCAGTAGTGTATCTAGTTCTTTGACCTGAGGTGCATCGGCAGTTCACCTTGAGGGTGTTATAATTTGACTACACCATAACTCGGTCTCCTAGCCATTCGGAATCCTGAGGTGTATGTTGGCTATAGCATGTTCACTGTAAGAATTGGATTGCACCAATAGGAGATCTATTTACCTCGGTAGATGAAAAGCAGCCATATGATGATCATAAGAATCAAGTCCATAAGCCCATGGCCATGGCGGAGTGAAATAATAGAAAGAGTTTCTATTGAGATTTTCACATTGGACTTGAATCGAATGATTAATTCATATGACGAAAATTAGGATATGACGAGATCACCTTAACCCTAATCCGATCGGAGCTCAAGATAGAGGAACTTAATCACACAGGTAACTGCACCGAGAGGTTCGCTTTCAGCTATGATGGGTTATCACCATATACTGCTAGGTGTCACTGATGGATTTTGGGAGCAATTAGAATGATTTGGATGATCGATCATACTAGTTGTCTGAATTAGAAAAGTTCTGATCCATCGAAAGGTGTTTCGATGATATCAATGATAGAGATCACGACATATCCCATACAGAACTGAACCTAACTGGGTCACACAAATAAGGATTTGGATCTGGATATCATCAATTAGATTAACCCAATTCAATTGATTTGAATAAGATTCAATTAGGTTCAAGAAAATTGTGCTAGCACACGATTGAGCCTAATGTTCTCCTTTAACAATCATTAAAGCTTGTCTCGACTGAGCCAAATGTGTTTGGGCTCACTCAGAAACCTTTACTTGATCTGACTGGAGCTTATCCAGGTCAGAAAAGGATTGTCTTAATTTATAAGATAAATTTGAGACAACACCTATCATTTTCCGTCAACTGCTAAATCTTATCTTCGGACATTGGTCAAATGTTGACCCTGGACACTTAAATATCTGTCCATATGTCATGCATCCATAGAAGAGTACCTGGAGACTTGTCCCCCTTCTAAAAAGCAGATAGAAAGGGGGCGCACGCCACGCCCCATGAGGATAAAAGATGGAGTTCCATACAGATGGAACTCCAGGTTGCTTCAAGGGATTAAACTGTATGGCACCAAGAAATCTTGTTGGACCCAATCTTGACGCCACCTAAGAAGAGTTTTGAGGGTTTCTCATCTGATTGGATCAGATGATGTCATCCCACCAACCAGATTTAGATCTGATTGCACAAAGAACCGTGATTGGTCAGGATGATGTGGCACTGCATGGCGCAGCAGGGTCTATATAAACCCTGTCTGCGCCTAGAATTCAATTCTTCTGCCTTTAGCCCACGCCACATAGCCCCTCTCCCTCCTCCATGCCACCCTCTGGTCCTCTATCTCCTCTCCACGTCCAAGGGCTTTTGGGCACGAACAAGGTGCAATCCAAGCAAGTGAAAGGCGTCAGGAAAGGAAGAAAATGGCACTATTGCAAAAGACAATGGCTGTTCTTTAAAAGCAGTTTTGAAGACCTCCAAGATCAGATCTAGATCTGATTTTTGGAGGATTGATTGAGAAGGAGATCTTCAGATCCTATCCGAGTAGATACCGATAGAGGCCAGATACTTGCGTGGCTACATCCAGAACCTCAGGCAAACATCGAAATCATCACAGGATAATTGGATTACCCAAAACAAAGGTATAATTAAATTAGATTTAATTTTTAATTTTATTTTTATTATCAGATCAATAAGATTAAATCTAAGGAGTCTCCGATTTGATTAGGATCTTAGAGAAAATTTTTTTGAAATATCCCTCCTGATCCAATCAGATCTGAACAAATCTGATCCGAAAAACAGATTTTTTCCTTCAACTGGTATCAGAGCCAGGTTCCATAATTCATTAGATATAATTTTAATTTATTTTTGATCTAATAATTAGATGATTTCAGATGTTATATTAGATGTGATTAGATCTTAAATAAAAAAATTAAAAAATTAAATAATCTAGATCTAAGATGTATGAGATGCATGACTAAACTAGAAATAGAATTGTTCTATGTGTAGTCTAGCATAATCATAATTTTAATTTAATTAATTATAATTTTTAGATCTATTTATTTTCTATTTTTTTATATTATAAATATTATAATTAGATCTAGAAAATAGAAAATAAATTTATTTAATTTGTTCATATAAGATATGATAGATGCATGCTTAGACTAGTTATACAATAGGTTCTACAAAATTGTCTAGAATAAATTTTAATTTGATATGATCAAATTTAAATCTTATTTTTAGATATTTATGAGATAATTTAGATCTGAAAACATACATGATATGATACATGAGATATATGCAAAACATTTTTAGTTAGATTAATTTTTATATATGTGATATATGATGTAGATCTAACTAGTTTTATAGATTTACCATGTTTCTAAGTAAGGTGTTCCCCTTGGCCGTCCGGTCATAAGAACGAAGTAGAATTTAAAGGCCCTCTCCTCCCATTCGATGGGATGTTCTTATAGTGTGTAGAGGTGCTGCACGTTCGACCTTAATCAGAAATCAAAACTTATTTTCTACAAAATCCTAGATCCTAAAACCTTAGAATTTTATATACATGTTTTATTTATGAACCCTAAACTTAATTGAGAATTAAGATTATGAAATATATTAGGTCTAAAATTGAGAATTTTCATATCGAAGACATATTCATAAAATTGGGTTCAGACTTAGGTAGCTCAATTAGGTCTAGCGGTTGATCAAACCGAATCAAGAGTTGATTAGGTGGGATCAAGAGTACTTAAATTGACTAACCTGATAGGATTAAGTCTGGATCAAAGTCGAGTCACATGAGTGATCGATCAAGTTAAGACCTAATTTGGCTTAGTGGTTAGAGTCTGGATTGTAGGCTAACCCAATTAGTTCTGGCTCAATTTGGTGTCTAAGGTAAGTTTGGAAGATACGACCGATTGATTTTTAATTAGGAGCTACTCGACTCGAATGCATTCTTGTCGAGTTAATGGCATATCCCTTCCATCGATCTCACTTATCTGACCATATTTGTCGGGCCAGTCCTGATCTAAGGTGGCTAACAATACGAGCTAACCCATACCACTAGGTTAGTCATAATGGTTATGGCTATGTCAAGTCAAGTTTAAAAAGACCTAAATCAAATCTTCCAAAAAAAAAGATTAAGTCTAAGGTCTTCCACCATTGTAGATGTGCGGGCCCTTCCCGAGGTTGATTGTTCTCGACTGGTCACAATGGTTCAGTTGTACCGGAAAGACGCAACCATATCTATTAGGCATTGAATGCTACGAGCTAGAGGATGGATTGGGCTCAATATTCCAAATACGATGAGAGACCCAATTAAGAATCCAATCTGTGCAAATGGTGGGTCTGACTTAACTAAGTAGATCAATATTCCAGGCACGGTGAAATTCATAAATTAGAGACCAAGTCTGGATGCACCATGATTAGAGAATCATTGGACAAGAGTTGTTCACTCATTGGCTAATCGATCACCAATAACTGTTAGGTGAGGTGATGAATCGGTGGGACTGCACCATCCACTAAAAATCAGTAATCGTGAAAATTTTTGCATCTCTACAAAGAGTGTAGGGATCCGAGAAAATAGTGGAAGCTAATTTGTTTAAAAATCAAACCCCTAAACAAATTGGTCGAGTCTTAATTACAAAATTTAACTAAAAATTTTGACTCTACAAAAAAAAGAAAAATGTCTGCGTCCAACCCACTAGCCCGTATCCTGGACACCCATAGACTGACCGGACTCAATTACAAGGATTGGCTCCGAAACTTCAAAATTATTTTGGATTTCGAGAAGTTGACTCATATATTGAACCAGGATCCCCCCACCTTACCAGCTCGTCCGTCCGCTAAACAGAGAATGTCTCTTGACAAATGGATGGATGAAGATAATAAGACCAGATACTACATGTTGGGCTCGATGTCTGATGAGCTTCAGCGCCAACATGAAGATATCAAGACTGTCCGCCAAATGTTGGCTCACCTACAAGAGTTGTTTGGTGAACAGAGTCGCGAAGCCAAATATCAGATCACTAAATGACTATTTAAGGCTAAAATACGTGATGGGCAGTCAGTCCAAGATCATTGCCTGATGATGATCAAAGACTTAAAAGAGCTTGAGAAGCTCGGAGTGAAGTTAGACCAGGATCTGCAGAATGATATAATTCTGCAATCTTTGACTGATGCGTATGGGCAGTTCATCATGAACTACCATATGCATAAACTTCATAATACTCTAACCGAGCTTATGAATATGCTGGTTACTGCTAAGTTTTCTATGAAAGAAGGTAGAAGGTAAAGAAAAAGAAGACAGAGCTGAAGAAGAAAATCGCTGACAAAGAAAAGTGTTTCGATTGTAATACTAATGGCCACCGAAAGCGGAACTGCCCTACATACCTGGCCACCCTGAAGAATAAGAAGACAGATCCTTCTGGAGGTATGCTCGTTATTGAATCTAACCTTATGGTTTCTTCTGCATCCAGTTGGGTGCTTGACTCTGGTTCTAGTGCTCATTTGTGCACTTTCATGCAAAATCTTGAGGATGGCAGGAGGCTGAGGGATGGTGAGATGATCCTACACGTCCAAAATGGAGCAAGGGTTGCTGCTATGGTTGTGAAAACCTACCCTCTTCGACTATCGTCTGGCTTAGATTTAGTACTTAGGGATTGTTATTATGTGTCTGCTACAAGCAGGAATTTGATTTCTGTTTCATGTTTAACATAAGAAGGCTAGGTAATTAGTTTTCTTAAGAACCATTGTAATATTCTTTATGAAAAAAAATTACAAGTGATTTTCTTATTAACGGTCTCTACCAGTTACATATTGATGTATCTGTCTTTAATATCGAGCAAAATGTGATGCCATAAGATCAAAACGACCCAGAGATAGTCCAAACGATAGGTATCTATGGCACCTAAGGCTAGGTCATATAGCAGAAGATAGGATTAACAAATTGGAGAAAATCGGACTATTGAGTCCATTGACTTCCGAGTCATATCCAATTTATGAATCATGTCTTCATGGCAAAATGACTAAGCTCCCTTTTATAGGACATGGGGAAAGGGCCATGGAACTACTTGCCCTAGTACATACTGATGTGTGCGGCCCATTTGATGTGCCGACTAGAGGCAACTTTGACACTTCATAACCTTTACCGATGATTTATCTCGGTATGGATATGTGTATCTTATGAGACACAAGTCTGAAGCCTTTAAAAAATTTAAGAAATTCAGACATGAAGTTGAAAAGCAAACTAAAAAATCCATTAAGATTCTTCGATCAGATCGAGGTGCCTTAGTTGAAAATTCCCGGACTATCTCAAGCAAAATGGCATAGTCTCTCAATGGACTCCACCTGGAATACCTCAACTCAATGGGATTTCAGAACGGAGGAACGGACCCTATTAGATATGGTCCAATCTATGATGAGCTTCATAGACCTTCCTAATTTTCTATGGGGACAGTCTGTTAACTGCTATATATTTACTAAATAGGGTTCCCTCTAAAACCGTTCCTACCACACCGTATAAGATATGGCATGATAAGAAACCAAGTCTAAGTCATCTCAGAATTTGGGATTGTCCGGCTCGTGTCAAAAGACAAGCGGACAAATTAGACTATAGGTCCTTTAGAGCTCGATTCATAGGATATCCTAAAGAGTCATTAGGATATTATTTTTACATTTCAGAAGACCACAATGTGATTGTGAGTCGACATGCCATCTTTCTTGAAAAACAGTTTATTCAAGATGGTGGTATTGGAAAACAGATCAAGCTCGAGGAAAAAATCTCGCAAGAGCAACGAGCTAAAAACCCTATGGAACCAAATCAAGTTGAGCCAATACAATCACTACCTCCTCTACTCATAGATCGAAAAGGATTTTCCGTTCTCCTGAGAGATACTTAGGTACTATTTTAGAGAAAGTAGAGAAAATGTTCCTCGTAGGTAATAAGATTCATGCTGATGATCCCAAAACCTATGATGAGACGATATCGGATATCGACTCCGAGAAATGGTTAGAGGCAATGAAATCAGAAATTGAATCGATGCACTCAAACCAAGTCTGAATCTTGGTAGATCCACCGGAAGGTATAATACTTATTGGGTGTAAATGAATCTACAAGAGAAAGATTAGTACATATGGAAATGTGGAGACATTCAAAGCTAGATTAGTGGCAAAAGGGTATAGTCAACGCGAAGGAATTGACCATCAGGATACCTTTTCGCCAGTAGCCATGCTAAAATCTATCCACACATTGCTTGCTGTTGTAGCCTATTTTGATTATGAAATATGGCAAATGGACGTAAAAATGACGTTCTTAAATGGATACCTTAAGGAAGATATCTATATGAAACAGCCACTAGGTTTCACATCCAGTGATGTTGATCACAAAATATGCAAGCTGCAAAGATCCATATATGGACTTAAGCAAGCATCTCGGAGCTGGAATACTCATTTTAATAATGTGATCAAATTGTTTGGTTTCATCAAAAACGAGGAACCATGTGTTTTCAAAAAGGTCAGTGGGAGCGCTATTGTCTTCCTCGTACCGTACATGGATGATATCCTCTTATTGGAAATGATATTTTCATGTTGACCACAGTTAAAATATGGTTATCTAAAGAATTCTCCATGAAAGATCTAAGAGAAGCATCCTTTATTCTAGAAATTAAGGTCTATAGAGATAGACCGAATAGGATGCTAGGTCTTTCATAGAAGATGTACATAGAGAAAGTGCTAAAAAGGTTTAGCATGAAAAACTCCAAGAGAAGATTGGTATCCTTCAAACATGACATTCATCTCTCCAAGAAAATGTATCCCAACATACCTGAGGAGATTGAACACATGAGCAAGATCCCTTATGCTTCAGCAATAGGAAGCCTCATGTATGCCATGCTATGTACATGACCTGATATAGCCCATGCTGTAAATGTCACGAGCAGATATCAGTCGAATCCAGGTGAAGAATACTAAACTTCTGTGAAATATATCCTTAAGTACTTGAGAAGAACTAAGGTATGATGTTGATTTTTAGTAATGAAGAACTCCAAGTCCAGGGGTATACAGACTTGAATTTTATTTCCGATATAGATGATCGAAAGTCGACATCTGAAATTTGTTTGTGTGTATAGTGGTATTGTTAGTTGAAAGAATTTCAAGCAGACAGTGATAGCAGATTTCACCATAGAAGCAGAGTACAACGCTGCGTCAGAAGCTGCAAAGGAGGCATTCTGGTACAAGAAGTTCGCCGCAGAGATCAAAGTGATGCCATCGGATGCCATTCCTCTGTACTGCAACAATAATGGCACCATAATCCTTACTAAGGAGCCAAGATCTCACCAAAAATCCAAGCACATCAAGCGGCGATACCACCTCATCCACGATTATCTTGAGAAAGATTACGTTGAGATCAAGAGAGTCGACTCCGCAGACAATGCAGCAGACCCACTTATAAAACCGTTGGACCAGCAGAAGATCGAAACCCATCTTGAGAAGATGGGACTTAGATTTGTAGCCAATTGGCTTTTAGTCAAGTGGGAGTTTGTTAGATATGTGTGCCCTTGAAGCCAGATTGGCTGACACTTGTAATACATTTCTAAGGACAAAATTATAATTTTAATAATAAAATGAGTTATTTTCTATTACAGTGTGTATTTGAAAGTGTCTGTGATACATCCTTTGAGTTAATGATAATGATAGTTCATATTTTCAAGAGTTGAAAATTTAAAACATGAATTTTCATTATTAACTCATAAAATGCTCTCAACCATAGGATCATCATTAGGATGGTGATTGATCCAGAAAGTTGGTGTACGATCGCTTCTTTTGGATAGATGAGTCTTGAGTCTATGGTGTAGAGACACCGAAGTGAGAGTATAGGTACTCATTAGAGAACGAGGGCACTGAGCGTAACCACCTCGAGCAGTCATGAGGAAGTCTACCTTTTCGTCGATGACTGGCTCGAAGTTGCAGTAGTGTGTCTGGTTCTGACCTGAGGTACATCGACAGTTCACCTTGAGGGTGTTATAATTTGATTACACCATAACTCGATCTCCTAGCCATTCGGAATCCTGAGGTGTATGTTGGCTATAGCATGTTCATTGTAAGAATTGGATTGCACCAATAGGGGATCTATCTACCTCGGTAGATGAGGAGCAGCCATATGATGATCATAAAAATCAAGTCCATAAGCCCATGGCCATGACCAAGTGAAATAATAGAAAGAGCTTCTATTAGGATTTTCACATTGAATTTGAAATGAATGATTAATTCATATGACGAAAATTAAGATCTGACGAGATGACCTTAACCCTAATCCGATCGGGGCTCAAGATAGAGGAACTTAATCACACAGGTAACTGCATCGAGAGGTTTGCTTTTAGTTCTGATGGGTTATCACCATATGCTGCTAGATGTCACTGGTGGATTTTGGAAGCAATTAGAATGATTTAGATAATCGATCATACTAATTATCTGAATTAGAAAAGTTCTGATCATCGAAAGGTGTTTCGATGATGTCGATGATAGAGATCACGACATATCCCATTACCATATGAAACTGAACCTAACTGGATCACACAAACAAGGATTTGGATCTGGATATCATCAGTTAGATTAACCCAGTTCAATTGATTTGAATAAGATTCAATTAGGTTCAAGAAAATTATGCTAGCACACGATTAAGCCCAATGTTCTCCTTTAACAATCATTAAAGCTTGTCTCGACTAAGCCAAATGTGTTTGGGCTCACTCAAGAACCTTTACTTAGTCTGACTGGAGCTTATCCAGATCAAAAAAGGATTGTCTTAATTTATGAGATAAATTTGAGACACCTATCATTTTTCGTCACCTGCTAAATCTTGTCTTCGGACATTGGTCAAATGTTGACCCTGAACACTTAGACATCTGCCCATGTGTCAGCACCCATAGGAGAATACCTAGGGACTTGTCCTCCTGCTAAAAAGCAGACAGGAAGGGGGTGCACGCCCCATGAGGATAAAAGATGGAGTCCCATACATATGGGACTCCAGGTTGCTTTAGGGGATTAAACTGTGTGATGCCAAAAAGTCTTGTTTGACCCAGTCTTGGCGCCACCTAAGGAGAATTTTGAGGGTCTCTCATCTGATTGGATCAGATGATGTCATCCCACCAAACAGATTTAGATCTGATTGCACAAAGGACCATGATTGGCCAGGATGATGTGGCACTACATGGCGCAGCAGGATCTATATAAACCCTGTTTGCGCCTAGAATTCAATTCTTCTGCCTTTAGCTCACGCCACATAGCCCCTCTTCCTCCTCCATGCCACCCTCTAGTCCTCTATCTCCTCTCCACTCCCAAGGGCATTTGGGCTCGAACAAGGTGCGATCCAAGCAAGTGAAAGGCGCCAGGAAAGGAAAAAGGTAGCACTACTGCAAGAGACAACGGCTATTCTTCAAAAGCAGTTTTGAAGACCTTCAAGATCAGATCTAGATCTGATTTTTGGAAGATTGATTGAAAATGAGAAGATCTTCAGATCCTACCCGAGTGGATACCGATAGAGGCCAGGCACTTGCGTGGCTACATCCAGAACCTCAAGCAAACATCGGAATCATCACAGGATAATTGGATTATCCAAAACAAAGATATAATTAAATTAGATTTAATTTTTAGTTTTATTTTTATTATCAGATCAATAAGATTAGATCTGAGGAGTCTCAGATCTGATTAGGATCTTAGAGAAAAAAATTTTGAAATATCCCTCCTGATCCAATCAGATTTGAACGAATCTGATCCGAAAAATAGGTTTTTCCCTTCAGTCGGCTTAGAAAATCTGTCCGCAAAGCCCTAAGGTTAGAGCGAGAGGACCTTAACTCCGTCAGAGTTCTGAAGAACTATAAAACCCCTTTACTGACCCAACTGATAGACAATCAGATCCTTTACAACCTCGGCCTAAGCCCTGTTAATCTCGAAGGTATTAACTTTGCATTTCTTTTGCCTTCTCATCCTTATCTAACTTCAACTCTTTTATTTTCACAGAAATGACTCCCGACGAACTCAAATGACTGTAAAAGAAATGTCGGGCCCAGAAAAGAAAAGGCACCGGCCTAGGGGAAATATCCAAACGGGTTAAGACTGCAAAGCCCAACTCCAACAGCCTCCATTCCAGCTTCGGCGACCTCCGTTCCAAAGGTCAAAGTTATCCTACCGACTCCAAGCTTGCCTGCCGAGGCCACCATTCCAGTATATCCTGCTGAGAAGGTGGAGAAAAGGAAGAAGTTGGCTATCAAGAAAGTTCGTGGGTGAAATAACTCAGGGGAGTCAAGCGATAATAACATTGATTTAGAATGGGCTTCCTTTGACAGCTGGGGGGTCATCCGACCTCTTATGGAGGGGTGCATACTGCCGAATGTGATCGAAAAGATGCTCCAGACGAATACTCAAGATCGGAAGAAAGGCTCGTTCGCAACTTTTCTTGAGATAGTTTCCTTATTATTTTTAAATGCAATCACATATGTTTTCTGGCGGTAAGACTAACTTTGCTACTTGCAGTTGGGTCATCACCTGTTCATGAACATTAAGGCAGTTAACATTCACGAAGTCGAGGCTTCAAAGGCTATGAAGGAGGCCAAAGCTGCCAAGATGAAAGCTCAAGAATCCAAAGCCGAGGTTGATTATCTCAAGAAGGCACTCGAGGAAAACTCCGCCGAGGTCGAGCATCTCAAGGAGGCGCTTAGAAAGGCGGAGCAAACTTTGGCAGAAATAAAGAACACTCTAGAGACCAACTTAGCTTCAAAAATAGAGAGAAAGAAGAACGCTAAGGCCGAGGCTTCTGAAGGGAAAAAGAGGGCAGCCGAAGCCAAGAAGCAGGCTGTGGCAGAATTTAAGGCTTCAAAAGAGCTTGAAGATATCAAGATCGAATTTGCCAAGAAAGCCTTCAATAAGGGTTTCAAAATTTGTCAACAGAGGATCGCCAAAAGATATCCTGAACTGGACCTCGACTTCCTAGAGGACGAACTGGAAGATCTTTCTGATGATGAAGCTGAGCCTTCCACTGTCGGAGTCGATCTTCCTTCCACCAGACCCACCACCGACATTCCCGAGCCCACCGAGGAGCCAATACCTACCGAGGCCAGACCAAGCTCTCCTACTATCCCCCAATTAGAGGTCGAAGACCTCCTCTAATTCTACATCTCTTTTTCTTTTACTTTATATGCACTTAAACTTCTTGAGCGATGAAATTGAACTTTTCCATATCTTTATGTATTGCAATGTAGAGTATGGTTTGTAAGTTTTGCCATCGAGCTCAGTCGTGGGCTGAAGCTGCCCCACTACCACAGGCCATTCCCTTAAAGGCTCACATAAAAACTTTAAAGAAAGAAATTCGCCAGGCCAACAAAGATTTGAAGACTAAAGACGAACTTTAAAAATCGAAGAGTAATTATGCAATAGTCTCTGCTGAAATCAATCACCTACACCAAGCTTCAAAACAAGCCTTTAGGAAGTATAATTCAAAGAAGTACCATCTATCCGAAGAGCTCCAACGAGCGTCAAAACATGCCAGCGAGAAGTCTTAGGCTTTAACTGCCAAGGTTTGCTCCCTTAAGGCCGTACTCCAAGAAGTAAGAGAGAAGATCCAACAGTTGGAGAAGGGCCCACTTTGGTCTCAAAACCAAGAAGAGTATGGCTGGGACTGATCCAAGAGATTCTCTGATCTTCAGATCAACTGCACATAGCATAGGAAGCATATGACTCTTATAGACTGTGCTGGAACAAGCAAATTTCTGATCTCAAGCAATAACTTCGGACAACCAACGAGGAGGTAACCTTGTAATGTCTTTTACTTAATAAAATGATCCTTTTTTGAATCATTTTTCTTTGTCACGTCTTAATTTGATGCTTGCTGAACTCTAGATTATCATTTTATGCCCAAAGTAGATTTTGTTTCGAACAATAATTTTTGCTCAGCCTTTCATAGATCTATCTTCCTTGTTTACGAACCAGGGTTTTCCGAATTTGCTTAGGAATAAATTTATCCTCCCGTTTAAAAACTGGAGGTCATCATATCCCTCGTAAGGATCTTCATCCTCGTTAGGACGAGGTTCTCCTATTTCTAACGAGGTTAACCTCCTGTTTAAGAATCAAAGGCCTTCATATCCCTCGTAAGAATCTTCACCCATGTTAAGATAAGGTTCTCCTCCTGTTCTTAACGTGATTAACCTCTTGTTTAAGAACCAAAGACCTTCATATCACAAGGATCTTTACCCTGATTAGGACGAGATTCTCCTCCTATTCCTAACGAGATTAACCTCCCATCTTAAAAATCAGAGGCCTTCATATCCCTCGTAAGGACCTTCACCCTCGATTAGGACGAGGTTCTCCTATTTCTAACAAGATTAATCTACTGTTTAAGAACCGAAGGCCTTCACCCTCGTTAGGACGAGATTCTCCTCCTATTCCTAACGAGATTAACCTCCTATCTTAAGAACCGGAGGCCTTCAAATCCCTCGTAAGGACCTTCATCCTCGTTAGAATGAGGTTCTCCTATTCCTAATGAGGTTAACCTCATGTCTTAAGAATCAGAGGCCTTTATATCCTTTATAAGGGTTTTTACCCTCCTTAGGACGTGGTTCTCCTATTCCTAACGAGATTAACCTCCTGTTAAGGATCTTCACCCTCGTTAGAACGAGGTTCTCCTTTTGTTCCTAACGAGGTTAACCTCTTATTTAAGAATCAGAGACCTTCATATCCCTCGTAAGGGTCTTCACCCTTGTTAAAACAAGGTTCTTCTCTTATTCTTAATGAAGTTATTTCTTAAGAACTGGAGGCCTTCATATCCCTCGTAAGGGCCTTCACCCTCGTTAGCATGAGGTTTTCCTCCTGTATCTAATAAGGTTAACCTCCTATCTTAAAAACCGAAGAACTTCATCTTCCTCATAAGGGCCTTCACCCTCGTTAGGATGAGGTTCTCCTGTTCCTAACAAGGTCAACCTCCTGTTTAAGAATCGAAGGCCTTCATATCCCTCATAAGGACCTTCACCTATGTTAAGACGAGATTCTCCTCCTGTTCTTAACGTGGTTAACCTCCTATCTTAAAAATCGGAAGCCTTCATATCCCTCGTAAGGATCTTTACCCACGTTAAGACGAGGTTCTTCTCCTATTCTTAACGTGGTTAACCTCCTGTCTTAAGAACCGGAGACCTTCAACTTTGTTGAAGGACGAAGTTTGACTAGATCATTTCCTGTCATAATTCAATTTGCGCAAAAAATAAGATTGTTAAAAATAAGAAATTTTTATTGAAATATAACTATTGATAGTACACTCATAGATTTTTTGAATTTCAAGGTCAGTGTAGCATAGCTACTCCAAGCTTCTTTATGTGGTAGATTCCTGATCGAACAATTTTCTCAACTTCATAAGGACCTTCCCAATTTGGAATAAGCTTGCCTTGATTCTGCTATTAAGAAACATCTACTCGGCATGGCACCAAGTCTCCGACCTTGAATGTTTTATTGTTGACCTTAGAATTGTGATATCGAGCTACTCTCTACCTATAGGCTTAGGCTTTTTCCCGTTTCTCTTCTACAAGTCAAGATTCGCCCTGAGGTCTTACGAATTATTTTGCTCATTAAAGCTCTCCACTCGTGCCGAAGTCCAAGTTCAACTAGAATGATTGCTTCAATTCCAAATCCCAAAGCGAACGGAGTTTCTCCTATAGGCAAACTTCAGGTGGTTTTATAAGCCTAGAGAACAAGGTAAAATTCGTCCACCCATATTCCTTTTGCTCGTTCAAGCCTTGTCTTTATTCCTTGTAGTAGTATTCTATTAGTCACTTCAGCTTCGCCATTCGTCTAAGGGTGCGCCATAGATGTAAAATGGTGGAAAATATTCAAATCTTCATAGAATTCAGCAATTTTTGCACCTACAAATTGGCGTCCATTGTCAATGATCAATGTCCAAGATAGACCGAACCTACATACTATCTTTGCACCTACAAATTGGCGTCCATTGTCAATGATCAATGTCCGAGATGGACCGAACCTACATACTATCGACTTTCAAACAAAATCCTGTACTTTAGGTTCAGAGATTTTTGACTTTAGGTTCAAAGATTTTTGCTAGGGGTTCAACTTCAACCCACTTAGTGAAATAATCCACTCCTGTCAAAAGAAACTTCCACTGTCTAGATGCTATAGAGAATGGTCCAAGTATATCCATCCTCTATTGCGCAAATGGCCAAAGGACACTTGAGGGTGTGAATAGAGAGAAGCCAGCTGTCATTAAATATTGGCATTTCTTTGACATTGATCCCATCTTCTTACATAGTCAAAAGCATCCCATTGCATGGTTTGGTTGGCCAATAATACCTTTGTTGAAGTAACTTATAAGATAATGATCTAGCTCCGAGGTGATTTCCGTGTACTCCTTCATGAACCCTTCCTTAAGGCATAGTCAGCTTCAGATGATCAAAGACATTTGAGGAGTGATAAGGAATAAGACCTCTTATATAGTTTGTTTTCATATAAAATGTAGCAAGAGGCCTGGTTTCTCAGTTTCCGAGCTTCTTTGGGATCTTTTGAGAGGATGCCATCTTTAAGATATACAATCAATGGATCAATCCAGCTGGATTCATGGACTACTTCCATTAGTACCTAAGGTTCCTCCAAACTTGGTTGCTGAAGAACTTCAAAAAAAACTTCCTTTGGCAAATCATTTAGAGCTAAAGTAGCCAATTTGGATAGAAAATCAGCTCTAGAATTTTCTGCTCCTACAATTTGCTGAATATTGAAACTATTGAAGGTCAAGGTTAAGCTCTTCACTTTGTCCAAATATTTTCTTATGTTTCCTCCCGAGTTTCATAGCTGCCATGGACATACCCTACCACTAATTATGAATCACTGTAGGTTTTCAGATGACCTACCCCCAGTTTCTTAGCTATCTTCAATCCTGCAATTAGAGCTTCATACTCTACTCCATTGTTGGTTGTAAGAAATTCAAAGCGCAGCGCGTATTTGGCAATAACCCCTTCTGGACTGATAAAAGCAAGGTTTGCTTTCTCTTCAAAGGAGCTCGACTAAAAATTAAAGATGCTGGCTTCCTATTGGTCAGGCTCGATCGGATCTAGAATAGTGCATTCCACCATAAAATCGACCAGTATTTAAGCTTTAATAGACTGTCGAGGTTGAAACTTTATGTCAAATTCTCTGAGTTCAATCGTCCATTTTGCAATTCTCCTAGAGATATCAAGCCGATGAAGGACTGCTTTTATAAGTTGATCTGTGAAAATTATTATCATATGCCCTTAGAAGTAGGATCGGAGCTTCCTAGCTACAACCAATAAAGCATAATTTAGCTTTTTTAATTTGGTATACCTTGTTTCGGCATCTCTCAAAACCCGATTTATATAGTAAATTGTCTTTTGAATTTTATTATCTTCTTTGAATAAGATAGCTTCTATAGCCACAAATGATACCGCCGGGTACAGGAATAATTCTTCACCGGATTCAAGTTTGGCAAGAAGGGAGGGTGAGTTGAGGTAGCTTTTCAATTTTTTAAAGGCGTGTTGACATTCCGAAGTCCAACAAAAGTACTTTGATTGTTTAAGCACTTAAAAGAAGGGTGTACAAGTACAATGTTCCACCAATCTTGAGACGAAGCGACTCAAAGCTGCAATCTTTCACGTCAGGCACTGAACTTTTTTTATTGTCCTGGAAATAGCCATCTTTTGAATAACTTAGATCTTTTCTGGATTTACTTCTATACCACACCTCGACGCTATGAATCCCAAGAACTTCCCTAATGTCACTCCAAAAGCGCATTTTGTCATATTCAACTTCATCTTGTACTTTTGAAGAGTGTTAAATGTCTCCTCCAGGTCGATAATGTGATTCCTTGAGGATCGGCTTTTAATAAGCATATCATCTACATAAACTTTCATGTTGCAGTCAATCTACTTCTTGAAGATTTTGTTCATCAGGAGCTGATAAATTGCACCTATATTTTTAAGTCGAAACGGTATGATCCTGTGACAGTAAAAACCACGATCAGTAATAAAGATAGTTTTCTCCTCATCTTTAGGTGCCATCCGGATTTGTTTATAACCAGAAAAGGGATCCATAAAGGTGAGAAGCTCATGGCTCGAGATTGCATCCACCAATTGGTCAATTCGGGGTAGAGGATAGCTATCCTTTAGGCAGACTTTGTTCAAATCCGTAAAGTCTATGCACATTCACCACTTTCCATTTGTTTTCTTCATAAGGACCACATTTGCTATCCAGTCTGGGTAGGTTATTTCTTGAATGAACTGAGCTTTGAGGAGCTTATCCACCTCGTCCACAATTACCTTCTGTCACTCTGGTGTAAAACTTCGCTTTTTTTGCTTCATAGGTCGTCATTTATGATCCACACTTAGATGGTGTTCCATCACCTCTGCATCTATCTCAGGCATATCTGTAGGAATCTAAGCAAAAACATCTAAATTCTTTTGCAAGAAGGTAACCAGTTGTCTTTTAACTTCTCTATCTAAATTTGAACCAATTTGAACTGTATGGTCTTCATTCCCATCATTTAGAGAGATTGTGACTAGATCATCAATTGGTTCTTCCCGTTCTTCAGTTAAATCATCACGAACATCAAGTCCATTTATAGGACAAAGCGCGGATTGTTTTCCTCCTTGCAAAGTAATTATGTAATAATGACGTGCCAGGGCTTGATCGCTTTGGATCTCTTTAACTCCAAATTCTGTTGAAAACTTCACCTTTAGATAATATACAGACACTATAGCTCGGAGTACATTAAGCCCAAGTCATCCAAGAATGGCATTGTAGGCAGAAGGCGCTTTAACCACCAAGAAGTCGATCTGAGCACGAGCTTGCTTTGGATACCGACGTGCCATAATGGATAAAGTAATTATTCCCTCAACCGGTACAGTATCACCAATAAATCCCACTAGTGGTGAGCTTAGTGCTCCCATACAACTATCAGATATAGACATCTTGGAGAAAGCATCATAAAACAAGACATCGGCAAAACTTTCATTATCAACCAAGACACGGCGTACATCATAATTTGTAACATTCAAAGAAATTACAACCGCATCATCATGCGAAAATTGAACCCCTTGTGCATCTTCTTCAATAAAAATGACGGGCCCTTCAGTCTTCCGCCTTTTCATTGATGCTGCCGATCCACTAGCTTCTTCTTACCGATGTCCCTCAGCTATAGTTTTGATAATTCTCAGTGGGAGTCGATCTCCTTGAGGTTCTTCCCTCCGAGGTTGCTCTGGCTGTGAAAGAACTCTTGGCCGCTCTTCTCCCCTTTCGAGCTACCGCTGCAAGAATTGGTCCAGTCAACCTCGCCTGATTAGCTTCTCTATTTCATCTTGAAGCTAGATACAATCTTCAGTATCGTGACCATGGTCACGATGGTATAGACAATACTTGTTGGGATTGCGCTTACTCGGATGAGTCCGCAACTCTCCAGCCTCGATAGTTGCTCCTTAATTTCCATCAGAACTTGAGTTTTTAGAACATTCAGAGGGACAATTATTAAATCTTCTGGAAGGGGGACTTCACCGCATCCTTCTATCCGGGCTTCTCGATCGATGAGCCCGAGGTGGAGTTCAGATTCACTTACGTTTAGGAGTTCTAGAATGCGATCGACCTTCTCTTGGCTTTTTCACATGCGCGGGCTTGCTGGATTCCCTCGCTTGCTACTCTCTCACGACGTCATTGTCCCACTGCTTGAAAGCTTCTTCAGCTCGGACATAGCCTTTAGTCTGAGCCAGCATATCAATGAAGTCCTAGGAATATTTCTCCAATGAGAAGAGATCATTCTTTAAAAGGCTGCCTTTCAGAGCAACCATTGCAACAAATTGGTCCAAATTTTGGACCTTTAAAGCAGCAGTATTGAAGCGGCTAACATAGTAATGGACTCCCCTTCTTTCTACTTGATATTGATGAGGGAATCCAAGCCTCGCCTCTGACATTAGCTGCTAACAAAATAAGCCGCAACTGATGGCTCAACTATTTAAAAGAGTAGATGGTATCCGATTTTAGGCCTGAGTACTAGTTTCTTGCTGCACCCTTCGAAGTCAACAGAAAAGCTTGACATAAAATGGCATCTGGCACGCCATGGAGCAGTATTATGATTCGAAAGACCTCCAAGTGGTCGATTGGATCCGAAGTTCCGTCATAACTTTCGAACTAGAAAAGCTTGAAGTTCGGCAGGACAAGCTCCTACATAATCTGGGCAATGAACGACGGATCGATGCAAAATTTGTCATCGGCATGGCGGAGCTCCTTGATCCATCAGTTTATTTTTGGAAGCTTCTGATCGAGGACATCATCTCGATCACGAATCTCAAAGTAGAGCAGACTTGATGGGGGCAAAGACTTTTCGGAGATGGAATCGTGCTCAAAATAGGAACTCGCAGCTCTCCATTTTTCCTCTCCAGGATTTCTAGCTGGCTTCTCTAAGTGGGTCTTTTCTATTCCAAATCTTGGTGCTTCGACGATGATCTCTCGAGTGGTCCAGGTGCCAAAGTCTACTACATAGCCTGCATGACTTTCATGAGGCTTATCATCTACTGTACTAGCAAGTTGAATTGTTCTGCATCTACCATTGTCGTCAACTGGGGAGGTTAAGGCACAAGCGATGGTGCCAGAACAGGACGATCGGCCGATTCTGGGTCAAATCGAGCGTCAATGGTGACAGATCACTGAGAGGATGCTCTTAGGAGGTGTTGGTGCAGAATCTGGTCGACGCCGGGACGAGTTGGAGTGGAGGATGAGGTCGCCGCCGATGACCTGCAAAATAAAGGCCCGTTTGGAGTCGCTGGTGGTGGCTCCGGCGGAACCCTCCGACGATCAAGTCAGCTCTTCTGGCCAACAGAAATAGAGTGCTCAGGCAGAAGCTCGGCAGAATTTCAAGAAGGAGAAAAAAGCTTAGAGCAAAAAAATGTATATGAAATGTCCCTTTTTATAGACGGAGCTTGATTGATGATGACGGCTGCAGCTGTCTAGCAGCGGGCCGCTCGAGGCCTGGTGGAGTTTGGTACGAAGGTGTCGTCAGGCTGATAGTGACAGCCATACCGTCCAGTAGTAGGTTGCTCGAGGTCTGGCGGAGTATGTCACAGAAGGGGGCGCCGCCTGTAGCGTCGCTTGTGGCAGACTGATGGCGATCGTTCGTCAAGATTTAATAGCCGTAGCTCTGAGAAAGCAGGCGTTGGTTGGTGGACTTCGGTATATATCAATTCTAGAGGAGTTCGAACTCCTGAAGGTAATACGTCTGGGGAGATTATCCGAGAGCAATCCGCTGGAGGAATCCGACTGAAGGAGAAGTTCGGAAGGAGTTCAGCTCCTGAAGGAGTTCGACCAAAGGAAAATCTTGGAAGGAGTTCGGCTCATGAAGGAGTCCGACAGCAGGAGCCATTGAGGAGTTCGACTCCTGAAGAAGTCCGAATGAAGGAGAAGCTCGGAAGAAGTTCGGCTTCCGTAGGCGTCTGACTGAAGGAGAATTCTAGAAAGAGTTCGACTCCCATAGGAGTCCGACTGTAGGAGCGATCCGAAAGAAGTTCGACTTCTGTAGATGTCCGACTGAAGGAGTGCAGAGGGAGTTCGGCTCCCGTAGGAGTCTGGATCCTTGAGAGTTCGGCAGGAATTCAACCGTTGGGGGAGTTCAACTGGGGCTGAAGGGATTTCGCTGGAGCTCGACCGCTGGGGAGTTCGGCCGGCTGAGGGAGTCCGACTAAGGTTTGGCCGCTGAAGCTCTTCCGTAATTACCAGTTGCATTAGGCTAAGCATCAAGCTGGGCTTCAGTAGGAGCGGGATTTATCTCCAACAATAGTCCCCCCCACTCTCGAATTCAAAATTTGAAGAAAGTACAAGAAGGCGACTACCGAAGTTCTTTTCCGAGCTCTGCACCCATTGAAGTTGAAGCTCGGAGAAGATCTTATCTCCAGCCAATGTTGTCATTGAAGTTGAGGCTCGGGGGGATCCCATCTCCAGCCGAGGTCTAGAGAGATCTTATCTTTTGTTGACATTGCGATTGAAGCTTGTGGGAGATCTCATCTCCAGCCGAGGTTGAAGGTCTTCTCTCCTATTGATGTGAACTTCGAAACTCGGAAGAGATCTTATCTCCAGCCGAGATTGAAGTTATGGTTGAAGCTCGGGGGAGATCTCATCTCCAGCCGAGGTGAAGTTGAATTGAGGCTCGGAGAAGATCTCATCTCCAGCAGCCGAGGTTAAAGATTGAGCTCGGGGGAGATCTTATCTCCAGCAGCCGAAGTTGAAGGTGGAGCTCGGGGGAGATCTTATCTCCAGCAGTCGAGGTTGAAGGAGATTTTATCTCCTGTTGATGTAGAGGCTCGGGGGATATCTCATCTCCAGTAGTCGAAGTTGAAGGTGGAGCTCGGGAAAGATACCTCCAGCAGCCAAGGTTGAAGGAGATCTTATCTCCTGCTGACGTAGAAGCTCGGAGAAGATCTTATCTCCAACAGTCGAGGTTGAAGGAGATTTTATCTCCTATTGACGTAGAGGCTCGAGGAACATCTCATTTCCAGCAGTCGAGGTTGAAAGTTGAGATCGGGGGAGATCTTATCTCCAACAGCCGAGGTTGAAGGAGATCTTATCTCCTGCCGACATAGAAGCTCGAGGGAGATCTCATCTCCAGCAGTCGAGGTTGAAGGAGATTCTTATCTCCTGTCGACGTAGAAGAAGCTCGAGAGAAATCTCATCTCCAGCAGCCGAGGTTAAAGATAGAGCTCGGAGGAGATCTTATCTCCAGCAGCCGAGGTTGAAGGAGATCTTATCTCTTGTTAACGTAGAAGCTCGGGGAAGATCTCATCTCCAACAGCCGAGATTGAAGGAGATTCTTATCTCCTGTCGACGTAGAAGCTCGGAGGAGATCTTATCTCCAACAGTCGAGGTTGAAGAAGATCTTATCTCCTGTTGTCGTAGAAGCTCGAACGCTCGAGAAAAGATCTTATCTCTAGCCGAGATTGAAGGTTAAGCTCAGGGGAGATCTTATCTCTAGCAGCCGAGATTGAAGGAGATCTTATCTCCTGCCGACGTAAAAGTTCGAGAGAGATCTTATCTCCAGCAGCCGAGGTTGAAGGAGATTTTATCTCCTGTTGACGTAGACTTTGAAGCTCGGAAGAGATCTTATCTCTAACCGAGGTTAAAGATAAAGCTCGGGAAGATCTTATCTCCAACAGCCGAGATTGAAGATCTTATCTCCTGCCGCCGAAGAAGCTCGAGGGAGATCCCATCTTCAGTAGCCGAGGTTGAAAGAGATTTTATCTTCTATTGACGGAGAGGCTCGGGAGAGATCTTATCTCTTGCAATCAAGGTTGAAAAGAGATCTTATCTCCTATCGACGTAGAAGCTCGGGGGAGATCTCATCTCCAGCAGCCGAGGTTGAAGGTTGAGCTTGGGGGAGATCTTATCTCCAGCAGCCGAGGTTGAAGGAAATCTTGTCTCCCGCCGACGAAGAAGCTCGGAAGAGATCTTATCTCCGACAGTCGAGGTTGAAGGTAAAGCTCGGAGGAGATCTTATCTCCAGCAACCGAGATTGAAGGAGATCTTATCTCCTGTTGACGTAGAGGCTCGAGGGAGATCTTAGACAGCCGAAATTGAAGGTGGAGCTCAGGGGAGATCTTATCTCCAGCAGCCGAAGTTGAAGGAGATCTTATCTCCTATCGACGTAGAAGCTCGAGGGAGATCTCATCTCCAGCAGCCGAGGTTGAAGGTTGAGCTCGGAGGAGATCTTATCTCCAGCGATCGAGGTTGAAGGAGATCTTATCTCCTGCCGACAAAGAAGTTCGGAGAAGATCTTATCTCTGACAGTCGAGGTTGAAGATAAAGCTCGGAGGAGATCTTATCTCCAGCAATCGAGGTTGAAAAAGATCTTATCTCCTGTTGACGTAGAGGCTTGAGGAATATCTTATCTCCGGCAGTCGAAATTGAAGGTGGAGCTCAGGGAAGATCTTATTTCCAGCCAAGGTTAAAGGTAAAGCTTGGAGGAGATCTTATCTCCAGCAGCTGAGATTGAAGGAGATCTTATCTCCTACCGACGAAGAAGCTCGAGGGAGATCTCATCTCCACCAGTCGAGGTTGAAGAAGATTTTATCTCCTGTTGACGTAGAGACTCAAGGGAGATCTTATCTCCGACAGCCGAGGTTGAAGGTGGAGCTCGAGGGAGATCTTATCTCCAACAGTAGAGGTTAAAGATTGAGCTCGGGGGAGATCTTATCTCCAGCAGCCGAAGTTGAAGGAGATCTTATCTCCTACCGACGAAGAAGTTCGAAGGAGATCTCATCTCCAACAGCCGAGGTTGAAGGAGATTTTATCTCCTGTTGATGTAGAGGCTCAGGAAGATCTTATCTCCGACAGCGGAGGTTGAAAGTGGAGTTCGGGAGAGATCTTATCTCCAACAGTCAAGGTTGAAGGAGATCTTATCTCCTGCTGACGTAGAGGCTCGGAAGAGATTTTATCTCCGACAGCCAAGGTTGAAGGTGGAGCTCGGAGGAGATCTTATCTCCAAAAGCCGAGGTTGAAGAGATCTTATCTCCTGTCGACGTAGAGGCTCGGAGGAGATCTTATCTCCGACAGCCGAGGTTGAAGGTGTAGCTCGGGAGAGATCTTATCTCCAACAGCCGAGATTGAAGGAGATCTTATCTCCTGTCGACGTAGAAGCTCGGGGGAGATCTCATCTCCAGCAGTCGAGATTGAAGGAGATCTTGTCTCCTGCCGATAAAAAAGCTCAGAAGAGATCTTATCTCCAGCAGCCGAGATTGAAGATAAAGCTTGGGGGAGATCTTATCTCCAGCAGTCGAGGTTGAAGGTAAAGCTCGGAGATCTTATCTCTAGCTGAGGTTGAAGCTAGGGCACTCGAGAGAGATCTTATCTCTAATCGAGGTTGAAGGAGATCTTATCTCCTATTGACGTAAAAGCCCGGACGCTCGGAAGAGAATTTATCTCTAACCGAGATTGAAGCTCAGGCGCTTGGAAGATATCTTATCTCTAGCCGAGATTGAAGCTCGGACGCTCGAGAGAGATCTTATCTCTAGCCGAGGTTGAAGGACTTCGACTCGCTCATGTTAGGACGAGGTTCTCCTCTTAATCCTAGCATGGTCACTATTAACTGCTTCTTTTCTGCCATCACATAGTTTTTGCACCAAAAAATAATATTATTAAAATGGAAGAATTTTATTGAAGAAAAATTACTGGCAGCACATTCTTAGATTTTCTATGTTTCAGGATCGTAAGAGCGTTGTTCCTCCGAGTTTCTTCAGACGGTAAGTCTCGGACCGGACGACCTCCTCTATTTTATGCTGGCCTTCTTAATTTGGGGGATGACGGCTGGGAGATGACGGCTCGCCGAAGTACCAAGCCCCTCTCAGAGGTGGTGTCAATGATATAGAAGGCAGCCGACCTCCTTGTTGTTCCTTCGTCATTGGTGGTTCTGACTATGACAGCGCCCTTGGCCGATATCCTCCTGCTTCAGGCTGGCATCTGAAGAATCGACCCAACCGCCCCCTCCTGATGAGCTCCTCGATTTCGTCTCGGAGCTAAATACATTCTTCAGTATCATGACCATAGTCACGATGGTAGAGGCAGTACTTGCATCGATCGCACTTGTTTGGAGAAGATCGTAATTCTTCTGATCTTGGTGGTTGATTCTTAATTTTCATCAGAACTTGAGCTTTAGGAGTTTGAGGGGGGCGTAGTTGCGGAACCTTCCAGAGGGAGGACTTTCTTGCGTCCTTCTGTCGGAGCTTCCTTGATGACGAGCTTGAGAAGGGGTTCGAGCTCGCTTGTGCTCGAGAGGAGTCCGTGAGCGCAGTCGAACTTCACTCGACCCTCCATCGGCGGCAGGTCTATTAGACTCGTCCGCCCACCGCTCTTGTATGGTTTCTTCATCCTTCAACTTGAAGGCTTCTTCCGCACGGGCATCTCTCGGCCCGGACTAGCAGATCGGCAAAATCCTTAGGATACTTTTTCTTCAGAGAAAATAGTAAATCATTCTTCTAAAGGCCCTTCTTCTGAAGGCCGTCCTTGAGTGCGGCCATTGTAACAGACTGGTCCAGGTCTCGAACCTCCAATGCCGCAGCGTTAAATCGAGTGACATAAGCCCAGATGGATTCTCCTCTTGCTTGACGTTCATCAGAAAATCCGAACCTCGATGCGAACGTCAGCTGCTAACGAAGTGAGCTACAAACCGATGGCTCATCTGGTCAAAAGAAAAGATTATACTTGGCTTCAATGCCGAATACCAGTTTCTCGCTACTCCTTTTAAGGTAGATGGAAAGACTCGACATAATATGGTGTCTGGTGCGCCATGGAGTAGCATCATGGTCCGGAAGGCCTCCAGATGATCAACCGAATTAGAGGTTCCATCATAGCTTTCAAATTGAGGGAGCTCGAAGTTCGACAGAACAGGCTCTTGCATAATTCGGGGGAAGAAAGAAGGATCGGTGCGAACGTCGTCATAGTGAGCCGTAGCGACGTGGCCGAGCTCCTCAATCCGCTGATCCATCTCCCGCAGTTTGTGATTGAGGACGTCGTCTCGATTGCAGACCTTGGAGGGCTTCCGACTATAGATGATCTCCTCCAGAGGAGAACCATGATCCAAACTTGTATCCTCTGCTCTCTGTTTCCCCTTCCCAACGGGCATGCTAGCCAAAATGCTCTTCCTTGGGATCGATTTCCGACATCTTGATGGCGGCTTTCTTGGCGGAGTCGCCGCTGGGGGCTGCCGCATGGCCCGCACCATCTCGATGAGGCTCTGAACCCGCTGCATCAGCAGGTTAAACTGCTCCGAATCTACCATGGCTGCTAGTGGAGGTGGAGGTTGAAGTGCCGGTAATGGAGCAAAAGTGGATGGATCCAGCTCAGATCTGGTGGCAAACGCGGTAGATCTCCGGATAGTCACCTTCTTTTGAGGCATTTCTTGGGATTGAATAAGAGGATGGAGACGAATCTTAGAGGAGAAAGTCGACAAGGTCAGCTGAGCACTCTTTTAAGAACAAGGATACCTCAGAGACAGAGGTCCTCCTTCTAGCGCCAATTCTGTTGGTGCAGAATCTGATAGATGCCGGGACGAGCTAAAGTGGAGGACAAGGTCACCGTCGGTGACCTGTAAAATAAAGGCCCGTCCGGAGTCGGTGGTGGTGGTTCCGGCAGAACCCTCCAACAATCAAGTCAGCTCTTCTGGCCAACAGAAATTGAGTACTCAGACAGGAGCTCGACAAAGTTTCAGAAAGGAGAAGAGAGCTTAGAGCTTAGAGAAAACGTATCTGGAGGATCCCTTTTTATAGGCGGAGCTTGATTGATGGTGACAGCTACAGCTATCTGGCAGCAGGCTGCTCGAGACTTGGTGAAGTTCGAGACGGAGGTGTCGTCAGGCTGATAGTGACAGCCATACCATCCAGTAGCGGACCGCTCGAGGTCTGGCAGAGTATGTCATGGAGGGGGCGCCGCCTGTAGCGTCGCCTATGGCAGACTGATGGCGATCGTTCATCGAGATTTAATAGCCATAACTTTGAGGAAGCAGGCGTTGGTTGGTAGACTTCGACACATCAATTCCAGACGAGTTCGAACTCCCGAAGGTAATACGTCTGGAGGGATTATCCGGGAGCAATCCGCTGGAGGAATCCGACTGAAGAAGAAGTCCGGAAGGAATTCGACTCCAAAAGAGTTCGACCGAAGAGGAATCTTGGAAGGAGTTCGGCTTCTGGAGGAGTTCGACTGCAGAAGCCATTTAGAAGGAGTTCGACTCCTGGAGAAGTCCGAATGAAGGAGAAGCTCGGAAGGAGTTCGGCTCTCGTAGACGTCTGACTGAAGGAGAATTCTAGGAGTTCGACTCCCATAGGAGTTCGACTGCAGGAGCGATCCGGAAGGAGTTCGACCGCAGGAGTGATCCGGAAGGAGTTCGGCTTCTGTAGACGTCCGACTGAAGGAGTGTGGAGGGAGTTCGACTTTCATAGGAGTCCGGCTCCTTGAGAGTTCGGCAGGAATTCGACCGTTGGGGGAGTTCGACTAGGGCTCGGCCGATGAGAAGTTCGGCCGGCTGAAGAAATTCCGCTGGGGCTCGACCGCTGGAGAGTTCGATCGGCTGAGAAAGTTCGGCTAAGATTTGGCCGCTGAAGCTCTTCCGTGATTACCGATTGCATTGGACTAAGCATCAGACTGGGCTTCAGTAGGAGTGGGGTTTATCCCTAATAGGAGGCATTTTTGCTTGAATGGAGGAGGTGATTGCTTGACTGGATACTCCTTTTAGAACACGAGCTCACGGTCCCTTCCTCTAGCGCCGATCCTATTTGTGCAGAAAATGGACAGCTATCGGAGATTGCTGGAGGTGGGAATCAGGATCTCGCCGGTGGAACCTGCAAGACAAAGTCCTAGTTGGAGGTGGCTCTGGCATGGACCCTCTAACGGTCAAGTTGGTATTCTGGCCAATAAGAATGGAGTACTCAGGAGATTGAAGATGAAAAGAGAACTTAGAGAAGGAAACGTATTTGAAGGGTTCTATTTATAGATGGAGCCTGTAATAGATTGATGATGACGGTTGCAATAAAATGTCAGTAGACCGTTCGGACCGCTCAAAGTTTGCTATGGAGAGTGGGCTATCATTTATCGTGACTTGCTGATGGTTGAATATCATTTATTGGAGTTCGGATGGAAGGTCAAATGCTTTCGAGCTTGATTGTGAGTCATTTGTCCTGAGGTTAAGCTGTTGGGGCTTAGGATCAGATGGACTGAGCTTGAAGGTCAGCTTTTAGGTCGAGAGTGACGAGTTTGTAGATCAAGTTCTAAATCTGAACCTTAGTAGGACTATTTCAGCTGCTTTTGAAAGCTCGATCATCTTTAAGATCGGATAATGATGGAAATCGATGTTTTGGTTTGGAGGACTTGAGGTCGGAAAGAAATAACGAGTTCCTCAATTAAGACCGCGGCCAAACTGTCTTAATTATTTTGATGAAGTTCGGTCAGTACCTAAGGTCGGCTCAAAGTCGGGATCAAATAATACTGAGGTTCAGTGCTTGTAAAGTGGTAGTCGCTTATTCCAGACTAAAGATCGAAATCAAGCAGATGACAAGTTCCTTTTATTGGCTCAAGCTCGTCTGGCCGAGATCCACGGCACAATCTTGGCAAGATCTACCTTTAATAGGATAAAGTTGGAGGGTCGGAGAAAAAGAGCTCAGCCAACATGTAAGATCGAGCATCGATAGAAGTTGTCATTTCCAGAACGGGCCACCCTCGATTGAAGCTCTGAGCTTAGTCAAATTTGGAGGCCGATCCTTTGGAGCTCGCCTAGATCAGGAGACTGACTTAATTGAATCTCAAACTTAGATGTGTCTTGACTTCAGATGGTACTCTACCAAGTTCGGACTTTGTTAGACTTTGACAAGAACTATTTTACCCCAAACAGGTAGTATGCAGTATTACTTCATAAGTACCAAAAGCTATCATCCATCATTACAGCTATAGATTTTTTTTGCATTTAATATTTATATTTGCATTTGACCTTGATGTTGAACCCAACCAAATGAAAAATGTGGACAGTTAATGTTAGGTTGATAGCATAACAAGCACGTCAAACCATGAGAGGGATCCAAAGAAATCATGATCTTATGGTATCCCTGTTTTGTATGATACACTGCTAAATAACTCAATTACGCAAAGAAGTGGGCAAGGGTAGAGAAGCTTGAAACAACATCATAGGTATAAGAATGATTGGCAAGGATCTATAAAGTTGGTCCAAATAGTTGGGACAAGGCTTAATGGTCATCCTTAGTGATATACCAATTTAGAAAGAATCAAGTTGCCACAAAACACATATATGTTCAATCTAATGCTCAAATACCTCATTATTTTCATTCATTTGCTTGCCCAATGGGCCTAAAGATTTTTCTGAACCCTGCAACCATCCAAAACAATCAATATATTTCTAACTTCCATAAGGTACTCCAGAAAATGAATTGGATTGCATAGGGTAGCAAAACTTCCATGGGATTTCCTATCACAGGTTAATAAGATAATGGACTTAGATACCTTTCACCATTGCCCTGTTTTTCCCTCTTTTCCCAAAATGCTGAATTATCATTTTTTATTTTGACTAATTATCATCAATCTAACCTAAATAAGAAAAAGGATTTTTAAACAAGCACCTAAAAAAAAAAATAACAAACAAATGAGTATCAATAGTCAAGTCAGCATTGTGTACCATATGGGCACCACATTTCCAACTGAGATTTCTTTAAATCCAAGTCCAAGTATTCCATCAAATTTTCCCACCATGAAAGTGATACTTGGCTCCATAGTGGCTTCAATAAAAACCTGAGAAAAAGATTTGATATAAGTTTATGCACTCCATATAATCTATACATGTGAGAAATACATAATATATGAAGGAGTTTCAAATAAATACCAACCTGATTCTTGATGGTAAAATCACCAACTGTAACATGGTCCTGGCTTAAGAAACCTGCTACTGACCCAGTCCCATAGTGAATATATGCAGATGTCCCTGCTCAAAGGATCGAACTAAATAACATCAAAATATTCTTTACAAAGATAAATTTAAAGGAGAATCTTGTGAGAACTGGCAATGAAACCAAAAGTAGCGTATGGTATAATAAAGAAATATTCACTCACATGCCAACATAAGATTCAATATTGTCAAAGACATGCAAGAATAGGGCAGAATTCTAAGAAAGATAATAGAATACCATTGGACATGCTTGTTGTATGCTACATAGCAAAGATCAAAGGTGGTGAAAGCATGCCCAAAGCTACAGCTGACCCACATATATGTGAAAAGAGGGAGAGGGGGGGGGGGAGAGAGAGAGAGAGAGTTAAATAGGAAGGCAACATGTTATGTTAATGGTTAGAACTTAGGTTGCGTTTGATAGCAGGCAATCTATCCAAATTACCGATAATTTAAAGTGGGCCCACCAGATTACTATATTTGGTATGCCTTTTGGGTGGCAATCCAGATTGCCAAGACAATGGATTGCCTCTAGGAGGCAATCCAGATTGCCAAGGCAATGGATTGCCTCTAGGAGGCAATCTTGCCTTTGAGAGGGGTGGTTATACAGATTGCCACTTTCTTAGCAATCTTGCAATAATAATTTTGGACAAAATTATCCTTCAAAAAAATCACAAAAAATCCATTGCCCAACCCTCCCCTCCTTCGACCCCACCTACACCTTCGACCCCACCTACAGCTCCACACGCAAACCCTGCCCGCAGCTCCTCTATATATATATTTATATATTATTATTATTTATATATAAATATAAATATAAATAAATATTATATATTTATATATTAATAATATTATTTATATATATAAATATATATTATATACAAATATAATATATATAATAGTTATATTTATATATTTACATACTTATATATTTATGTATACTATTATATTATATATATATATATATAATTTTTGTTTCTCACTAGGAAGAAGAGTAAAGTTACTAAGAGCATTCTAGAACTTTGATTTCACATTACCGGTAATTAAATTGTCATACCAAATATGTCAATTAAGATTTCTAGTTACTGCAACATTACCTATATGTACCAAACATAGTAATCAACATTACTGGCAATTTGACGATGGCAATCTATCTTGAAGGTAATCTACATTACCTTTCAAGATTGCCTGACAATGCACCAAACGCAACCTTAGACTGCCATGTTTCAATCAAGATTTCAAATAATGCCTGAACAAAATGGGACAAAAGGTACCATACCAATCTGCCAGATTTCGAGCACCGATACACACTGTATCAACATGAGACCTAGTTCTTACCATCATCGGTAACATGTGTTCCAGCAAAAACTGGTACAAGGTCCACCAGCGGTATTTGAAACCTTGGTTTCAATTGATCTGATGGCCTAGTCCAATTGGACCGGCCCATTAAAATTCAGCCCGAAACCTCCACCCAAAAAAAAAGAGGAAACGAAGAAGACTCCTGTTGGGAGTCTTCTTCCACGTGAAATCACTAGAGAAGAGTTTGATTTTGGGAAGGATTTGCCCTCCCCTCCATCCTATAAAATCTTCCCCTCCCTCCAAAACCAACCACGACAAATGCCAGCTTTCTCCCTCTTCTTTCTCTCTCTTCTCTTCCATTGAAGCCACGGATACCTTCACCATGTCTGCCTAAAGATCTCACCGGAGAACACACCGAAGCCCGAGGTAAGCCCCGACCTCTCTTCCTCTCTTTCTTCCCCTTCTTCCCATGCCATTATGCACAGCCGTCGGCCACCAAATTCACCAGAAAAGCCCCACGAAAATCCCTTATTTTCTAAAAATTTTCTCTTGATTTTTCCATCATTCAGCCCTCACCACCGACCGTCCATCGCTGCTTGTTGTTGGCCGCTCGCTATTGAACCTCCGACTATGCCGCCACATCCCACCGGAACATGAACTACCAGCCCCAATACCATCCCCTGTTCGGCCAAGAAAGAAAGAAAAAGAAAGAAAGAAGAGAAGAAAAGAAAAGAAAAGAAAAGAAAAAGAGAGAGAAGGGTCTCTCTCTCTCCTCTCTCCTTCTCCCTAGAAATTCTCTCTACCCTTTCCTTTCTCTCTATATGATCCATGGATCCCACCATAAACTTGAGATGATCTTTTCAAAAAGGCCTGAAATCGCTTTGAAATCCATGTAATAGGTTGGATCCCAACCTAGCCCTTGTCAAAAATTTATAGCATCTGATCACAATTAACGCATATTGATTCACCCCAATATGACCTCTGATGATCTTGATCATGATTTCCTTTTCTAAAAGATACAAAGATTCTCTCTCTACTTTTTCTCTTCTCATCTATTTTCTCTCTCTAAGAAGATCAAGGGACTCTAATATTGAGCTGTCTTTCTCTTCTAGGGATCCATCTTGACTCCTACAAGATAATCCAAAGCTACTTTGAAATCCATGCTATATGTCAACCCCACTTCAACCATGTCTAGTATCTTTAAAATCCATCATTGATGAACCCTGTTGATCAATCTTGACTTTGATCCAATATATGCTTCATAATTCTTTAGTCGAGTCACTTAAGTTTAACCCTCGACTAGGAGAACCTGAACTGCCCCGGTGCCTAGATGGTCTGACTCATCCGATCCACATTCTTTTTATTATTTAATTAATTGAAGGGACATTGATTATAATTTAATATTTTAAATAGGATTACTTGATTAATCTAACAAAGCTTGAAGATCTAGGATGAATAAGATAAGTGAAATCTTACACTCTTTATTTATTTTTAAATTATCATATTTTTTATGTAAATAAATTGTTGTTGATAAAATCATATTTTTTATAGAATAAGGATCAACATATGAGATATGAAAAAACATATTTTATTATGACTATTGATTTCATAAATTTATTTTATGAAAATGACATGTTTATGAAGCATGAATTTTATTATTTTTTTCATTTACATATATATATTTTAAGAAAAAACTATAAAGATTTCAAAGGCTCTTAGATAGCTATGAACGAATCTCTTTGGAAAAGTCGACATTTGGAGCTAGCATCTATAAGAAACATGCCCCGCCAACAGGTACCAAGTTGGCACAAGAAACAAGAATCCTTTCGATTAAGAAATATGACTCTGTCGCGGGTAGAAAGTGACCATAGCACAAATATCTGTGAGCAAGATTTTGAAACATAACATGAATATATGACAAAAATGATTTACAAATCATGTTTGCAAAACTTCATGATTTATGTATGCATGATTATCTTATGACCTATTTTATTATATGCTCCATGAAATGTTTTATTTTATAGTGCCTATTATTTTCTACATGTTGCATTATCATAGAAACACCTATGTTTAATCTAGTAAGGAAGCGTAGGTTTTACTTACTGAGCTAGTATAACTCATATCTTTTATTTTTCTTTTTCTTTTACATAGGATGAAGGTTAGAAACGATGAAAGATACAGGCTTAGGGATCTGCATAGCAAGCTTGGAGATTTTTATGACTGAACATAATTTATCAAATAATTATGGATTTGTAGTTAATTATTTTATGAATTTTGAGATATAGTTTTGATATTTAATTTTGGATTTAGATGCTTGGAACCAAATTCAATTTATTTACTTGAGGAATAATGGAACCGATCTCTTATTATATTTTATTTATGATAGATTTCAGCTGATTATGATTGATTAGCTTCGTGTTATCAAGGGCAGTGCCCCTCGATAGCATAGCCATGTTATGTCCCAGATTTGGGGCGTGACAATTGACTTTCAGTTAAACATCTAGAATTTGTACTAGAAACTCCTCTATATCATAGCATTTGGGATCTGTAAACATGTTCCAGATTTGTGAGTTGATGGTGTAAACTTACGCCCCAAGAATCCAAACTACAGCTCTAATAATTGTGTCTCTGATCAGACATCCTACCCTAGAATAACGTCTGACAAATTGGTAGCCCGAATGGACAGTTCTCAGATGAAGTCTACTAAAAAAGTTGTTGGAGTTCTCATAAGCCTCGGTTTGGATTATTTTCTTCATTTTCTAAAGTTTAGTGGTTCGGATCTTGCTTACTGGTGATAGATTAGGCCCTCAAAACTTGTTTTGGCAAGATTAAGCTCAAGCCTTATCTTGTAAACGCTTAGAAGGTCATGCTTAAAAAGAAAGGCTAGTTAATTGTTTTCCATGGTTTAAAGCCTTGACTAAGATGGGTTTGTTTTCACCGAGTCCGAAACTGACACTAATATTTGGATTTTAAGTGGTTTCAATAGGGTGTCATTTGGTTTCCGGTCAATTTCAACTGGAATTGACCACTTTAAACCGAAAGCAACATGGATAAGACCTCACAGCCTACTTCTGGAAAAATTATTAGGTAGACTCATTCATAGGTAAAGTGTTTGTGGGTTTTGATTGGCTCCTTTTTCACCTCATAGCCAATCATGATCAACTTAGATGAGCAATTAATGAAGAACAATTGAGATGTGAATTTTTTATTGGCTTTGCCTACAGTAGAAATGAATCTACCTAATAATTTCTCCTACTTCTGTTTCTTTTTTCATGCATCTATTTCCTATAATTGACATAAAAATCTACCCAATTCTACAGAAAGCAAACTACATCCAGATGTTGGTTTTTTGTCCATATACACACCATCCCTAGGAGTCCAAAGGTAATCTTACATTTTCTTTCACCACTATAGTCAAATATTAATCAATTAGATAACAATCACTAAGCAAAAGTACATAATTCCTAACCAGCCATTAGTGCAGCCAAAATGAAGCAAAAAGAACATTAGCGAGGAGAGGCAAACCATTCTTCTGATAGGTGCTCGATAGACTGGACTTGTACGCTGAATAGAAATAGCAAGCAACCTGCATATATTATTGACTCAAAAAAAATTAGAAGAAAAATCCATCGAAACGAGGAGCTAAATCCTTCCAGGAACGATATCGCTGGCATTGCAACAGCCGAAAAAAAATTGCTCCCCGAGAAGTAGCACATGGAAGACGGCACCCAGAGGTTGTAGCTACCAGTGTCAAAGATCACCGTGAAGTTCTGCGGCGGCGATCCGAGCCCGATCTCGCCGAAGTACCGAGCGTTCATGTAGTTCTTGAGGGCGATGACGTCGCCCTCCTTACCCGGTCCCACCGGCCCGCCGGCCCCGGTTCAAAATACCCATATTTCCGGGCCGCCAGCGCCGTCCCCTCCACCCTGTCCGCGAGCCGGGCCACCAGCCGGCTATTCTGGTCCAGCGGCCTCTTCTTGAGCCCGACCCGGACCACCCCATCGGCCGAGACCGGAAAAGCCCAACAAAACAAGAGGATCGAAAGCAGAATAACGGCCGTCACAGCGCTGCCCCTGGTTCCCATGGTGGATGAGACCTGCTGATAAAAAAATTGATGACGTCGAAGAAACCATGACAAGAATCAAAAGCGGGAAGAGAGAGGAGAGAGAGAGAGAGAGAGAGAGAGAGAGAAGGTGGTAATGGGTTACCGATGAGAGGAATGGGAATAATGGGAAGGAGCTGGGAAAGGCGGTGGGGAGAAGAATGGGGAGGGGAGGAGAGGAGAGGAGAGGTCGGAGAGTGGGACGAAATAAGCGTTCAGGGGCCCTGATTCCAGCCTGCCCAACCGTACGTGGATGCAGATGGTTAAGGAGTGAGATGCCGACCGTTGGTGGGATATTGAAGAGCCAATATTATAGAATAGAGGGACGATAGGAATGGCAACGGCTAACTTGTCGGTGAATAAGAAGTGGGTTCCGGGGCTTAAGTAGGGTATTGGGAGTTCAAGGGCGATGGAGTAGGCCTGGGACGTCCTGGATTCTTGCCTGCGGGGCGACAGGGTGTGGCCGAGTTCATGTGCGCTTGGCAGGGAGCAGAGCTAGGTACTGGTGGCAGAGGAAGGCGAAAAGACAGAAAGACTCCTCTGCTGGGACAAAAGACTGTTACGGGGCCAACGATCGGCGCATCACATTAATGTCTTTTGTCTTCGATGTGTCAGAGAATTAAGAACGATGCATAAGATTACGTATCGGCACTCCAGGGCAATGCCAGTAACAATCAAATTGTGCAGTTACAATATCATTATCTTATTCTCACTTGATTTATTCAAGTTGCAAAGAGTAATTTTTCATTAACGCCTTTGAGACGTCCGGTAAAACATTACAGGCTTGTTTGGTTCGTTCCCGAAGAGTGAAGCCCCTTCCTATTTTCTGAAAATAAATTTTTAATATATTTAATTAATTATAAAAAATAATTTATTAAAAATAATTTATATTAAATTAAATATTTATTTTTAATAAAAATTATATAAAATATTTATTATATTCTTTATAGACATTTTGCTCCTAAATTTTATATACATAATAATAATTTTATATTTATATTAATATAAAAATAATATTAATATATTATAATATAATATTAGATTGTAATACTTTATTATATTAATATAATACTAATATATATTATATTATATTAATATAATATTAATATTTTAATATAATAAATTTATTAAATTCTAATAAATATAATATTATATTAATATAAATATTGATATATTAATATTAATATTGTTGTTGCTGAAAACTATATGCTTCGAAAGCGGAGTGATCGATTGCTCGCAAGAGGTGCTGGAGTGATCTATAAAATAAAGTTCAAATCGGAAGATTTGACTCTCGTAAAAATCCTCCGATACTCAAATCAGCAGAGAATAGATGAACAACAATAAGTTCTTTGAAAAAAATTTCTTGCTTACCTGGATTAGGGGTGCAATCGAGCCGAGTTGAATCGAGTAACTGAAAGCTCGAACTCGACTCGATTCAAAATATTTGAACTCGAAACTCAGCTCGAGCTCGATCGAGCCTTAACATTTCAAGCTCGAACTCAGTTTGATAAAAAATAGACAAAACTCAAGATCGACTCGAATATGAACCGAACCATACTCGAGCTCGAAATCGAGCCTTATCTTATTAATAATATATATATTAATATATATTATAAATAAAATTATATTATTAAAAATATATATATACTCGAGTAGGTTCGCGAGCTTTCGAATTGAGTATCTTGCTACCCGAGCTCGACTCGAACTCGATAATAATCGAGTCGAGTCGAGCTCGAGTAGCTCACAAGCAGCTTGACTAGTTTGCAGTCCTAACCTGGATCCTTGAGATTTGTGATATTTGTAGGAAAAGTCTTTTGTGAGCGTTATACCGTTTCACCTATTTTAGGCCACTAATAGCATTGTGGCAAGATTACGAGGGCTTTTCTAAAATAGAAAGGTCATCGCTGGCGGGATTGAGATGTCTTATCCGCTCTCGGGAGTTTAAGCGAAGTGGAGAACAGCTTATTTATGGTTGGATCGTAGCTGGATTGCCGTTAGTCCATCAATCGGATCACCAAGAATGCAGGAAAATGCTTATCCAAGGTGATTTAGAAGTCACGAATTATTGTCCGAGCCGTTTCCTAGCAAGATAGCTTGGATCTCCTATTGAAGCCCGACCTCTAGCTCGTAAGGTATTACGGTAACTTCTTTTTTCTCAAGATGTTGACGTATGTGGAACGAGCCAAGGCATTTCGAATACTGATTAGATGATCTGAGGCATTTACGTTCACCATAACACTACCCCCATAATGCTGAGTCTAAGAATTAGACGTGTTGGTGCAAAATCTGATTGATGTCGGATCGAGCTAGAGTGGAGGAGGAAGAGATCGCCAATGGTGACTTACAAAATAAAGTCACATCCAGAGTTGATGGTGGCAGCTCCGACAAGATCCTCCGATGATCAAGTCAGCTCTTCTGGCCAATAGAAATGTAGTGCTCAGATAAGAATTCAGCAGAGTTTCGAAAAGAAGAAGAGAGCTTAAAGAAAATGTATCTGGAGGATCTCTTTTTATAGACGGAGCTTATCGTAACCGTTCGATAATGGGCCGCTTGAGGCCGCATGAAGTTTGTTACGGAGAGATATGTCCGTTATTGTGATGTGGCCTTTCGATAGTGGACCGCTCGGAACCATGTAGAGTTTGTTATGGAGAGTGGTGTCCGTTGCTATGAAGTGGCCGTTCGTTAAGATTTAATAGTCAAAGTTCGGAGGAAGAAGGTGTTGGATGGTGAAGAGCTTTGACATACATCAATTTCAGAGGAGTTCAAACTCCTAAAGGGAATACGGCTAGAGAGGATCATCCAGGAGGAATGCTAGCTGAACTCTAGAAGTAATCCACTGAAGAAATCCGATTGAAGAAGAAGTCTGGAAGGAGTTCGGCTCCTGAAGGAATTCGACTGAAGGAGATGTCTGAAGGGAGTTCAGCTTCTGGAGAAACTTGACTGAAGGAGAAATCCGAAAGAAGTTCAACTCCTGAAGGAGTTCGACTGAAGAAAAAGTTCGGAAGAAGTTCGACTCCTGTAGAAATCTGATTGAAGAAAAAATCTAGAAGTTTGGCTTTTGGAAGAGTTCAACCGAAGAAGAAATTCGAAAGAAGTTTGGCTCCTAGAGGAGTTCGGCCAAAGGAGAAATTGGGAAGAAGTTCGGCTTCTAAAGGAGTCCGACTGAAGAAGAAGTCCAGAAGGAGTTTGGCTCTTGTAGAAATCCGACTGAAAAAAAAAATTCAGAAGAAGTTTGGCTCCTAGAGAAATTCGACCAAAAGAGAAATCCAAAAAGAGTTCGGCTCCTAGAGGAGTCCGATTGAAGGAGAGGTCCGGAAGGAGTTCGACTCCTGAAGGAATTCGAATGAAGAAGAAATCTGGAAGGAGTTTGGCTCCTATAAAAATCTGACTAAAGGAGAAGTCCGAAAAAAGTTCAGCTCTTATAGAAATCCGATTGAAGGAGAAATCTAGGAGTTTAGCTTCTATAGGAATCCGACTGAAAGAGAAGTTCGAAAGAAGTTTGGCTCTTGTAGAAATTTGATTGAAGAAAAAAATCTGGGAGGAGTTTGGCTCTTGGTGAAACTTGACTGAAGAAAAATTCTGAAAGAAGTTCGGCTGCTGAAGGAGCCCGACTGATGAAGAAGTCTGGGAGGAGTTCGACTGATGTCCGAAAGAAGTTCGACTAGAATTAAACCGTTAAAAGAGTTCGGCTGGGGTTCGACCGCTAGAGAAAGAATTTTCGATTGAAGCTCTTCCATGATTACCGATTGCATTAGGCTAAGCATCAGACTGGACTTCGACGGGAGCGGAATTTATCCCCAATAAGATGAAAGGACTATTCTTAAGTAGCACTTCCGATCGGACGATTTTAGTATTTATTTTTGGTTGTGCTCTCATGTTTAATCACTAATGACGTCACCCCCGGTGTAAAAGTAGCTAAGATCGAGAGATCTATGTGACCATTGATCATCGAATAATTTAATGAGGTGTCTGTTTGTTTTCATCTTCCTTCTTTTAAGTATATCTAGAGGGCATGCAAGAGAGAGAAGGGCGATCATGACCGCGGCGTTCCCCGTCTTCCCTATCCCTCTACTGAAAGTTTTTCTTCGTGAATCTCTGGGGCAAATGGATCCTTCGATGGCAGAGAAGTTAAAAAAACTATCGGCTCAAAGGTTGTGAACCAAGGTTTCATCCGCCTAGTCTCAAGCTTCCGGGAGTTCCACTGTCAGGGTTTTGGATGTTGCCCCATTGGCCGCTCCTCTTGTCCTGGCTGATATAAAGGGAAACAAAGTCTTGCCGATGAGCAATCCATAGAATTTGATGGAAAATGCCAAGGTTGAGCTGGTGGATTCGGCGATTGATTCAATAGTAGAGACTACCATAGAGGTAGTTCCGGCAGCTTCTCTGGTGCAGGCCATCGTGGATACGGCAGAGAATCTCCACGAGGAAATGATAGAGGCTATGGAGATGGTTGGACCTCCTAGTTCAACTAGAGTGGTTGAAGCCATTAGTCCATCGGGACAAGATATTCTTGCTTCTGATGTGCAACTAACTGAGGTTCCGGTGAAGGTTTCGAAATCAACCTCTTCTTCTTCTTCAACTACGGATAGCCTTAGGATTGCCGCTGAGTTTTTGGAAGGCCACATTTGTCCTACGAATAGACGGGCCTTGGATGGAGAGGGTGCTCACCGTCAGATGGTGGGTGCCTTCAGATCTTTGGCTCTAGTTAGTCATTACTTGGCCAATTTTGCTAGGGTTTCCTTTAGGTCTTCGTCTCTGGAACTTGTTGAGGTGAAGGAAAAGCTTGAAAGGTTTAAATATTACCTGGAGCAGGAAAAGGCCGCTAATACCGATTTGATTAAGGAGATTGACTATTCTGAAAAGACACTTTTCAAGGCTCAAGAAAAAATCGATCGTCGAGATGATGAATTAAGTAAGACTTACCGGAGGATCAAAGTTCTTGAGAGGCAGAGGTCTTAAGCCAAATGAGACCGTCATCGAGCTCATGATGACATTAAACGCCTAAAGAGGATGCTTGAGGAGGGGAGAAGCTCTTCATCAAAAGTTCGCCTTCCTCGAGGATCTAACAAGCAGTCGAATAAAAATCCCAGATCTTTCAGCAGGGGTCGTCATGAGGGGAAGATATCTCGGAGGCTCAAAGTTTTCTTATCTATAAGGGGGTCAATAACCCAAGAATCTTCTATTGAACTTCAAGTAGTGAGAGAAAGGCTCAAATGATTGGAAAAAATTGGAAACAACCTCATGGCTAAGGTCTGCAAACTGGGGTTCTCTGCAGGCTTTGAAAAATGTAAAGAGATTGCCTTAGAGCATCTTTCGGCTGGTAGTACCAAGTTTTTGTGGACAGATCAATCGGACAAGAATTTAAGGTCTATCATATGCTTTTGTCTTGGGAGGTTCGCAAGTGCATCCGATATCATCACATGGATGAATAAAGTCAATTCAGCCGTGTAGACAAAAGAAGTGGAGGTTGGAGGAGATCTTTCTGGAATGAATTGTTGATCATAAGATTTTCTTTCTTCTTCTTTTTTTATAAGCCAAGCATGGCACTAAAATTTATAAATGGAATCCAATTTTCATCGAAGCAACTTGCTTCATTTGTTTCTTCTCTCTTTTTTTGTATAATATTCCAAGCTCCTATGACGATCCGAGCCGTTTTATTTGATTTTTGGTTCGAACCATATTTTTATCATTTTTGGTGTATCTATCGGACAATTCGAAAGAATCTGAAAGGAATGGGATCATAACCGCCATTCACATGCTGATTATTACAGCATGTCTTCACACATCTCCTCGAGAGTGAAGTAGAGTATAATTCTGATCACCCATATTGATTTATCATATCAACAGCAGAAGCTGCATCTAATTTGTGATTGCCACATGTCCACGTTGTGTCTTCCGCATTCAATTTTCTAAGAAGATGAATCATTCAAATTTTTGTCGATCCAATTCACATATAAAGCCTAGAGGGGACAGAAAGTCGGACTCTACCATTTTCTATTTGTCGTGGGTCATTCATCTATTAATCTCCTTCTTTCTTTAGTTTTCTTTTATCTTCTCCTTCTTGCAAAAGATGGCTCGCTTTAAGGATCTCGAATTCATCCCGTTGGCTTTTCGATCAGAGCTAATGGAAAGAAATTTGATATTGATCCACAGCCAGTTCCACATTTCTCCGAAATTCTAGCTTGAGGTTATGAAGGCAGAGGAACACATTTGTAGCCCTCCCCTAGTCGGATTGGCATATATGAGGAATGCTTCCGGGCCGAGCTGAGATATCCTCTTCATCCTTTCTTCATCATTCTTTTTCATTTTCTTGAGATGTTGTTTGGTTTGGTGGTGCTGAATTCATGGCAGCACATTTGCGGCTTCACTGCAGCGTGCATTCTAGCTAAGGTCGAACCCACCGTCATGCTCTTTCGATACCATTTCACTATTAAGAGGCATCCTGGAGCTCGCGGCTGGTGGTATACGTGACTCTTAGGATTAGGAAGAACATCCTCCCACTGATCTGAGGCACTTCATCTACTGTTCACAACTAGAAAGGGATATTTTTATTCGTTTCTTGCACTTTAGGCGAAGACTGAAATTTTGTAGACTAGGAAAGCCCCAAGAAGTCTTGTTGAAGGATCCACCACTCGACCAACACTTGAAATAGGATATGAAAACTTTATGTGGCTTTGAAATTCTCAAGTTGAGGGAGCTCCTATCTGAGCATATCCTCTTCAACGTTGACCTTAGTCAAGTTAGCTCCAAAGGTATACATCTGCCTCTTGCATTTATTGTTCATTTAGGCCCTAGAATCCGATGTTAATTAACTAACGCTTCGGATCACAGAGAAGGATCTGAGTCCACCAAAGGCATCAGGTCCGAAGACTCTTCTAAAGAGGAAAGCATATGCGACCGGTGGCAGATCTGCTCATGCCCAAGTCGAGCTTCTTCCGACACCGCCAACCTCTAAAATCGAAGAATTCAATCCTCATAATATCGAGGATTTTTAGGTTGTGTAGGCTCTGCATGATTCGGACCCTTCAGCTCTTGAGAGGAGCCACGGGATCCCTATTTTGTTGAGTGAGGTCATCCTAAGTTTGCCGACTCCCGACGTCTTCGATTTTTTTTCAGAGGAGGGGCTGACTAAAGGAGCAGGAACTTCCAAGACTGCTATAGATAGAGTATAGTTTAGCGAGGCCGTCAGAACTCTCAGAATCACATCGATCGATACTTTCAAGGCTGCACTGGGCGAAGCATGGATTTCTGAGGCTGCAGGGACTCTACGACTGCGCCAGCTAGAGTAAAGCTTTACGCTTCTGCCCTAGATGATTATGATCTGGCGTGCAAAGTTTTTTTTGATTTTCTTTACTTTGTCGATGCATCCAAGCTATTGACCAAGCCCTTGAAGATGAAAAGACAAAAGACCCTAGACTGCTTTATTCAGGTAAGCCAGAAACATATACTATTATGTCCTATTTTGATTTTCTTATTTTGAGACTCATTGGCCATGAACTATGTGTAATATCTTGACAGCTCACCCATTATTTGAATGGGTTTATGGAAGACACTATTGACCTTTCAACTAAGGCAACAAGGTTTGAATTGGAGGCTGCAATGCTTAAGATGGTCATGGTTAAATTGTCAAAGGTGATCAGGGAGGCTTCTAATAGAGCCGATGCTGCTGAGAAGAAAGTTCAGGATGTTGAGGCAGCATTAAAAGGATATACTGAGGAGAACGCTCGGTTATTGGGCATTAATAAGGCCTTAAAGACTGAGGTTGAGGAGCTCGAAACTCAATTCGCCAATGCCAAGGCATCTGAAGTAGAGGCTCTAGCCATGGTGAAAATGGCTGAAGAGAAAATAGCCATATTAATGTGTGATATGGAAGCACGAGCCGAGTCGCTATTTCAAGAGCTGTTTCAAGGGCGATTGATAATTTTCGAGCATCGAAAGAATTCAAGGATGAGAAAACCTTGTTTGTGCTCGATGCCTATGATAAGGGAAAACATGTCGTCCGAGATGAGCTGGCTTCCAAGTATCCGGGATTAGATCTAAGTTTTCTAGATGAGGTCTTGGGAGCTTCTGCTGATGATCCGGAAAATACCCCATGAGCCTTTTGTGTATGTTAGAATCTTTGTATGGAAAAGTTCTATGAATAAAATTTTCTTTGTTTTCCATGATTTTTGCTTCTAATTTGATCTTCCTATTTTACTCCAATCCAACGAGTTATAACATCGGCCTGAAAGGCTTCAAATTGTTTAATGTTGGTTCGAGAATTTATGAAGCAATCTTTTCACTATTCATATGCGTATTTGACGAGATGTACCCATTTTTCTGTGCACCATTAAATGCGCATGATTCCAGAAGCATTATAACCATAGTTCTTATGTGATGAAGTCTGGTATACAACTGCGAGGTGGTGGAAACATCTAATTTTGAACTTCCACATGTTATGATTTGATGCTTAACAATTATGATGGATTTTTCTATTTATAGTGGGCTTCCGCTATCCAATTCTTTCATCGATGATGTTGAAAATCATTTTGTAAAATGCCAACAAAATGGCACCATCCCTCAGAGGGGGATGAAGCTTTGTTTCTTTATTGCAGTGATTGTCATCTACCTAGAAAGGCTGACGAGCGCTGCTAGCTTCAGCCGATTCAGAGATGTTGACGATGAATGTTTCATTAGCAGGGTACTTTTACTCTCGATCCTAAGATCTTTGTCATCTTGCTTCTCCCATCGAGGATGGTCGTCCTCTCCACCCTGAGAGCTTTATTATTATACCATTGTCCGATGAGGGCTGGATCCAGTGTTTAGTTTTTTGGGTGTTTGAGGTTATGCTACCTTCACAGGGGGAGGAGAAAGAGGAGGAGCCGCCCCTTGGGAGCGATGGTTAGGATTGCATCCTTTGTCCTCAAGGCTTTTCTAGTTTGTACGATGCTTTGATGGATATTTTGATGCAATCCCAAGCATTTTCCCAAGGTATCTATCATACTTTTGCAATTGATGGAGGGGTTCTTTATTTCGTGATTGTGCAGAGTTAGACTCCAAGCGGATGCTGCTTCAATCTTGATAGGATCATCTTTATTACCTCTAGCTTGCGGTAGGCTCACCTCCTCTCTTTAACCCGGCATCGATTATGGTTTCATCGAAGACTAAAGCTTAGTGCTATGGAAAGGTAAATGTTATGCAGATAGACTTTGGTCCTCAATGAGCTCCTGACCAATGCCATTTCTAAAGTGAAGCAGAGATGATATTGCTGCGCTGAGATCTTTATTCATAGAATTTATTGTAGATATTTTTATTTGTCTTTTTCTTTTGGTCTTTTCTTGTAAAAGCAATAGTGATGTAATTGCCCTTGCAAGAACCTTGCTTTTATGAATAGTGAATGAACGTAACTTTCTTACTCTCTATGTATTATGTCTTGAAGTGGACTTCTAAGAGGTTGGCTTTAATTCATGAATCTTTTTAATATGTGCTCTAGTTTTTAAAGAACTTCACACTGTTGGCTCGATCAGAGGATCATTTTGGTTAAGCAGTTCCAATTCAAGAAACTTACCACAAGCTTACCCCGATAAAGGGGTCTTTCATTTAAAGCAGTTTCGATCTTAAGAGTCCATTGTAAATTCATCCCGATCAAAGAAATCTTTAGAAGAAATGGCTTCGATTTGAGAAGCTTGTAGTGGGGTTGTTTCGGTCAAAGGGACCCTTTAGCTGAAGCGGTTTTGATCAAAGAAACTCACTGTTGGTTATCCCAATTAAGGAGATTTTAGGTGAAGTGGTTTCAATCTGAGAAACTTGCTGTAAATTATCCCAACCAAAGAGATCTTCAGTTGAAGCAGTTCTAATTTAAGAAACTCATTATAAATTATCTCGATCAAAGGAATCTTTAGTTGAAGCAGTTTTAATCTGAGAAATTCACTGTTAGTTATCCTGATTAAAGAAATCTTCGGTTGAAGTGATTCCAATCCAAAGAACTCATTGTAAATTATTTCGATCAAAAAAAATTTTAGTTGAAGTGGTTCTGATCTAAGAAATTCGTTATAAATTATCCCAATTAAAGGGATCTTCAGCTGAAGCAGTTTTGATATAAGAAACTTGCTATAAATTATTTCGATCAAAGGAATCTTTAGTTGAAGTGGTTTCAATCTGAGGAACTCGCTGTTAGTTATCCCGATCAAAGAAAACTTTGGCTGAAGTGGTTTCGATCCGAGGAACTCACTATAAATTATTTTGATCAAAGCAATCTTTAGTTGAAGCAATTTCAATCTAAGAAACTCACTGTTAATTATCCCAATCAAAGAGATCTTTGATTGAAGCAGTTCCAATCTGAGAAACTCGCTATAAATTATCCCGATTAAAGAGATATTCAGTTGACTTTTTTTGAGTCTTTTCATCATAGAGACATTCACTGATGAACTTGGAGAGTGAATTTATAAGTTTATTTATTTATTTGAACTATTGATAGTACATACGAAGATTAGCCGAATTTCATGGCTTAGGAAGTAAAGTCTCGTTGAATCGCTTCAACTAATAAGTTCCTAATCGCACCACCTCATCAATTTGGTAGAGATCCTCCCAATTAGATGAAAGCTTTTCTTATTCAGTGGGCTGTGAGACTTTAGTTCTATAGAGGACAAGATTGCCTACTCGGAATTCTTTGGCTTTGACTCGAGCATTATAATATCTAACCACCTTCTATCGATAAGCAGCCATCCTCATCGCAACTCATTCCCTGCTCTCCTCGATCAGGTCGAGGTGGCTCAAAGCTAAATAGGATTGGTGTCTTCATCATACTCCTCGATTCTAAAGAAGGAAAGCCCAAATTCTACCGGTATAATAGCTTTTGTCCCAAATGCCAAGTTAAATGGCATCTCGTCAGTAGGAACTCTTTGCGTTGTACGGTAGGCCTAGAGGACATGGTAGAACTCTTCCACCTATGACACCTCGGTCCGACCTAATCTTGCCTTGAGACTTTGCAAGAGAGTCCTATTAGTGACCCCCACTTCTTCATTTGCTTGTAAGTGGCCTACTGAAGTGAAGTGTTGCTCTATCCTGTAGTCCTTGCAAAATTCATAAAGTCAGGCGCCACTAAACTACCTATCGTTATCGGAGATTAATACTTTGGAGAGACTGTATCGGCAAATGATCTTCTAAATAAAGTTCTGAACCTTCGATTCTATGATTTGAGTCATGGATTTGGCTTCGATCCATTTCATAAAGTAGTCGATGACTACCATAATGAATTTGCATTGGCCCAAAGCTTGAGGAAATGGACCTAGGATGTCCAATCCTCATTGGACGAATGGCCATGGGGCTTCAATTAGAGTTAGAAGTATTGCTGGTTGATGCTGGATCCAATCATTATGTTGGCATTATTCACATCTTCTAACAAAATTCTGTGCATCCTGTTACATTATCGGTCAGTAATATCCTTGCCGAATGATCTTATAAGATAAAGACCGACCCCCTAGGTGGCTTTCGCAAATTTTCTCATGGACTTCGCACAGGGCATAGTCAGCTTTAGATGGGTGCAGACATTTTAGAAGAGGTAAAGAGAAAGACCGCTTATATAGTTCATTGTCGAGCAATACGTATCTAGCGGCTTTATTTTTGATCTTCCAAACTTCTTTTCGGTCAGGTGGTAACTCTTCTGCCCTCAAATATTTTAGAATAGGATCCATCCAATAGGGTTCTTCATCAATCTACTGAACAGTGGTGGGCTCCTCTAAGCTCAAGGGTTTTAAGACCTCAAAATAGGTTTCTTTATTCAAGTCAATGGGCAATAAGGATGCTAGCTTGGATAAAGCATCGGCTCTAGCATTTTGCGCTCTGGAGACCTGTTGAATACTAAAATGTTGAAAGAGCGAAATAAGATATCTTACCTTTTGGTAGTATTTTTTATATTTTCTTCCCGAGCTTCATACTCTTCTTTGATTTGTCCGACCACTAGCTAAGAATCACTGAAGACCTTCAGGCATTGGGCTTCAGTCTCTTTAGCAATCTTTAGCCTGGCAATCAAAGCTTTATACTCTGCTTTGTTATTGGTAGTCGGAAACTCGAAGCGTAAAGTATATGCTGCCACTTCTCCTTCTGGACTAGATAGAATGAGTCTGGCTCTCGACCCTAATAGGTTTGATGAACCATCGACATGTAAGGTCCATGTCTCTTCTAAATCTAACCCAGAGTTTTTGTCATCTTTTGAACTTGTGGGATCTTTCGATCTATCTTTTAAATTCCTTCCGAGACTCCCACATCTGGGACAATACATTCGAGGATAAAGTTGGCTAGGATCTGAGCTTTGATGGAAGGCCCCGTTCGATAATGTATATCCAATTCTGAGAGCTCTAGTGTCCACTTTCCAATCCGACCTAAAGTTTTAGGGCAATATAGGACCGCTCTTATTGGCTGATCCATGAGCAAAACCATGGTATGGGTCTGAAAATAGGATCGAAGTTTTCTCGCAGTGATGACCAGTGCGAAGACTAACTTTTCTAATTTAGCATATCTGATCTCTGCATCATGGAGGACCTTGTTGACATAATATATAGGCTTTTGAAAACATCCTTCTTCTTGGATAAGGATTGCGCTAATGGCCACCAGTGAGATAGCTAGATATAGGAAGAGCTCTTCACCTGGCTGCAGTTTAGTGAGTAGAGGTGGGGAGCTAAGATATCTTTTTAATTCTTCAAAAGCCTCTTGGCATTTCGGGGTCTATTGAAAATCTTTTAACTATTTGAGGGTTTGAAAGAATGGAAGATACCTCTCAGCTGATCTGAAAACAAAATGATTAAGAGAAGCTATTTTATCAGTTAGGCATTGTACCTCTTTAACTATTCTTGGTGGCGACATTTCTAGGATTGTCTTGATCTTCTCAGGATTTGCCTCAATTTCTCTACAGAAAATCATGAGGCCGAGAAACTTATCGACGGTCACTCCAAAAGCATACTTTGTAGGATTCAACTTTATCTCGTATTGACGAAGTATGTTAAAAGTCTCTCAGAGGTCCTTAACATGATCTAGCATCACTCAACTCTTGACCAGCTTATCATCAACATATGCCTCCAAATTCTTCTCGATCTAATTTTTGAAAATTTTATTTACTAGCCTTTGATATGTGGCTCCTACACTTTTCAACACGAAGGGCATCATCTTATAACAAAAGAGTCCATGGTCAGTTATAAAAGCTATTTTCTTCTCATCTTTGGAGGGCATTCGAATTTGATTATAGCCAAAAAAGGCATCCATGAAACTGAGGAGCTCATACCCTAAAGTGGTATGATCAGTTGATCAATTTAGGATAGTAGGTAACTATCTTTCGGATAGGCCTCATTCAGGTCAGTGAAGTCGATGTACATGCACTACTTTTCATTTGCCTTCTTCATCAAGAGGTAACTATCTTTCGGATAGGCCTCATTCAGGTCAGTGAAGTCGATGTACATGCACTACTTTTCATTTGCCTTCTTCATCAGGACAATATTTGCCAGTCAATCGGGATACATCGCCTCTCTAATGAAATCGACTTTAATCAATTTATCCAGCTCCTCAATGATGGCCTTCTAGTGCTCCAAGGTGAAATTTTGCTTCTTTTGTTTGACTGGACGACGAGTTGGGTCCACCCTCAGGTGGTGGGCCATTACTTCTGGATCGATCCCAAGCATGTCTATAGCTGACCAGGCAAAAAGATCTGCATTCGCCTACAAAATAGCGATTAACTGGTTTTTTGTTACCTGATCAAGGCATGAACCGAGTTTTACAGTTTGGAGAGGATTCTTCTTCTTTAGTGGGATCTTCAAGAGCTCATCAAATGGCTGAGCTCGATTTTCAACCAGATCGTCTTGAGCATCTAACCTTATTGGGACTTCGGGTTGGGGCTTCACTTCCTCCTCCACTTGAAGTTTGGCGGCAAAACATTGCCGTGCCATAGTTTGGTTGCCTCGGATCTTTTCCACTCCATGGGCTGTCGGAAATTTGACCATCAGATGGTAGCTGGACACTACGACTCTCAGTGTTTAGAGACTGGGTCGTCCAAGGATAGCATTGTAAGCTAAGACAAGCTTCATGACAAGAAAGTCCATAGGAATAGTCACTTACTGAGGTAGAGCACCCACTGTGACAAGCAGCTTGATTATTCGCTCCGAAATTATTAAGCTTTCAGAGAATCCTTGAATTGGCGTATTAAATTTATTTAGCCGATCATAGGAGAATTCCATTTAGAAAAAAATAGAAAAGTACAAAATATCCACTGAGCTTTCATTATCAATGAACATATAATGTACATTATAATCAACAATATTTAGAAAAACAACCACTGCATCATTGTGCGGTTGTTGTACACCCTCTGCATCCCGCTCAGTGAAAGTTATCGCCTCTCTGGGTCTGTCCCCGTGCCTCAGCCTCTTCGTCGCTGTCGCCTCGGATGACCTCCCAGTGATCATGTGGATTTCGCCGCGAAGAGGTTGTTCTTCAATCGCCGCTGGCTCTCCTACCTCCTGTGCAAGTATCGGCATTGGGTGCTGAGACTGACGAAATGGTTGTTGAACTCTCAGAGGAGGCCGTCATGGAGGAGTTCTCCCATGAATGAAGCGCTCCAGCCTTCCCTCCCGAATAAGTCTTTTAATGGCATCGCAGAGGAGGCGGCAATCTTCAATATCGTGATCGTGATCATGATGGTAAAAATAGTACCTCGTTGGATTACAGTGCTCAGGATTCGTCCGCATCTTCGGAGGCTGAGGGAGCTCATTCTGGATCTGCATTAAGACCTCTTCCCTGATGGTGTTTAGAAGCGTATAGCTGTGGTAACGCCTTGGTGGAGACCGCTGTCGATCTCTCCTTTGGGGACTCAGAGATCAGCGATTTTAGAATGAACCTCCGTCTTTCTGCTTCTTGGGTGGAGATCGGAAGCGCTGGCAATAGGCCTTCTTCTTTGATGGATGGTGCATCTTATTTGATCCTGTCAGGATAGCATCGATAGGAGTATCCTCAGCAAAAGTTTTTTCAATATTGGTATACTTTCTGGCCCGCTCCAGTATACCAGCATAGTCCTGAGGAAAGGACTTTATTAATGACCTCTTCAGGTCATTCCTTAGCAGTCCGTCCATAAAAATGGTCATCGCAATCGATTGATCCAGGTTGTGGACTTCTAGAGTTACCGCTTTAAAATGGCTCACATAGGAGCAGATCGACTCTCCCTCCTACTAGATGGTATTCAGGAAGTTGGATCACTTCTACTATTTGCGGCTGCTGATAAAATGTGTAGCTAAGGACCAGCTTAGTTTTTCAAAAGAATGGATTGAGATCGGCTTCAGACTAGAATACTATTATCGGATTGCTCCTTTGAGAGTAGCGGAAAATGCTTGACAAAGAATGACATTCGATGCTTCTTGGAAGAGCAATGTTACCTTGAAGATTTTTACATGATTGACGGGGTCGTGTGGTCCCATCATAAGTCTTGAGCTGGAGCAGCTTAAAATTTGGTGGGCGGCAACTCCTTTATAATCTTTTCGTTGAAGGGAGGCTCACTACTGAGCTTATCAAAGGGTCGAGAAGAAGCTTTATTTAGAGCTTCAAGCTTCTTATCAAATTCTTGAAGCTTCTTTTCAATGATCAAATTTTGGATGATACAGGCCTCAGACTATTGAGGAGAGCGATAGTCGGGGGTCGAATCATGTCCAGATTATGGGCTAGGAGATTTCCGATGGGTTTACCTCATCTTTGGGCTCTGAGAAGGTGCCCGAGGAAGCTCGACCTGCTGCTATGGCTGGGAGAGTGACGGTTGAAATGGCACTGTAGTTAGGGGCACGGTTGGGAACGTCGGAGAGAGTATAGGCGACACCATAGAAGATAGTATAGGAACAATCTGGCTTGGCTGCGACGCCATCAGAGGAGGCGCGAATGCAGTTTGGACCATCTGAATAGCGGTCATCAAAGTCTGAACCTACTAGAGGAGCAAGTTGAACTGATCCATTATAACAGGGACTGATTGGACTGGTGGAGAAGCTTCTACCACTAGGGGTTGAGTATGATCATTAGCCCAAAGATCTGCTTGTTGAGAAGTAGTAGCATCTGCGACATCGTTAAGATGTGATGATGCTTTATTGGATGGCATTTTCAAGAGAAAGCTCTTCCTCTATCTATTGTTGCTGAAAGCTGTGTACTTCGAAAGCGGAGCGGTCGGCTGCTCGCAGGAGGTGCTGGAGTGATCTACAAAATAAAATCCAGGTCAGAGGATTTGACTCCAACAAGAATCCTCCAATGCTCAAGTCAGCAGAGAACAGATGAGCAATAACAAGTTCTCAGAGAGAAATTTCTTGCCTACCTGGATCCTTGAGATTTGTGATATTTGTAGAGAAAGTCTTTTATAGGTGTTATGCCGTTTCACTATTTTAGGCTGTTAATAGCGTTGTGGTGAGATTAGGACCACTTTTCTAGAATGAGAAGATTATCGCTGGTAGGATTGGGATGCCTTATCTTCTTCCATAAGTTTAGACGGAATTGAGAATAGCTTATTCATGGTTGGATCGCAGCTAGATTGCCATTAGTCGGCGAGTCGGGTCACCAAGAATGCAGGGGAACTGCTTATCCAAGGTGATTTAGAAGTCACGAATTATTATCTGAGCCATTTCCGAGCAAGATGGCTTGGATCTCCTATTGAAGCCGGACCTCTAGCTCGAAGGGTATTACGGTAACTTTCTTTTTCTCAGGATGTTGACGTATGTGGATCGAGCCGAGGCATTTCGAATACTGATTGGATAATCTAAGGTATTTATGTTACTACTATAATAAATATAAATATTAATATTATATTCATATAAATATTAGGATAATATTAATATAATATTATATTATCACTATTTAGTATTTTATCTTAATCATTTATGATATTTTACAAAATCTTAGCCATAGATTTTAAAATAATATTTTAAAAAAAAAACATTATCACTTTTTATTCCATAAAAAAATGCTAAAATTTATTTTTTTTATGAATTTTTATTTTCTATAAAATATGAAAAATAATTTTTTATAAGTAAATTTTTTTATTCTCTTTCTTCTTAAAATTCTAACTAAAATGCCCCTCTTTATATTTTTTAGAAACTATCTTTTTCCTCCTCTATTTGAACCAAACAAATCCTATGTGAGAGACGAGGAAAAAAATCATAGCAAAACAAGCGCTAGCATTAACAATTATGGTATTATTAGTTTGTGGCTTTAAGATTTCTTTTGTGTGGATTTCTTTCGGATGGCAAAATTGTTTTTTATGGATGACATTTGTCTCCTTTTGAATAAAAAAAATAAAAAATAAAAATTTTTAGAGTGGGTTGTGAATAAATTGTACTTCTTTTTTTTTTTTGACCAAGGAGAGGGAGTGCGGGTGACGAAACCGGTACATGGAAATGTGGGTAATGCTTTGTTAGCAAGCCAGAGTATGCCTGGAGAGGCTGGCGGTGCATTCAAGCATGTAACCTTCCTCCGCACAAATCCACGATCATGTGGTCGCTTAGAGATATAGACAGGCAGATGAATTAAAGAGTCTGAAATGCTTTGAGATCTGTGCAACATGTCATCCAACGGTTGATATCGTGGAAGAACATAAATCATTCTTTTACGGGAAAGAAATACCCCGTCTGGGGACTCATATGGTGATTATCCAGGTTTAGCGACATTAAAATCTTCTATGGCTATAATTGACACGGGGGCAGAACACAGGTGCCCAGAACCTTCACTTCCCGCTCTGAAATTTGGATGGGTAAATGTGTTAAAACGCTTACATACTTCAATAGCTGATGCATGCGGTTGCACATTACCAAGTGGATGTCAACGTATCTGCATGAGTGAAATGTTTTAGTTAGGTTTGGTAGCTCAAGCTTTCAATTCTACCAACCCACCTTGAAATCAAGTTGATATCTTACCAGGCTAGGGTTCAGACTCCGTCAAATAAATTGACACCGCAAGAACCAACTTATAATCAAGTTTCTGACCGGGTTTTCCTACTTCCGTATCACGGAAGTGATGCAAAACTGGATCTATTAGTCTTGAGGTTTTGCCGATGCTGCTGTTGTAGAGAGGTTTGGCTAAGAACCTTTGCATTAAATTTCAACGAGTCCTGGCATCCAAAGTGCCGAGCTTAATTCAAAAGTCTCTAACATATTTGGTGATACAGTCACAAATGCATGTGCTCGGACCAGTCCTAACACTTTAACACTTTAGTAAGTCCCGGGACTAATTCAAACTCAGAACTTGTTTGGTTAGCGAAAAAATTTCCTTCTCAAGAATATTATTTTTAAAAAAATATTTTTTAAAATTATAATACTTAAAAATATAATTTTAATATATTTAATTGATCATATAAAAATAATTTATTATAAAATGACTTATATTTGATCAAATATCTATTTTTTTGAAAAAATTATATAAAATATCTATTATATTCTTAATAGATATAAGATGATATCTTTTTACTTTCAAATTTTATATAAATATTAATACTATATTTAGATTAATATAAATATGGTATTAATATAATAAAATAAAATATTAGATCATAATAATTTATTATATTAATATATTATTAATATATATTAATAAAAATATTTATTAGTATAACTATTTAAATAATATTAATATTTTATAAATATTATAATAGTTATATTAATATAAATATACGACTATTTAATATTTTATTTTAATAATTTATTAATATTTTATAGAATTTAGTCATAAAATTTTAAAAAAATATTTTTAGAAGAAAAAATGATTAATTTTTTTCTTATGAAAAATTTCAAAACCTATCTTTTTCTTTAATTTTTTTTTTTATAAAATATGAGAAGTACATTCTTATGAATTTTTTTTTCATTCTCTCTCTTTTTGGATACTTGGCCAATTCTTAGGAATCAACTTTGTTTTTTTTTTTTTCTATTCAATTCCTACGAACCAAAGGAGTCCTTAATATAAGCACCAGCTGTACAGAAGCCCTTGGGGATGCTAAATATCTTGCAAATTTTTAGTTAAACATTTCTCTTCCTCCTTTCCCATTCCATGTCACTAGGTCCCTTGGCGAGCTCTTCCGTGTGCTTACAAATTCTATAAACTAGCCATTAATTTTTGTTTATTTTATTTTATACTAGATTAAAACTATTTATTTATTTATATTATCAATATTTAGTTTCTCAAGGAAATTCAATACTCTGCTTTGGATCAGCTATCAAGAAATTTTGTATTATAGAAAAAATAGGCTTATAAAGTAAACTTTTGATATTTTAAATATTCATGAGCACTTCTTTGGTTGCAATGTGCTTATCCACGTCGGGCAATCGTGTTCACGTACGACGCCAACTCTCATCACGTAAGCGGCAAGTTTCGGACCACTCTGACCCATGCCCGATCCAGTTCGCGCATGCCCAACACGGACCCATCTTTGAGAGCCCCGCCTCTTACTTCCAACACCAAACAGCCTCCTCCGCATAAAACAAACCCTAACACCACCACCGAAACAATCAAAAGTCAAAGCCATCGACCCAGGGTCATCCCCCGCTACGATACGCAGGAAAAACGCCGTTCCCTGTTCGTGCTTCGTAGCAAGCCAAACATATCAACTGCCCACGTATCCAGAGTCGGTACACGTGGAAACGGGCCCCTTCGGTGGACCGTCCGATGTCATCACACGAGCGGGGAAAATAATTGAGTTGGACGCTTTGAGCCGGAGGCCGCCTTTGCCCGCACGTTGCGCGGGATACATACGGTATCCACAAAATATTATTTATTAATTAAATAATAATTTATAAAATAACATTTTTTTATTATATATAATATTATTTTATTAATAAATATTTTTATTAATTTTATTAAAAATATTAATTTATTAATACAATAAAATATATTATTAAATATTTTAATCTCCTAAAAGTATTGTCAGTAAGAAATAATTTTTTTGCTACAAAATATTATTTTTATTAAAATATCATTAGTATTATCAGTATTATTAATATTATTAATTATACTATTTTATTAAAATATTATTATTTTAATGTATTAAAATATAATCATTAGACATGGTGTTCATCTGGCTTTGAAGCTACGTAGTGTAAATCATTGAATTATAAAAAAAAAAAAAAAAAAGTATATTTTCATCTTATACTATTTATAAATGGATCAATAGAATTTAATACTACACTTAATGGCACATCTACGTCAGTCTTAGTAAGACATGCTTTTTATTATGACTCATATATAGTTGGGTGCAATGTAGATAGAGTTTATTTTATTTTTTATAGCTCTTCTCTACTCTTCCAGGTATAAATTTTTCCTTTCTATTATCTCTATAAAGATCAATGACAAAATGGTGTTTGCTTTAAAAAAATTTATCTTCCTCTTTCCACAATTTTATCAAAATAATATTAATTTTAAAAAATTATAAAAAAATATTTTTTAAAATATTTATCAAAATACTATCTAACTTAAAGTCATTCATCCAAAGTACGACTTTATGTGCTGAGTCAGCCAAAAATATATTGTTTAAATTTTTCAACTTACCACGTAAAAAATTGCTTTATCAAAGAACGTCTTTGTAAATTGCCCAATCATAAGATAATTTAGAAATTAAAATCATAAAAAAAAATATTAACCAAATTCTTTGTTCCCCTTCTCTCTTCGTCATTTTAAAAAAAAAAAACCCACTCGCCTTCCCGCCCCTCTCCCTCTCGGCTCTCAGTCCCCGCTAAGGCTAAAAATTGGTTGGATTAATCCATGACTCAATCCAACCTGATCCATTTAGATCTGATCCGATCCATTTTAAAAGATCCACGGAGTCGAATCGAGTTCTAAAATTGGACCTGTTCAATATTCTGAGTCAGATTGAGTTCTAAATTCAGCATTAAATTCAAAATATAAACTATAAAGTAATAGAGTGGGATTGGAATTCTAAATGCTCTTTTAGCATTGTTATTTTGAAAAAAATTTACTCAATTTGACTATAAGATTTTAAAAAATTATTTATAAATTATGAGTTAAGATAAAATAATATTTATTTTTTTTACCATAAACTTCGCATATATTAGTTTATCATATGAATTGGGTCCGACCAAAATTTAGGTTCAAACTGGATCTAAAATTTTTAGATTAGGATTGGATTATACATGGACCTGATTAGACCCAAATAATTCAATGGGGCAAACTTTTTTATCATGGATCCTACCCAATTTTTAATTGGGTTGAGTCTGGGTCTAACATTAGGATCCGATCAAGAAATTGGGTCAAATCGGGGTCGCTCATAATCAAGTCCGATCCGACCCATTTTCACCCCTAGTCCCCGCCCCCGCTCCTCCTTGTCGTGCCCCCCCATCCCTCTCGGTCTCTCTCATCCCTGTCGCTGCTCTTTGCATTCCCGCCCCTCTTCTCTCTTGGCCTCTGTCAATCCCCACCCACTAGGGTGGGGTGGGGTGGGGGGGAAGGTGGGGTGCGACCACGATACAGGAAGCAACGACGAGGAGGGGGAGCAACGATGGGAACGAGAGAGGCTGAGAGAGAAGAGGGGCAGGGTGGAGGGGGTGGACGTGAGGAGCGTAGGCAGGGATCGAGAGAGGTTAGCATTTTTTTTCTCTCTTTCTCTGTTAATGGTATATACCCCTTTTAATATTATTAAATATTATTAATTTTTTAAAAATATTAATATTAGTAAAAATAATTTTACTAAAATATATTTTTATTAAAATACTATTATTATCGATATTGTTGGGGATAAACTCCGCTCCTGCCGAAGTCAAGTTCGGTGTCCAGCCTGATGCGGCCAGTAGCTATGGAAGAACTTCGGCGGATGGGTCTTGGCCAAACTATTACAGCCGACCGAACTGCCTAGCGGCCGAACTCCTCAAGCGATCGTTCCTTCAACCGACCGAACTCTGCAGCAGTAGTCCCTAGACTGAACTCTTTCTGACTCTCCAATTGCCGAGCTTCAGTCAGACTCCCGCAAGAGCCAAACTCTCTCCATGTCGTTACAGCCAGATACCTGCGGGAGCCGAACTCCCTCCAAACTCCTCCAGCGGTCGGGCTTCTACGGAAGCCGGACTCCCTACGAACTTCAGTGGACAGGCTTCTACTGAAGTCGGACTCCTTGCGGACTCCTCCAGCAGTCGAATTTCTCAATAGTCAAACTCCCATGAAAGCCGAACTTCTTATGACGAATTCCTGCAGGCGATCCCACTACTAAACGGTTACACGATAATAACGATCAGCATTTATCAAGTCAATAACGATCGGCATTTATCAAGTCAATAATGATCGGCATTGATCAGGACAGTTACGACAATCATTAATCAAGGCAGTTACAACAAGCTCCCTCTATAAAAAGGACCCTCCAGATACGTTTACGCCAGGTTCTGAAAACCCTTCTCTTCTTCTCAAAACTCTATTGAACCCCACACTGAGCACTCCATTCCTGTTGGCACTGACTTGATCGTCGGAGGGTCCTACTAGAGCTACCTCCCATCCGCTCCGGATAGAACTTTATTTTGTAGGTCCCCGACGGCGACCTCATCGGCCTCCACTCCAGTGGACTCTGACGACGGCCAGATTCTGCGTCAATAGATTGGTGCTAGAGGAAGGGCACGGCGATGATTTCTCTCTTAAAGGAAGTCGAGGTTCCCTTGTTCTTAAAGAAGTGCTCGACGATAATTTCTCTCTTCCCACTCCAGAGATCTCTCTTCTTCCTCTTTTGAATTTCTTTCCAAAAAAAAAATGCCCCCCAGGAGAGCCTCGACCCGACGATTGACGGCCTCCACGATTTGATCCCGTTCGGATCCGTCCGCTCCCACTCCAGCCCCGGCGACCTAGATTCACTCTGTAGCCGCGGTAGACGTAGAGCAGTTCAACCTGCTCGTCCAGTAGGTTCGTGGTCTCACGGAGGCAGTGCAGACGGTGCAGGCCATGCACCAGCAGGCCCCAGTACCAACTCAACCGGTGCAGGACTCTCCAGAGCCATGCGGCCCAGTCTAGGGGCAACCGACATGGGCTATCCGACCTCCAATCCCCGAAAGAGGAAGGCAACGGAGGGAGAGCCCCTGCTCGGACCGCGGCTCGACCCAGACCCAGGGCTGAGGTTGCAGCCCATTGCACCCAGAATTCAGCAAGAAGATCTTGAGAGATCAGAGACCGCGAAGACCTTCAGAGACCGCGAAGACCTTCTGGATCAAAGGCTCTTAGAAATGAGTCGACGAATTGAAGAACTCCATCACACTCCCTCCTTACACGGTAATGACATCTACACTGACCCTCATTTTTCGTAGAAAATCATGTAGGAACCGATTCCACCGAACTTCAAGCTTCCATAGTTCGAGAGCTATGATGGGACCACCGACCTAGTCGACCATCTGGAAGCCTTTCGGATAATGATGCTGCTCCATGGCGCGCCAGACGCTATTCTGTACCGGGCTTTCCCCTCTACCCTTAAAGGGGCCGCTAGGAACTGGTACTCAGCGCTCAAGCCGAATACCATCTTATCGTTTGACCAAATGAGTCAACAGTTCGTGGCCCACTTTGTCAGTAGTCGGCGTCCACACCAAAGTTCAAATTCCTTAATGGCCATCGGGCAGAATGAGAGAGAACCCATCCGGACTTACGTCATCCAGTTTAATACTGCTGCACTAGAGGTCCGGGACCTGGACCAGTCAGTCGCCATGGCCACTCTCAAAAGTGACCTTCAGAAAAATAACTTACTGTTCTCCCTAGAAAAGAAGTATCCTAGAAACTTTGCCGACATGCTGGCTCAGGCCGAAAGTTATGCCCAGGCAGAGGAGGCCTTCGAGGCTAAGGACAACGAAGCCGATGGCAAGCGGTGAATCGGCGGGCCAGGCAAGTCCATCGAAGAAAGAAAAAGGACTGAAGTTCGATCGCATTTTCGGACTCCCCCTGATCGTGGGCGAGCCCGGACTCCCCCTCAAGCTCGGAGGTGGGGAAGCCCTGACGGAAGGGCACACCGAGGTTCCTCCCAGCACCGAAGTTCTCTCCGACGATGATGATTTCACAACTACGCCCTCCCTAACATCCCGAAGACTCAAGTATTGATGGAGATCTGGGAGCAACTTTCAAGATCGGAGAGAATGCGTTCCCATCCTAACAAGCGCAATCCCAATAAGTTCTGCCTTTACCATTACGACCACGATCATGACACTGAGGAGTGCATCCAACTCCAGGATGAGATCGAAGAGCTCGTCAGACGAGGCAGACTTAGCCGATTTCTGTGAAGATGGCCTGAGGAAAAGGAAGATTGGCCAAGAGTGTTACCGCCAAGTGGAAAAAATCAGCAAGAAGATCAACTGCCCCTTGGCGTCATCAATACTATCTTAGGAGGACCTCAGTAAGAGGAGACCAGTGGATTCGGAGGATTGGTGAAGAGGTGGAGGATCGTGGAGCCCATGGCCTTCACCGAGGAGGACGGTCGGGGAATCCAATTTTCACATAATGATGTGGTTGTAATTTCTTTGAATATTGCTGACTACGATATACGCTGCATTTTGGTAGATAATGGAAGCTCGGTCGATGTGTTATTTTACGATGCCTTCTCAAAAATATCCCTACCCGACGACCGCTTGGGGCCGATGAATTTTCCGCTAGTAGGATTTGCTGGCAATGCCATACCAGTCGAAGGCATAATAACATTGACCAAAGCGGTAGGGCAGCGCCCGAAGTTGGCCAAAGCTCGGGTCAATTTCTTAGTTGTAAGGGCTCCGTCCGCCTATAATGCGATCCTTGACCAACCTGGTCTAAATGCACTTCGGGCGGTAGTATCAACCTATTATTTGAAGATGAAGTTTCCGACGAGTCACGGGATCGAAGAAGTCAGAGGAGACCAAGCTTTGGCAAGGTACTGCTACTCGATCGCCCTACATAAGGGAGATCAGCCCGACCCTTATCTTGTTGACGGACTGGATGTCCGCGATGACCTCACTGAGGAGTGGGACGAACCTACGAAGGATCTCGTCTCTGTGCCCTTAAATGATAGAAACCTGGAGCATGTGGTGCAGATCGACTCCAACTTGACAGCCAAGGTGCGGGAGCAGCTCGTCGCTTTCCTCAGAAAAAATATGGACGTCTTCGCCTGGACCCCAGCGAATATGCCAGGGATCGACGCCGAGGTCATGGAACATCAGCTGGCCGTCGATCTGAGGCACCGACCGATAAGAGAAAAGCTGCGCCACCACGCTCTGGAGAGGCAGAAAGAGATCGTCGAAGAAGTAGACAAGCTCCTCAAAATCGGACTCATCCGGAAGGTTAATTATCCGACCTGGGTCTCGAACATGGTTCTTGTCAAGAAAGCGAATAACAAATGAAGGATGTGCGTCGACTTCAAGAAGCTGAACAAGGCTTGCCCGAAGGATAGCTATCCCCTACCCAGGATCGATCAGTTGGTGGACGCAACCTTGGGCCATGAGCTCCTTACCTTCATGGATGCCTTTTCTGGTTACAACCAGATACGCATGGCATCCGAGGATGAAGAGAAGACCGCCTTCATTACTGATCGAAGTCTTTATTGCTACAGGATCATGCCTTTTGGACTCAAAAACATAGAGGCAACATACCAGCATTTGGTTAATAAGCTCTTCAAGGAGCAGATCCGCCGCAACGTGGAGGTGTACGTAGATGATATGCTCATCAAAAGTCGGGCTTCAATAGAATACCTGATCGACCTTGAAGAGACCTTCGGTGCACTCAGGAAGCACAAGACGAAGCTGAACCCAACCAAATGCGCCTTTGGTGTAACCTTCGAAAAATTTCTCGGGTTCATGGTGTCGAGACGTGGAATCGAGGCAAACCCCCAGAAAATTCGAGCCATTTGGAAAATGACCATTCTAAAGACAATCAAGAAAGTTCAGCATCTGACCGAAAAGGTGGCATCCCTAAATCGCTTCGTCTCAAGGTCGGTCGAACGATGCATGCCCTTCTTTGAAGTTCTCAGGTGATCGAAGGACTTCTGCTGGATGGCGGAGTGCCAACAAACATTCGAGGAGCTCAACAACTACCTTGGCACGCCCCCACTGCTGGCAAAGTTCGAACCCGGGGAAGAATTATTCCTGTATCTAGCTATCTCTCCGGTGGCCCTGGCGGCAGTCCTGGTCAAGGAAGAAGCAAAGACGCAGTGACCGGTCTACTATGTGAGCCAAGTTCTGAGGGACGTGGAGACCAGGTACTCTAGGTTAGAAAAACTAACTTATTATCTTCTAATTGCTGCCAGGAGGCTCCGACCTTACTTTCAGGAGCACATCATAACGGTCCTCATGGACCAACCAATAAAAATAGTTCTTCACCGAGCAGACGCCTTTAGAAGAATCGCAAAATGGGCAATCGAGCTCACAGAGTTCGACATCAACTATCGGTCCAGGCCGTCGATCAAAGCCCAGATATTGGCGGATTTTGTGCTAGAATGCACCATTTCAGTTGAAGCTGAGCCTGAGTCGAGCGGAATCGACACCAGAGCGAGGCCGAACTTCGATGAAGCCAAGCTCTCACGGTCGATCCTCCCCGAAGAGAGCATCGACCTTTCTAAAGGTTCTTGGGCTCTGTACGTGGATGGTTCGTCCAACTCCACTGGAGCTGGTGCGGGACTGGTCTTGGTCAGCTCCGAAGGAGTCATCACCGAGTACGCGCTGTATCTCGAGTTTTCTACGACCAACAATAAGGCCGAGTATGAAGCGCTGATCGTCGGATTAAAGATAGCAAGGGAATTAGAAATAGATCGGCTTCAAGTCTACAACGATTTCCAGCTGGTGGTTGATCAAGTTGGTGGCGGCTACGAGGCACGGAAGGAAAGCATGGTGAGATACCTCGAAAAAATGAAGAATTTGATCCTGGTCTTTGACAGTTTCGACATTCAGCACATCCCGAGGGCGGAAAATGCAAGAGCCAATCTTCTCTCCAAGTTGGCCGCTTCAACACCGGCCGAACTGCCCAAAGAAGTATTTTTGAAAATTTTGAAGTACCCGACCATAGAGGAATCTCAGACCATCCTGCAGATGAAATTCGAGCCCAACTGGATCGACCCATTGATCGCCTATCTTCAAGAGGGAGTCCTTCCCTGCGATCGAAAGGAAGCTCGGAAGCTCAGGAATCAGGCCTCCCGCTACATCTTATACGAAGGCAGATTGTATAAGAGGTCATACTCCCTCCCATTGCTGAGATGTCTCCGACCTTCAGAGGTCGATCTCGCGCTATGGGATGTGCACGAAGGACTCTATGGAAGTCACGTAGGAGCTAGATCCCTATCGCAAAAACTACTCCGATAGGGGTACTACTGACCAACTTTATTTCACGATTCCGTGGAATATGTAAAGAGGTGCGATTGCTGTCAGAAGAATGCCAGCGTGTAGAGGCAGCCGGCATCCGAACTCACTCCGCTCAGCTCACCCTAGCTGTTTGCACAGTGGAGAATGGATATACTCGACCCCTTCCCAATGGCGTTTGGGCAGCAGAAGTTCCTCCTAGTCGCAATTGATTACTTTACCAAGTGGGTCGAAGCTGAACCACTCGCGAAGATTACCGAGGCAAAGGTGCAAGACTTCGTCTGAAAGTCACTAGTCTGCTAGTTTGGCCTGCCCCAAACCCTCATAACCGATAATGGGCGATCATTCGTCGGGACGAGGTTCGTCGAGTTCTACGAAGGACTAAACATCTCCCACCGCTTCACATCGGTGGCTCACCCGCAAGCCAATGGGAAAGCTAAGATAACCAACCGGATCCTGCTGCAAGAAATCAAAGCGAGACTCGATAGGGCAAAAGGGGCCTGGGTGGACGAACTCTACCATATCCTCTGGGCATACCGAACTACTCAGAGGGTGTCGACTGGAGAAACACCCTTCACCTTGGCCTTTGATACTGAGGCAGTTATCCCGATCGAGCTTAAGCTCTCGTCTACACAAGTCGTGGGTTTCAACGAGCGGCACAACCCCCAGGACCTCAGAATCAACCTCGATCTTCTAGAAGAAAAGAGGGAGGAAGCCCACGTCCGGATGGCAGCCTACAAATAGAAGATGGCTCGGTACTACAACTCTAGGGTTAAAAATAAGATGTTCAGAACGGAGAACTTAGTGCTCCGGCGAACCGCTGTCGCTCAGCCTCAGAGTCAAGAAAAGCTCACCCCAAACTAGGAAGGTCCGTATGAGGTGATGGAGGTTATCCGATCCGAAACTTATCGTCTGAAGGAACTCGGAGGGGTGGTGCTTCTCCGACCGTGGAATTCAGAAAATCTGAGGATGTATTATCAGTAGACGTCCTTTAAAAACTCCTTTGCACTGCATTATTGATTTCTGGCACAAGGATTACGTGATGGTAGGAAAGAAATGTGCAAAAGTAGCCCGTTAGGAATAGGAGGAGAACCTCATCCTAACGAGAGTATGACCTTTAAACCTCGGTTGTAGGAGATAAGATCTCCTCCGGGTTAACATCGGCCGTGGAAAATAAGACCTTCCCAAAATTGAAGGCCTCGTTCATAAAGAACGAGATGGGGAGAGAGGCGCGGACGACGGTCCGTATGTGCCCCCATAGTTCGTTAGGAACAGGAGGAGGACCTCATCTTAATGCGAGCAAAGTCGAAGGCCTCGTTCACAAAAGATAAGATGGGAGGAGAGGCGCGAACGATGGTCCGTATGTGCCCCCATAGCCCATTAGGAATAGGAGGAGGACCTCATCCTAACGCGAGCAAAGTCGAAGACCTCGTTCACAAAGGACGAGACGGAGGAAGAGGCACGGACGACGGTCCGAATGTGCCCCCACAGCCCGTTAGGAACAGGAGGAGGACCTCATCCTAATGCGAGCAAAGTCGAAGGCCTCATTCACAAAGGACGAGACGGAGGGAGAGGCGCGGACGACGGTCCGTATGTGCCCCCACAGCTCATTAGGAACAAGAGGAGGACCTGATCCTAATGTGAGCAAAGTCGAAGGCCTCGTTCACAAAGGACGAGATGGAGGGAGAGGTGCGGGCGACGGTCCGTATATGCCTCCACAGTCCGTTAGGAACAGGAGGAGGATCTCGTCTTAACACGAGCAAAGTCGAAGACCTCGTTCACCTTAGACGAAATGGAGGAAGACGGACGACGGTCCGAATGTGCCTCCATAGCCCGTTAGAAACAGAAGGAGAACCTCGTCCTCACGCGAGCAAAGTCAAAGTTAGGAATAGGAGGAGAACCTCGTCCTAATGCGAGCACCCGCATCAACCTCGGCAAAAGGGGATAAGATCTCCCCCAAGCGATCGGGCCAACCTCTGCTGGAGAGCTTCAACTTTCACTTCGGCCAGAGATAAGATCGGAGATAACCTCGTCCTGAGATGAGATCTCCTCCGAGCTTCGACCTGGACCAGCATGGGGCTCAGAGGAAGACTTCAGCAATCACCTTTTCTGCACTCCCTTCCTTTTAGTTTCAAACTCGGAAGTGGGGGGGCTAGTGTTAGAGATAAACCCCGCTCCTGCCGAAGTCAAGTTCGGTGTCCAGCTTGATGCGGCCAGTAGCCACGGAAGAACTTCGGCGGATGGGTCTTGGCCAAACTATTACAGCCGACCAAACTGCCCAGCAGCCAAACTCCTCAAGCGGCCGTCCCTTCAGTCGATCGAACTCTGCAGCAGTAGTCCCTCGATCGAACTCCTTCTGACTCTCCAATTGCTGAGCTCCAGTCAGACTCCCACAAGAGCCGAACTCTCTTCATGTCGTTACAGCCAGGTACCTGCGGGAGCTGAACTTCCCCCAAACTCCTCCAGCGGCCGAACTTCTACGAAAGTCGGACTCCCTATGGACTCCTTCAGCAGACGGGCTTCTACTAAAGTTGGACTCCTTGCGGACTCCTCCAGCAGTCGAACTTCTCAATGGCCGAACTCCCATGAAAGCCAAACTTCTTATGACGGATTCCTGCAGGCGATCCCACTACTAAACGGTTACACAATAATAACGATCAGCATTTATCAAGTCAATAACGATCGGCATTGATCAGGACAGTTACGACAATCATTAATCAAGGCAGTTACAACAAGCTCCCTCTATAAAAAGAATCTTCCAAATACGTTTACGCCAGATTCTGAAAATCCTTCTCTTCTCCTCAAAACTCTATTGAACCCCACACTGAGCACTCCATTCCTGTTGGCGCTGACTTGATCGTCGGAGGGTCCTACCGAAGCTACCCCCACCGACTCCGGATAGAACTTTATTTTGTAGGTCTCCAGCGGCGACCTCATCGACCTCCACTCCAGCGGACTCCGACGACGGTCAGATTCTGCATCAATAGATATTATTAATAATATTATTTTTTTAAAATATTATTATTTTTTAAATAATATATTAAAATATAATCTTCTAAATCTACGATGGAGGAAGCTCTCTAGTTTTAGAAAAAAAATCCTAATAGTCACTATTGCTATTAAAGCGATGGCACTTATGCTTCCATGTCCATTCATTTTAAGACCTTTTTCAGAGAGACACAAAAGAGTGTAGCTATTGCGTGTACATATAAAAGTTTGAATTAATAGATAATGATAGTATAAATCACATTAGATGAGATAAAAAATATTAATCTATGATCAATATAACACGTGAATACTTAGACTCATGAGAAAAAGGTTGCCTCTATAACAAAACCAACTCCCAAGATGCATGGAGAGTTGCAAGATTTCTTTTTTTTTTTAAACCATGAAACATCTCTTTTATTTAGATAATACATCATCTCTAAAATATTATTTAAAATAATATATATTTTATTATAATATAAAATAATAAATATTTTTATCAAAAAAATTAGAGAAGAACTCCTTTTGGATTAAGTTCCGCCTCTTCTCGTTGTTTTTATTGTTGAGACCTTTAATAACTTTCCCTTGAAAGTTAATGCATATAAATAAATATTTTATAAAATATTAATTATATAATTTAAAAATAATTTATATTTTATTAATATATAAAATATTTATTTTATTAATAAATATTTTTATTAGGAGGTTGGAGAAGAATTTTATTTAGATCAAATACCAATTTTTTTTTAAAATCACTATTGTCTTTAATGACCCTCTTCTCTTCTCTTTTACCGAGAGAAGACTCTTTTAATTAACATAGAATAGCGGGCTTCTCTTCTCTTTCTCTTAAATTACTAACATATCCTCCATATCTATTTGTGCGAAGAATGGATTAAAGAAAGAATGGATGAAAGAGAAATGATGAATGAAGGAGAGGATGAATAAATCTTCCATCTATCCTTTCATATATTTGGTAAAATATGAAAGAATGGATAAAAATGATTTTCTTCTCTGTTTAGTATAAAAAGAATGAAAGAAAGGATGATGATATTTATATAATATTTTTATTAAACTATCATTTAAAAAAAATATTACTATTATCAATTTATTACACTAATTTATACTAAATAAGTAAACAATATATAAACTTATAATCATTATAATCTATAATTATATAAAATTTATATAAATATTTAATTTTAATTTAGTTTAATTTAATAAATAATTTTATAATTAAATTATTAATAAATTAATTATATAAATAACTAGCTAATTTATAATTTAATTTAATAATTAATTTCATTAATAATATGAATAACTATTTAATTTATAATTTAATTTAATAATTAATAAATACTATATAAATAAATAATTAAAAAAAGTAAATAAAAAAAAATTAAAAATAATTTTAGTTATTTAATTATAATTATCAAAATTATAAATTAAAATTAAAATAATTAGTAATAAAATTTAATAGTATATACAATTAATAGTATACATAAAAATAATATGAATAAAAAAAATAAAAAAATATTATAGTTTTATCAAAAAAAATTAATAAGAAATAATTTTATCAATATAAAAATTTATTCATCAATGCTTCATCCATCATTTCTTTATCCTTTCAAATTGAGAGAATATAAATTGATGGATCAAGATGGATAAAAAATTTTATTTTTTTATTCATCTTTTTCATAATTTTTTGAATTAAATAGTAGATGAAAATCATCCATCTTTTTAATTTTAGATGAAAATCATCCATCTATTTTTTTTTCTTATGATCCTAATTAATGCTAAGCTTCAAAATATCCTCCTGTTTCTTTAAACACAAGGCCTTTATTTTAGTGTCTATATATATATATATAATATTAGATAATAATAAGGTCTTTAAACGAGTCAAAAAAAAAAAAAAAAAATCCTAATTCTTATCTGGAGGACGGATTACCAGTATATAAATAAATAACCCCCCACCCACCCCCGCGGCAAAGAGAGCGGTGCATCAGGAAAGAATAGCCGCCGCCCCCCCCCCCCCCCCCCACCCCCCAACACACACACACACACACAAAAAGGAAAGAATAGCCGCGGCCGAGAGGGCCTGTGATTTGTCGTTGGCTCTCTCTCTATATATAAATAGCCACCACCTCTCTTTTTTTCCCTCTCTTTCTCGGAACCTGGTTCTTGGGGTGGAGAGCAGAAAGGAGTGGAGAGAGCTTCGAAAAAGAGAGAGCGAAAATGAACCGTGGGCGCAAGAAAGGGAGCGGTGGCGGGGGCACGCCAGTGGCGACGGCGATCCCTCCCGAGGCGATGGAGATGGTGGAGAGAGTGAAGGAGGTCGTGGACCGGTCGGACCACGAGGTCTACGCCGCGCTTAAGGCTTGTAAAATGGACCCCGACTATGCCGCCAACTTCCTCATGTCCCTGGGTATGGCCTTCTCTCCTCGCTCTTGCTCTTCTTTGTAGTTCTTTTCTCTCTTCCTTCTGTAACCGAGTGTATATAGTTCGTCAGAAAGAGCGGCTCTTGGATGAAAGAAAGCCCTCTTGTTTCGTTCTTGGGCATGGACAGTGGTGGAAGGAGAAAGGGAGGTTCTTGGAAGAAAGAAAGCCCTCCTTTTTCCCGTCCTTGGGAGTGGGCGGTGATGGAAGAGAGGAAATGGGCTCAGACAGTTTATCTTTTATAACATCTTTCGTTTTTTATCTAATGTAGGAACTCTCTTATGTCATTCCTTTTGCTTTCTTCTTCTTTGTTTCTTTTGTCCTCCTTTCACTGAGTATAGTTCGGGAGAAAGAGAGTTCTTGGATGAAAGAAAGCCCTCCTCTTCCGTTTTTGAGCATGGGCAGTGGTGAAAAGATAAAGAGTGGTTCTTGGAGGAAAGAAAGCCCTTCTTCCCTTCAGCGGCTTGGGCAGTGGTGGAAGGAGAAAGAGAACATATTGGAGGAAAGACACCCTTCCTTTTGCGTTCTTGGGATGGGTTGGTGATGAAAGAGAGTCAATCATTTTTATCTATTATAGGAACCGTCTTTTATGCCATTCTTTTTGCTTGCTTATTCTTCTTCTGATTTTCATTTTTCGTCTCTTTGTTTTCTTATCTTCTTGAACGTTGACTACTGGGAGTTAATTTCTTGGCGCAAATAAGTTTCTTTTGGTTATTATGTTGTTCCTCTTTGATTGCTATTTCTGAAACTTGTCTTATTTTCGCTTTATTATGCTCTAAATAAGTTTCTTTTGGTTATTTTGATGCTTCTTTTTGACTGCTATTGTTGATTTTAGTCCTTTTCTGGTTTTCATTTTATCAAGGTGTTCTTTTACCCTTGATCAACCAGGAAGAAGCAAAACATGGAATCCCTGTCTTTGGTTACAGAATTACATGAAAACAACTTTATATTCGGTTTATGAGTTTAGAGATAGAACATTTACTTCAAAGGATAGGATCTTGATTTATGTTGAGAAGCCCTAGCTCGGAATATGAAAGCATGTTTAACATGATTTCTGTTTGTAGTAGGCCATTGACCATTGCAGCTTTTTTTTTCTTTTTTGGATAGGCTACTGAATTCATAGCCAAAGCACCGTTGTTCCTTGATGTCCTGATGAGTTGTACTCAGTTCTTAGCATATCTTCTTTCAGAAGCTAATCTTTTGTTTGTACTTGATTTCATCAACCTAAAGTACCAAAATGCCTTCTTCGGCATCTATTACGCCTCTGTTATTCGTAGCCTTTGCGATATATGCTCGTTGCCCTTGCCAAGATTCTAGTTATACTGTAATGTTTGTCAAAATATACATGATAATAACACTTACAGAAAATGTAAATTATTTATGTTTACTAAGTAACTAGTTTTTGTTATCTGGAAATGCAAATTTCTCTAGCTAGAGGCATTTGAAAACTTTATTAAAAAGTTTGATGGTTACTGAGTCTAGAAAATAACATATGCATATGAGTCTTCTTAGTAGAAATTTTGAAAAATTTGTGTCATGTGTTGACACATCATAATATAATAAGGGAGATGATCTGTTCTTTGAATTTCAGGATGTATCTTGTTTCATTTGACAGTTTGAAATTGTTTTCTTTAATGGTGGCATGTTGAGTTTGTCAAACTACTTCAATGTGTTGGTTGACTGGTAGCTTATAAATGATTTTGTGTATGCAAATAAATAAGAAATTGGAGCCAAAATCTTGATGTCATTGGAATTCCTTTACTTTTGATCAGTACTGCTGCCTGTACGGATCTGTGGCCCCTAATGAATATCCTGAAACCAACACAAGTTTTTAACCTTGAGTAGCTCTTAATTCAGCTAGCTACAAGAAAAAGGATAATTACCTATGCAAAAAAAAGCATAGCTAAATCCTAAAAAAATATCACTAATTACATCTACCGACGGCAAATGCGTCGGAAAATATCCATCGGCAAAAGTACCGTCATTGATTCCATTTACCGGCGTTTATCTGTTTTTGTCTGAAAAAACATATTTTACCGACATTAACTTAAACGTTGGAGATAATTTTTAGTTATGCAAGACAGGCTTTGGTCTCAGAAATATTATTGAATTTGTAAATTACTTGTTATTGTATTCTGTCAATGTTGTAGCCACGCCCTCTTTGCACTTTCTGCTCTCCTTTTTGGGAGGTGCTGTCTCTTTCAACTTGATTAGAGCTTAAGCTTTTTATTGGCCTTACTACCCATCTTTATTTATTTATTTTTTTGTAAAGTACATATCTTGCCATCCCTATTAGCAATGATTCTTTTATTTCCCTTTTTCCAGTACTAATTACAATCCATCACATATGGTGCTTCTATATAGATGTGGGTTGCGGGTTCACATCTCAGCATCTGAATGTGCTTCTTAACTATATTGAACTGCATTTGGAGGCAGCATGTAAACCTTCAAACTTATGGGGTCATAAGCAAGGGTTGATGATGGAGACATGACTTCAGGGAATATGAATGGTATTTGAACTAGGTCTGAATTACTGAATAGAGTAGAAAAAGCAGTTGGGATGAAGATGGGATTTGAAATTTGATAATTTGTATAACTTATTCTGCCAAAAGTAGTTAGGAATGATGTCATGGTCCAAAATTTTATTATATAAGTATTAGTGCTACTGAATGAAATGGGAAAAAAGGTTATGCTAAAAATCTGAACTTTGTGAAAGGGGAAAAGCTGGGTAGGTAGAGGAATTTTGTTTTGATAAACAATAGGATTCTAAGTTTATGTACAGTATTGAAGTAATTCATCAAATTCACTTTATAATTTGTATTTATTTTGACTGCTTTTATATCAAATTCTCAATAGTGCCATGTTTTAGTATTTAAATGCAAAACAAAAAGTTGAAGGAGAAGAAAAGTTTTTGAAGATGTAAGTGAAAGAAGAGATAAACTGAATCAATCAGAAAGATGAGCTTAGTGGTTTTTGTTTGCGATAGTAATTTTCTCAAGGCTTCATCTGGAAGCCTACTTAGCATACTTATTTATGACAATTGACACTCTTATGACTCAAAATAGACAGCTAATCTTTGGGAATGGGTAATTAAAATTCTTCCTTCTTCTATAATGACTTTGTCAATTTTTCTCTTGCACTATTAAAATGCATGAGGCTTGCCATAGAAATCGAATTATTGTTCAATCAAACCCTCAACTAAAGTTTAATGTTCTACCATCATCTCAAATATTCTAATCTAATTGCTGTGAGAAATCACCTTAAGGATGGATGCTGTCACCTCTTATTGGAGTGGCAGAACTGCCCAAAATACAGTACAACTATGGCTTGCCTACATCCGAGTAAAACTACATTAAATTCAGGTAACCCCAAGAAACTAAGAAAGCCTAATTTGTTTTGTTGGAATGCTACGTCAGTAGCTTCAGTTGATATATCTTATCCCTCCAACTTCTATTAAGCTTTTCTGTTGGGGTTCATCTTGGTTACATTTGGTGGAATGTTTATGGTTCTGTTTATGCGTAATATTATGTTTTACTTAATGATTTGTCCTTTTCAATGCACATTCAAATTTAAGGATCCATTCTGGTGCTTTCTTGCGATGGAACTTTTTAGAAGAAGTTATTGCTCTAGTTCTTTAATTGGACTCCAAGCATTATGTATGGTAGGGATAACATAACTGATGTTTCATTTTTGGATATTTCTAGTCTAATATTAAGCCTTTTATTTTTCCTAGATACTTTTGATGAGGTGGAGAGCAAATGTAAAAGGAAAACAGAGGTTAGTGCTTGTGAAAATTTATTGTATTTTTATGTTGTTTTCTCACAAGATATTACATGAACATGCCAACAGTACTTGGTACTGCTGGTTGGCACCTGTTGGGAGGAGGTCTTGGGTTTGATGCCTGGCAGCAGCATTCCCAACATATTTTTTCAAAAGAAAAGAAAAATATCGCATGTCACAAATCCAACAATAAGTTTTAGTTTGTCACGAACTTTCATCTTTTCTTTAGTTTTCCTGCAACTGGAATTTGGTACGACACTCATAAGTCATAATGAATAAACATTATCCATCTATATGGGTATGTGATGTCTTCTTTCACTAGTCATTTCAACTAGGGCTATAGATCCAATCATTCAAGTATTTGGATTTTATTACTGGTCTTCTTGCACTAATGCTACATATCATTTCAAAGGGATATTGTTACCTGCTTCCAACTTTAAAATTATATGTTTCTGGGACTTTGCTTTCATATATTGGCTTTTTATTGAACCATTTTGCTCTCATTTTTGCCTGCCTTGCATTAGACCAAAGAGACCCACGAGTCAAGGTCTGAAATAGTGAGCAGCGGTTCAACTTGTGGATTTACGGGTGATATTCATGATGGGGAACCTAGCATGTCCATGCAAATGAGCTCAAGTGGTACATGAAAGTGATCGCTGTTCTCTCCCTTGTATTGGTACAAGATTTATCTTATAATCCATATATGTAATCGAAATTTATCTGTATCCTGGTAGGCTTTGGAGTTATGCATGGTAAGCTTGTACAAGAGAAGGATAATGGGATAAATACAATTTCTATATCATCAATTTTGAACTCTAGCATGGCTGCTAATAATTCTAGCCACAGGCTAACCCCCCAGAGGTTAGTAATGCTAAAACTTTCTAGAGATCTTGTGAACAGTCAAGAAATTTGAATCAGGAAAAGGAGTTTTCATTTATTTTTTCCCCTTTAAATTCTCCTGTATTCTAGTGATGCTTGTTCTTATCCTTTATATTACAATTCTGATAATGTCTTCTTGTTTGTGTATTTTCTGTTCATATTGTCTATTCAAGCATGGAGTTGTGTGGCCAAGTATGGAAATCATGCATTTATGTCTATCCCTATTTCTCCCTTCCATCTGTTCTGTAGGTTTGTATGATGTAATTCATTTTAAAACATGTGCTCTATGGATCATATGTAACTTCATGCTCCATGCTGAATAAATCATGCCACAACTGAGCTAAGACAGTCAAGAACTAGAAATTTATACACATGAAGGAATGTGGTTGAAAGGAAGCCCTCTACTACCTTGAAATCTGCTGCATATGTTAAACTAGATATAGAAGAGATCAAAACATGAAAAGAAAAGAAAAGAAAGAAAACCACAGTTTCATGTGTCTCATCTGTCTCTTTTTGAGCTCTTTCTCATTCAAAGCACTCCTATTAATGTAAGACTTCAAGAGAATAAACGAAGCACAAAAATAAAATTAAGAAGAAAAGAAAGAAAAAAAGTAAAGATTCAAAGCCTGGATTCAGGAATTTAATTTGTCAATCAATTGTTCAGATCTATTATTCTCCACACAAGTGGAGCCTTTAAATAGAGAAACAAAAAGCAATCTAACATGACTTTAACAGATGATTTGAAATCCAATAGAACTTTTCTTACTAAATTCTAATCAAATTAAAAGTTCCAATTTTAAAAAATAAGAAATAAAATAAAAATCCTAAATAAACCCTCAATTGAAATTAGGGTTAGGGTTTTGATGCTTTTTTCTAACATATGTGCGCAAACCTTGATTCCTATCATTCCTTTCTAGCTGGAAAGAATTCGACTCTAGCGAGGAATTGATGTAATCTTCTAAAATGTCTGGATCAATATGTCGTAGTTCTTCCTCAAGGATCCAAGTAGCATCTGAGTCTGGACGACCATACCATTTGATCAAGAATCGATGAAATCCTCCATCAACAGAAGAAACAATCTCATCCATGATAATGCATTCAATTCGATCTGATGAAGATGGTAGAAGTGATGGAAGAACTAGAACCGGCACTGGAGAAGATGAAGTATGATCCCTGCGATCATCTGCATGCATAGTAGGAGGCTTGAATGTACCTCGATAAGGTAGCAAGTCTTTAATATTAAAAATTGGACCAAATTTTAAATCAGAAGGTAATTCTATATAATTAGCATTAGGTCCAAGTTTACGGAGGATGCGAAAAGGACCAGTGGCTCGAGCATGTAACTTTTTGAATGAATTGCGTGGATAATGTTTAGAATGAATACGAACCATTACATAGTCACTCTCGTTAAACTTTACGTTTCTACGATGAGCATCAATAGCAAGTTTATATTTTTCTATACTTAAGGTAATATTTTATTTAATTTCAGTATGAATATCATTAATGTGTTTAACAAAAGAAGTGGCAGACTCAGAAGTATGTTTATTTATTGGTAAGAGAACAAGATCAATGGGTTGATGGGGATTAAAGCCATAAATAATTTCAAAAGAATTTTTGCCAATAGACCTATTCACCGAGTTATTTAAACAAATTCTGCAGTAGACAATGATAAATCCCACGTCTCAAGTTTATCACTAACTAGACTCCTAAGTAAATTATCAAGACTTCTATTTACAATCTCTGTTTGACCATCTATTTGGGGATGAAAAGCTGAAGAAAACTTTAAAGTGGTTCCAAATAATTTCCAAAGAGTTTTTCAAAAGTAACTTACAAATTTAACATCACAGTCAGATACTATGAAAGTGGATAATCCATGAAGTCTAATAACTTTCCTAAAAAATAACTTTGCAATAGAAGAAGCATCAGAAATCTTTTGACAAGGAATAAAGTATGCCATTTTAGAAAATTTATCAACTACCACTAAGATTGAATCATATCCTTTAGCAGTTTTAGGTGATCCAAGAATAAAATCTATACTAAGATAAAGCCATGGAGAATGAGGAATCGGTAAAGGAGTATATAATCCAATATTTTGTTTTTGAGCCTTAGCTAATTAACATGTACAACACTGAGATAAGATTCTAGCCAGGGTTTGTGGACTTGGTACCGACACTCGTGCTGGTTATCGGTCGGTACGGTACAATATCGTATGGTACCATACCGTCAATAAAAAAATTAAAAAAAATTCCATCCAATGGTTCCAAAAAAAGAAAAAAATTGACCGTATCGGACCGTACCTCCCCATACCAGTGCTATACGGATCCATACTGAACCAAACCGTCCGATACTGGCCCGTATCATATCGTACCGATTGTTTCTGTTCGGTTTAGGCCATTTTTCGAAAAATCGGCTTGAGCCATTTTGGTTCTCCATTGGTACGGTACGGTACGGGATGTACCGATCGGTTCAGATTGGTACGAAAAATCATGATTCTAGCTATGTCCTTTTTAAGATATGGCTGATAAAATTTATCTTCAACTATAGCGATAGTTTTATTACGTCCAAAATGATCTGCTCATCCTCCTGCATGAAGTTTCCAAACAAGAAAATCCCGTAAAGATGTCTGAGGTATACAAAGATGACAATCTTTAAATAAATAATCATCTCTAATTATATAGTCAACATATTCTCGACGATTTTCTTAACTAATCTTTTGATAGATATTAACAAAATCAGGACAATGTTGGTAATCATCTTTTACTCGAGCAAAATCAATTACCTCGATATTCATGGATTGTAGGACAGTAATTACTCTACTTAATACATCAGTGGCCCTATTTTCAACACCAGCTTAGTGTTTGAGGACAAAGGTATAATTCTGAAGAAATTCTACCCATTTAACATGCCTAGCACTAAGTTTTTTCTGGAATTGAATATATTTAAGGGACAAATGATCAGAATATAGAACAAACTCTTTTAGTAAAAGATAATATCGCCAATACCTAAGGACTTGAACTACAACGTAAAATTCTTTATCATATGTAGAATATTTTTGCTTAGCTTAATTAAACTTTTCACTAAAATAGGCTATAGGATGATCCTTCTGACTAAGAACTCCAATTCCTATACCTAATGCATCATAGGTTATTTCTAAAACCTTTGAAAAGTCAGGATGTATCAATATAGGTGTCTTAATCATCTTAAGCTTTATTTCATTAAAAGCTCTGGTGTCGTTAGTTGTCCAATGAAACTCACCTTTCTTCATGCTATTAGTGATAGGGGCCATGATGGTACTAAATTCTCTAATAAATTGTCTATAGAAAGAAGCTAGATCGTGAAAACTACGAACCTCAGAAAAGGATTTTGATTCAGATCATTCTCTAATTGCTTTCACTTTCTCAGGATTAACCATAATATCCTAAGAAGATACGACATATCCTAAAAATAGTACTTTATTCTGAAGGAATGAAAACTTTTTAAGATTAATATATAATCTGATGGATCTAAGAGTAATAAAAACTTTCTTAAGATGATCTAAGTATTCTTCTCTAGACTTACTATAGATTAGGATATCATCAAAGTAGACGACTAAAACTCTACCAATGAAGAGTCTCAACAATTCAGTCATAAATCTTATAAATGTATTAGGAGCATTGGATAACCCAAATGGTATAACTAACCATTCATAAAGTCCATCTTAGGTTTTAAAAGCAGTTTTCCACTCGTCTCTAGGTCGAATTCTAATTTGGTGATATCCACTACGTAAATCAAATTTAGAATAAATTACAGAGCTAGCTAACTGGTCAAGAATGTCTTCAAGCCTAGGAATGAAAAATCTATATTTGATAGTAATTCTTTTGATGGCCCTGCTATCTGCACACATCCTTCATGTATCATTTTTTTTTGTGTCAAAAGAGTTGGTACGACACATGAACTAAGATTAGGACGAATTTGATCTTTTTGTAATAAACCATCTACTTGCCTTCTCATTTCCTCACGTTCTTTAGGATTCAATCTATAATATGGAAGATTAGGTATTTATGATCTTGGAATAAATCAATAGTGTGTTGAATGTCTCTTAAGAGAGGAAGGCCATCTGGTATTTCTTCTAGGGTCATATCCTTAAATTCTTCTAATAAAATCTCAATCTTAGGAGATTGGTTATCTTCAGTATTTGAGGTCAATTGAATTTCTCCTTTAGGAATGTCTGCTAACATAATCCAAGTTTCTGAACTCTCTTCTTCAAATTTCTTATGAATTAAAATATGATAGTTTTTCTGTTTGGAAGGTTGAGATAAATTCATCTTTTCTATAAGATCGGGATTCACTAGGTTTGATAGGATTTAATCTAATTTTTTATCTTTATGCGTAAGCACAGATATTTTTTCTATCAAAATTATGGGCATCTATATTATAGATCCAAGGATGACCTAATAAAACACAAGCTACTTCCATAGGTAAAACATCACACAATCTTAGCAGAATAAACTTCTATTCTAATTGGCACGAGACAGCATTCATTAATTGGAAGAGATGTTTTATTTATCCAGGTAACTCTATAAGGATGAGGATGGAGTTGAGGTTTTAATTTTAGTCGATTAACAGCAGACTTAGATACTATATTCATAGAACTACCATCATCAATGATAAATTTACATACCTTATCCCCATATTATGCGTATGTGTGAAAAATACTAGTGCATTTTCAAGTCTCAGAATCTGTAGGAGTGGTGACTATACAGCGCATGACATTAACCTGACCTCCTGATTCTTCATATTCTTTCTCGTACTCTTCTTTTGAATTAACTGGTTCTAAGGGATTAAAGTCTTCTAGCGTATTTTCAGGTATTGTTCCCTCAGATTCTTATTTTATGATAAAAGTACAGCGTGGATATCTAGCAGCTATGTAATCCTTTTCATGGCAATAATGACACTCTATGTTTGATGAACTAGCTGATTGAGATATCTTTGGTACAGATTCTCGGGTTCTAGTATCTGTGGGAGTCGATCCTAGACGGGAAGGGGCTACTTGTGATACATTCTTAGCACAATTAGCAGGGATAGATTAGACTACCCAGATTCATTGAAAAAAGAAACTCTTCTTTAAGATGAAGTTCTATGAAATTTTTCAATTTCTAGAGCTTTGTGATAGGTCTCTCCTATAGAATCAGGTGAATATAAAGAGACTTTTCGATCATTTCATAAACCACTAATGGATTTAGATATCAATTTTCATGATTCTTCAGATATATCATATCTTAACTGTAGATCCTCAAAATGAGTCATGTAGTTAGTGACGCTAGTGCTCTCCTGTCTAAGAGTGTACCATTGATCTAATAATTGACTTTTATAGTAAATGGAAACATATTTCTCGCACAATTCAAATTTCATTTCTTCCCAAAGTGTTATAGGAGAATGTCTTACTCGTTCTAAGTCTCTTTCAATAGTTTGCCAATATTGTTTGGCAGATCCTATTAGTTTCATTTTTGTGAAGCGGATGCGAGAGGATCCGACATATGATACCACTCAAAATAGGACTCTAAATCTAATAACCAGTCATGGAAGGCTTTTGGATCCAATCTACCATCATAAGTAGCAACTTTAACTTTAATCCCTTTTAATGGTTCTTCTAAATCTTCCAATCTATTTGGATATGTTCTATATTGTTGTCCTTGGGATCTAAAGTGTTCTAGGTTTCGTGCATACTTAGTAGGTTGCCTAGGATTTCTAAATATAGAATATGGCGGCTCTACTTTTGCTACATATCCTTTTTTTATCATACTCATCTTTCCTATAAAAATATGGACCCTCAAAATTATTCATGGAGTTGGTGGATATTCGGAGGGGTTGTTGTGTAGATTGGGGATGTCTGACTAGCATACATGACATGACTCTGGCCTATAGTGGGTTTAAGATTTTGTAAGGAAGATCGATGAATAGGTTGATTAGTAGGAAGATCATCTTCTATAGGTTGTTTGCCTATTCTTGATTCTCTCAGAGATAATTGGCATTCTATCTGTTGACCTATGAGATTTGCCATATCTCTGCGGCTCTTTACTTAGATAGCACGAAGTTCACTAATTTCAGTATGAAGTTTGTCTAAAGATTGGTAGATCTGGTTTAAAATTTCTTAGAAGGTTGTTTGGGTGTTTTTAACAGATTCTAGTTTTTTTCCATTGCAGTATGTGTATCTTTTAGATTACCAATAGCTATGATAATAAAAGAATTTTAATATTAATTAAATATTATATATACTTAAATTTTAGATATGATGCTCTCAGTAAAATTATAGGGTCCAACTTATTGTCTATGTTTTTGGTACGTATAATAGCAAAATATGTGGGTGTTTTGATGCGTGCAATAATAAATATGTGGGAAAAATATGGGATAGAATAAAATTAAGGGCCTAAGCAATTTAAATTATCCAAAGATTTAAAAAGTCCAAAATTTAATGGAGGGATTGTACCTTTCATCTTAAGGCGCTTGCAAGTTGAAGACAAGAGATAAGCTCCCAAGTTTTTTTTCCTCGGATCTGTGGACCCGATCTATAAACCAAGTGGTCTATAGACTGCTGTTTATACGCGGTTTGTGGACTACATGGATTTCTTCAACAAGCGGGGCCTCCAGCGAGCAGCGTTGGCGGAAGAATGACGATGGACTGATGGAAGACGGTGAGCGGCCGGTGATGGCTGTGGTCGTTTGGTCGGCCTGCGATCGGAGCCTCCTGCCCGATTCAAGCTCCTGTGGGAGATTGGAAGGAAGGCAATGCTCGGCGGCGGAGACGGCGATTGTGGAGGCGAAGGAAGGAACCGCGGCAATGCGAGAGGCGGCGGATTTGCAGGAAGTCTTCGAGGTCGCAGCATGTGGTGGAGTCGATGGAGACGTCGAGAAGGGTTTGGTAGCCGTTGGGGAGAAGCCACCTACGGCCGTCGGGGCGGAGATAGAGACGGCGTTGATCGGCGATCACTTGGGGCGATCGATGCCAGGAAGGGCTGGGTCGCAGGCCGCTGGGCACCTGCACTGGCGAAGAAGATGCGGACACGATCGACGGTGTTGCGGACTTGATTGGTTGATAGGAAGAGGCCTCCTTCGGCCGCTCCAAGCCTCCCACCTGATCGGAACTTCAGGGAAAGATTGACAAAGAGGGTTGATGGTGCTAGGTGCTGGGCTATGATGGGAGCAACGTCGACGGCAATGATGGCGATGGCGAGAGGCACCGGGATGGGTTGCGGCATTATGCATCCAACATGCTGGGATTTAGCAGGGAAAATCTGAGAGAGAGAGGGGGCGGTGGTGGAGGGCTGAGGGGTCAAAAAAGAAAGAAATCGGGGGGGGGGAGGCAGAACAGGACAGTGGTTGTGGGCTCTAACAGGCCGAGAGAAAGAGGGAGAGAGCGGAGGAAATCACGAACCAAAAATTTGCAGATCTTTTTGGCTTTGATACCAAATTGACGTAAGACTTCAAGAGAATAAATGAAGAACAAAAATAAAATTAAGAAGAAAAGAAAGAAAAGTAGCAAAGATTCAAAGCCTGGATTCAAGAATTCAATTTGTCAATCAATTGTTCAGATCTATTGTTCTCCACACAGATAGAGTCTTTAAATAGAGAAATAAAAAGCAACATAACAGGACTCTAATAGGTGACTTGAAACCTAATAGAACTCTTCTTACCGAGTTCTAATCAAATTAAAAATTTCAATTAAAAAAAAAAGAAATAAAATAAAAATCCTAAATAAATCCTTAATTGAAATTAGGGTTAGAGTTTCGATGCTTCTTTCTGGTATATATGCGTAAACCTTGATTCCTATCACCCACCCTATCTTTCATAACAAACATGGTTCCCTATCATTCATGACTGCCTAAAGAGTCTCTCTTTTAATGGATCATTGTCATCTTAAATGCTATTTTAGGCTTGGAGTTTATAGAAAGAGGTGTTCCTCCATGCTTATGGTTCTGTAGGTGCTCTCACTATTCTCATGTTGCCATTGCTTTTATTTGTTGAGATGTGCTTATATATGTGCAATACTAGTTGTTGTAATTCAATTGTAGTTCTTATAGTTTAATTTTTTTGGACTCTTTTGGTTCGTGGGAAAATTTTACACTTTACTATATTTTTCCTAGAAATCTGATGCCTCGGTAAATGAAATTCGGGAAAGTGATTTTGCATGTTTGGTTGAATATGGAAAATGGCATAGGAAAACACACTTTTCAAAATAACTTATATTTGGTTGAGCATCTACGTTTTTTCGGATAGTTGTGTAAAATATCTGTTATACCCTTAATAAAAGGGACTACAAGGAAAAGAATATCACATCCATAATTTTTAGAATTACATATTTGGAGCACTAAGGTCTGGAGGTTTTGAAGGTCCAACACCAAAAAGATCAGAACATACTTTCAATAGCTATTTTAAGTATTTATAACTATTAAAATTATCATAATTCATAATATATTAACCAAAGATCGCCAATTTAGAATCAGTCTCTATGCCAGCCAGTTGATGGTATGAGTTGGTACACCCTCGTGTCGAACACGAATCGACACAAAAACGAGGGATGAACCGGGAAGGAAAAGGGAGAGGAAGAGGAGGGGAGGGAAGAAAAGGGAGGCTGATGGAGATATTGGCAGTGGCCATCGGAAGGCCATTGAGGCCTCCGGAGCTCCGCGGTCTTTTGCAAGAGGAAATAAGAGCAGAGAGATATAGAGAGATAGGGGGAAGGGAGAGAAAAGAAATGAAAGGAAGGTGGCAAAGAGGCCGTCCGGTGCCAAATCAGCTTCGCAATCACCGCAATTTGAAAAGGGGGCTTCTCCTATTTTGTCTTTTTTTTTTTGAGAAATGAGATAAATAGTGAAGCCGATAATGGGTTTGCCGGTGCAGAGTTGATTTGGACTGCTTGGCAGCCTCCTCGCTATCTTTTCCTCACTTATTTTCTCTTCCTTCCCTCTCTTTATCTCTCTCTTCTTGCATCTCACGGAGGACTGCAGAGCCCTGAAGGCCTCAGTGGCCCTCCGACGGGCTTGATGGGCCATCGCCGGCCTTTTCCTCTTCTTTCCTTTCCTTCTCTCTCTCTCTCTCTTCCTCTTTTTCTTTCTCTCTTACTCAAATTTTGCCGGCGTTCCGAATCAAACAACTAAACTACAGTGGTTAGTTGTCGGTACGGTTCGGCATGCCCCCAATGGTCCGATTTGGGGTGCTTCAGCAAACCATTATTATTAACTATTAAATTACACAGTTCACAATATATTTTTAAAGATATTTTTAAATATTTATAAATCTAAAAATATTTAAAAATAAGTATAAAAATATTTATTAGGTTGGGTTTTAGAGTTCTAACAATTTTTAATAGTTAGATAGCTAATTTATATTGTGGTAATTTTTAATAGTTATGTATATACTTTTTTTTGAAATTATCACTACTTTATATTATGGTAATTTTTAATAGTTGAAGATTAACTATTCAAAATAGCTATTAAGAAGAACATGATAGCTTAAGGGCATTTTTGGAAAAAAAAATTATGATAATTTAGAGCCCATGGAAAGGTGGCTTTCCCATATCCCATATGGATTTTTCTTTCTCATGAAATGTAGAAAACTTATTCCTATATGAAAGCTACTTTCCCATCTCTCTTTTGAAATCTCCAACCAAATATAAGGCATTTCTTCATTTTCCTATTGACCATATTCCCCCCCTCCTCTTCCTATGAACCAAATGAGTCCTTCATGATTAGGCTAATTAGTTATTGACTTCAATTTCTTAATAAAAATCACAAACTCAGATGAGTCATACGACCTATCCATAGTTAGAGGTTTGTGGATGCAGTTAAATTTGGAAATAATCAGTTACTGACTTCAATTTCTCAATACAATCACAAACTGGGACGAGTCATATGACCTATATGTATGATATTCTATTGTTAGGTTTATGGATGCAATTAAGTTAGGAAAAGTAGAGTTTTTGGTGTATATATTTATGATATCCATATTAAGAGGTTTGTCGATGTAGTTGAATTTGGAAACAATCAATTATTGACTTCAGTTTCTCATTAAATCACAAGCTGAGATGGGTCATAAGACTTGTATGCATGGTCTGTCGAACCAGGCTAAACCGCCTGGTCCAACTGTATTGAACCAAATCAGCATGGAACTGGCATGATTCGGTCGGTATTTTTGGAAAATGCCGTGAACTGCTCTGAATTGGGTGAAATATAGTCTGCCGAACCAGGGTGAAGCACCATACCGAATTGATAGCCAATCAGTTCGGGTCCCCATATTGGTTCGACTAACCTTGCCTGTACATATGATATTACATAGGTTTATGGATGCAACTGAGTTTGGAAAAGTAGAGTTTTTGATGTATATATTTATGGAATCCATGGTTAAAGTTTTGTGGATGCAGTTGAATTTGGAAAAGTAGGGTTTTTAATGTATATACTTGGGTAACTTGCGCTTTTTTCTCTTTTATCAAAAAGTTGCACATTTTTGGTCTAAGAGAGGCTTAAAATTATTGTCACCATTTTGGGGGCAACTCATGTATACAAGACCTGTTCTGCACTGTGCTAATATTAAAGCTGATATGAATTGCATTAGGATGCCTTTCATCATATATGACAATATGTGGGTCTGGAATAGTGTACAAAGGTGACAAGATGCGATCAGTAGATAAGGAAGTGTGATTTGATGTGGTCGAATGAGGTGAAATAATGCTACTAGCCTGCTAATAAGTTTGTTTTTCTAGAAAGTGATACAAGGCTTAAGAATGGTTCTAAATTTGATTCATCTAGCAATGCAGCTTAGGCTTTTTAATTTTGAAAAAAAGGGAAGTTCTTATTAGTCATGCTTGTATAAGTCCAATTCTTCATCGAGATTCTGTAACATACCATTCTGCAGTTGATTGACACATAATGGTATCGAACCTTGTCTATAACTGTGGTTGAAATCTATAATTGTGATAGGCATATATAACTATGATAACGTTGTCCAATTCTTAATGTTATAGATGTCTATGACCCTGGTGCTGGAGTGCCTAGGATGCACGTGTGACCCTGCATGGATCACAAGTCCTGGTTGCAACCACACAGGTTGCAGGATTGTATGCACAGGTCTTGAAGCCCAACATGAGTTTAGCCTTGTTGGAAAGTTTGATGCTAGTTTTGAATTTTATAAACTTCCCTTTTGGGAACTTTTGATGTTATTAAAAAAGTTAGTAGATAAAGTTTTCTGAGTTAGAATTGGAAGGTTGAAGAAAAAAGTTCTCTTTTACTAATAAATACCACCATTGGGGCTCCACTTGCAATTATATTTGAGAAACTTGAGTTATTGATTCGTGAGACTTATCTTGTGAGAATTGTCTTGCTTTCTATCTATTCTTTCTCTACTCCCTTTGGTGAATTCCTAGAGTTAACGAGCATGTGAGAGCTTTATCCTTGGAGTAGCCTGTCAAGATAATGTTTTTCAGCCTTGGAAGAGAGAGATATACCCCCACTCCTCTTCCAACTACCATCTACCCTTGTGTCGTATGTGCAGCAGTGGGATTTTCTACCTCTCCATAATCAGTTGCACCAACATATCCTTCCTCCATTGAGTTTTTAGTCCAAGTTCAACACCTCCCTGGTAGTGGTTGCAGAGCATGGTTCCAATATGTTGCCTGCCACCACAACATTGAAGAGCGTGTTGAACGAGTAAGATCTGTGAGATGTCGAATTTGATAAATTGCACCACCGGCTTGAACAACTTTGACTAGAAAATCAGCAGCTTCATCAATGGCAAAAGCAATGTGAATTCCAATATCACCAGGATCCTAATCATTACTGTAATAGAAAGCCTTTTGATGATGAAAGCGAGTGTTCAAATGAAGTGCGAGATTTCGATCCGTTCTACAATAGAAAAGCATCTTCATTGAGCGAAGAAGATACCCAAAACTAATGTGAATGAAGACCATATTGCAGCCATTATGACTTCAGTATCAAAATAGGCATCCCCGACTTTGAAGGATGCCTACAACCTGACCAGTTTGTTGATTTGGCTCTGCACAGTTGAACTAGTCTTCAAGCTTAATGAAGTGCCTGATGATCGATGTGCGAAGCTAGTCATCATCAAGCTTAAGAAGTATGCATCAATTTGGTGGGACAATTTGACGTGACGATGTGTGCATGAAGGATGCAGCAATATCCAAATGTAAGACAAGATTCATCATGAACTCAAACATAAGTTCCTACCTAAAAAATGTTGCTAAAATAAATTCCTTAAAGCTCCACAATCTTAGGCAGCACGATATGACCATAGAAGAGTATATCATCGAGTTCGAGCAACTCATAACATGCAATATCAAGGAGCCTGAAGAGCAAACAAGCTTTCCTTCATATACTTTTTTGTTGTGTTGTGTGTATGCTTTTTATTAAATGGCAAACAAGCTATATGGACATTTTCTCCTTATTTTATTTGCATAATTGGGATAAAATTTGATAGTTTTCACTGTAGGGACATTAATATCTAGTTCTATTTTTTCTCATTTGCTCATCTTTGCAGCAATTCTGCTTCCATAAATACGTCACCGTCAACTGGTCCAGTTGATAGCTTATCTTTTTCCTCACGATTGCCACTCCGCTTCCAACCTAATTGGTCAGGAGCACCAGGTCATCCTACAATGGCTGATACTGTCAGGATGAGTGGATGCCAAGGCAAGGATTCCAATACACCTATAGTGGCAACTGCTCCAGCTGATTCCATAAATACATCACGTTCAACTGGTCCAGTTGATAACTTTACTTTTTTCTCACAACTGCCAGTCCGCTTCCAACAAAATTGGTCAAGAGCACCAGGTCGTCCTACAATGACTGATATTGTCAGGATGGGTAGACGGCAATGAAAGGCTTCCAGCACAACTATTGTGGCAACTGCTGGATGTCAATCCAAATCATGTGATGCAGTTGGGTTGAATGAATTGCAGAGCAATTCCATGCTCCACCAAAATAGAGTCCTGCCTCTAGAACTGAATTGGGAATCACATTCTTCTCATGATCATGTTTCAAATGTTACAGAGATCAATCGTGACCCTGGAGGTTCTGGTATTCAGCAAACTTCTCATGAGGAATTGTCCTTAGCTGATCAACCATTGGTCAGAAGTGACCAAGTTGTCTCAGGAATATTTGATGCTTCTGCCAGCTATGCTGATGAACCTGCACCATCTAGTTTGCATGCTTGTGGGGTTGATCAAGCATCAGATGGAATCATCAGGTGCCAAAATCTGCTAACTGAGGCAATTAAATCTGCTTCTGTATCTGGCAGACAAGTAGTTAATTCTGGATATGGTTTTCCGCATGTATATGGGCACCATGAAGGTACATCTTCCTATATAAAAAGTGGATTCTCATTTTCCTGTTTTATTGTCCATTTTGTACCGCGGTTGTTTGTGTGGTGAGTTGGGAGGAGTGGACTTTTTTGATGTTTTCTAGGTGATTTTCTCCCAAAAAAATGCCCCGCTTTATAGAATAAATAGTTTTGCTTCAGACCATCATATTGACCTCATCCATAGTCTTGGGACCATTACAGTATGACTCTAGAAAAGGTATCAAAATACCTACCTTAGAGTTGTCAATACAAGGATATAAAATAGTTTTGCATCTACCAGATGGTAAGGGATTTATGAGCTAGAAACCATAGATATTGGTGGTCAAATGAAAGGCCTACGTAGTCCTATGCGGTAAGTGATGACAAACTTGATCACCTAGAAAACATCAAGTAGGAGCACTATTTTGTCTTTTTCTTTTTCCCTCATATATTTTAAACTCCTAAACATTATTTTGTCCTTTATTGCTTGAACGAAGAGGTCTATTTCATGATTGCCTTTTGGGTCTCATCATTCCAACCTAATTGGTCAGGAGCACCAGCTCATCCTACAATGGCTGATATTGTCAGGATGGTTGGATGCCAAGGCAAGGCTTCCAGCACACCTATTGTGAAAACTGCTCCAACTGATTCCATAAATACATCGCAGGCAACTGGTCCAGTTGATAACTTTTCTTTTTCCTCACCACCGCCATTCAGCTTCGAGCATAATTGGTCAGGAGCACCAGCATCTCCTACAATGGCTGATATTGTCAGGATGGGTATACGCAAATGAAAGGCTTCCAGCACAACTATTGCGGCAACTGATGGATATCAATCCAAATCATGTGATGCAGGTGGGTTGAACGAATCACACAGCAATTCCATGCTCTACCAAAACATAGTCCTGCCTGTAGAACTGAATTGGGAATCACATTCTTCTCATAATCATGTTTCAAATGTTACAGAGATCAATCGTGACCCTGGAGGTGCTGGTTTTCGGCAACATGATGAATTGTCCTTAGCTGATCAGCCATCTGTCAGAAGTGGTCAAATTGTCTCAGAAATATTTGATGCTTCTGCCAGCTATGTTGATGAACCTGCACCATCTAGTTTGCATGCTTATGGGGCTGATTTGGCTTTGTTGAATGATGACCAAGTAATAGATCGAATCATCAGAAGCCAAAATCTGCCAACCAAGTCAATTAAATCAGCTTCTGCATCTGACAGACAAGTGGACAATTCTGGATATGCTTTTCTGCATGTGCAAGGGCACCATGAAGGTATCTTCCTATAAAAGAATAGATTCTTATTTTCCTGTTTTATCATTTATTTTGTACTATAGTTGTTTGTGCAATGAATTGAGAGGCGTGGACATTTTTTATTTTTCTAGGGATTTTCCCTCAAAAAATTGCCTGGCTTTATAGAATAATAAATAGTCTTGCTTCAGCAAAGCATACTGACCTCATCCATAGTCTTGGGACCATTGCAGTATGACTCTAGAAAAGGTGCAACCATAGAGGTGTTGAAACAAGGATATAAAATGTGAGGACATGTGTGGACGTGTATTTAGTCTCATATTAGTTATTCATTAGAAAGTTCTTGGGTACTTATGTAGGGCCAATGAACCCAAATAATACCTACTGGCTAGTCTGAGGTCTTGGGTTGTTGCCTAAAATAGTTTTGCATCTAGAAGGTGTTAAGGGTTTTATGAGCTAGAAACGATAGAAATTGACATGGTCAAAAGGCCTCGATAGTCCTATACGGTGAGTGGTGACCAACTTGATCACCTAGGAAACATCAAGAAAGTAGGAGCTCTATTTTGCCTTTTTTCTTTTTTCATCATATATTTTAAACTCCTAGACATCATTTTGTCCTTTATTGCTTGAAGTAAGACCTCTATTTCACGATTGCCTTTTGGGTCTTGTTGGTGCAGAATTTTTTTGACGCCAGATCGAGCTGGAATTGAGGAAGACGAGATCGCCATCGGTGACTTACAAAATAAAGTCCCGTCCGGAGTCAGTGGTGGTTGCTCCGACAGGACCCTCCGATGATCAAGTCAGCTCTTCTAGCCAACAGAAATGGAGTGCTCAAGAAAGAGTTCGACAGAATTTCGAGGAGAAGAGAGCTTAGAGAAAACGTATCTAGAGGGTTCCTTTTTATAGATGGAGCTTGATTGATGATGACGGTCATGTCGTCCGATAGTGGGTCGTTCGGGGCCGCGTGGGGTTCGGTACGGAGAGGAAGGTATCGTCAGGTTGATAGTGACAGCCATACCGTCCGGTAGCGGGCTGCTCGAGGCTTGGTGGAGTTTGTCATAGAGGGGGGCGCCCTCTGTAGCATTTTCTGTAGCAGACTAATGGCGATCATTCGTCGAGATTTAACAGCCGTAGCTCGGAGGAAGCAGGCGTTGGTTGGTGGACTTCGACATATATTAATTTCAAAGGAGTTCAGACTCCTGAAGGGAATATGCCTAGAGGGGATCATTCGGGAGCAATCCGCTGGGGGAATCCGACTGAAAGAGAAGTCCGGAAGGAGTTCGGCTGAAGGAGTCCGGAAGGAGTTCGGCTCCTGAAGGAATCCGACTGAAGGAGTTCGGAAGGAGTTCGGCTCCTATAGAAATCTGACTGAAGGAGGAATCCAGAAGGAGTTCGGCTTCTGTAGACATCCGACTGAAGGAAGAGATCCGAAAGGAGTTCGGCTCATGGAGAAATTCGACTGAAGGAGTCTGGGAGGAGTTCGGCTCTTGTAGAAATCCGATCGAAGGAGTTCGGCTCTTGTAGAAATCTGACTGAAGGAAGAATTTTGATGGAGCTCAGCCGTTGGAGGAGTTCGGTTACTGAACGAGTTCGGCTCTTGTAGAAGATCGACTGGGGTTCGACCGTTGGAGGGAGAATTTCGGATCGAAGTTCTTCCGTGATTACCAGCTGCATTAGGCTAAGCATCAGGCTGGACTTCGGCGAGAGCGGGGTTTATTTCCAACAATAGTCCCCTCCCACTCTTGAATTCGAAATTCGAAGGAAGTACAAAAAGGGAGACTGTCGAAGTCCTCTTCAGGGCTCTGCACCAGTTCAGGTTGAAGCTTGAGGGAGATCTTGTCTTTAGCCGGGGTTGACATTATAGTTAAAGCTCGGGGGCGATCTTATCTCCAGCCGAGGTTGAAGAAAATCTTATCTCTTGTTGACGTAGACGCTCGGGAAAGATCTTATCTCCACCCGAGGTTGAAGTTGTAGTTGAAGCTCGGGAGAGATCTTATCTCCAGTCGAGGTTGAAGTTGAAGCTCGGAGGAGATCTTGTCTCCAGCCGAGGTTGAAGTTGTAGTTGAAGCTCGGGAGAGATCTTATCTTCGGTCGAGGTTGAAGGAGATCCAATCTCCTGTTGACGTATACGCTCGGGGAAGATCTTATCTCCAACCAAGGTTGAAGTTGAAGCTCGGGGGAGATCTTATCTTCAGCCGATATTGAAGGAGATCTTATCTCCTGTAGACTTTGAAGCTCGGGAAAGATCTTATTTTCAGTCGAGATTGAAGGAGATCTTATCTCTTATTGACGTAGACTTTAAAGCTTGGAGGAGATTTTATCTCCAGCCTAGGTTGAAGTTGAAGCTCGGAGGAGATTTTATCTCCAACTGAGGTTGAAGGAGATCTTATCTTCTGTTGACATAGACGCTCGGAGGAGATTTTATCTTTAGCCGAGGTTGAAGGAGATCTTATCTTCTGTTGATGTAGACTTTGAAGCTCGGGGGAGATCTTACCTCCACCTGAGGTTGAAGCTCGGGGGAGATCTTATCTCCAGCTGAGGTTGAAGGAGATCTTATCTCCTGTTGACGTAGACGCTTGGGAAAGATCTTATCTCCAGCCGAGGTTGAAGCTATAGTTGAAGCTCGGGGGAGATCTTATCTCCAGCCGAGGTTAAAGGAGATCTTATCTCCTATTGATGTAGACTTTAAAGCTTGGAGGAGATTTTATCTCCAACTGAGGTTGAAGGAGATCTTATCTCCTATTGATGTAGATGCTCGGGGGAGATCTTATCTCCAGCCGAAGTTAAAGTTGAAGCTTGGAAGAGATCTTATCTTCAGCTGAGGTTGAAGTTGTAGCTGAAGTTTGGGGGAGATCTTATCTCCAACCGAGGTTGAAGGAGATTTTATCTCCTATTGACGTAGACGCTCGGAGGAGATCTTATCTCCAACTGAGGTTGAAGGAGATCTTATCTCCTGTTGACGTAGATTTTGAAGCTTGAGGAAGATCTTATCTTCAGCCGAGGTTGAAAGAGATCTTATCTTCTATTGACGTAGACGTTCGGAGAGAGATCTTATCTCCAATCGAGGTTGAAGAAGATTTTATCTTCTGTTGATATAGACGCTCGGGGGAGAACTTATCTCTAGTCGAGGTTGAAGTTGTAGTTGAAGCTTGGAGATCTTATCTCCAGCCAAGGTTGAAGTTGTAGTTGAAGCTCGGGGGAGATCTTATCTCCAATTGAGGTTGAAGGAGATCTTATCTTCTATTGATGTAGACGCTCGGAAGAGATCTTATCTCCAGCCGAGGTTGAAGAAGATCTTATCTTCTATTGATGTAGACGCTCGGAGATCTTATCTCCAGTCGAGGTCAAAGTTAAAGCTTTGGAAGAGATCTTATCTCCAACCGAGGTTGAAGGAGATCTTATCTCCTGTAGACTTTGAAGCTTGGGGGAGATCTTATCTCCAGCCGAGGTTGAAGGAGATCTTATCTCTTGTAGACTTTGAAGCTCGGGAGGATCTTATCTCTAGCCGAGGTTAAAGAAGATCTTATCTCCTGTTGACGTAGACTTTGAAGCTCGGGAAAGATCTTATCTTCAGTCGAGGTTGAAGGAGATCTTATCTCCTATAGACTTTGAAGCTCGGAGGAGATCTTATCTCCAGCCGAGGTTGAAGATCTTATCTCCTGTTGACGTAGACTCTGAAGTTCGGAAGAGATCTTATCTCCAGTCAAGGTTGAAGGAGATCTTATCTTCTATTGATGTAGACGCTCGGGGAAGATCTTATCTCTAGCCGAGGTTGAAGTTGAAGCTCGGAAGAGATCTTATCTCCAGCCGAGGTTGAAGGAGATTTTATCTCCTATAGACTTTGAAGCTTAGGGGAGATCTTATCTCCAACCGAGATTAAAGAAATCTTATCTCCTGTTGACATAGACTTTGAAGCTCGGGGGAGATCTTATCTCTAGTCGAGGTTGAAGGAGATCTTATCTCTTGTTGATGTAGACGCTCGGAGGAGATCTTATCTCCAACCGAGGTTGAAGTTGAAGCTCGGAGGAGATCTTATCTCCAGCCGAGGTTGAAGGAGATCTTATCTCCTGTAGACTTTGAAGCTCGGAGGAGATCTTATCTTCAGTCGAGGTTGAAGATCTTATCTCCTGTTGACGTAGACTTTGAAGCTCGGGGGAGATCTTATCTCCAGCTGAGGTTGAAGAAGATCTTATCTCCTATTGATATAGACGCTCGAGGGAGATCTTATGTCAGGACGAGGTTCTCCTCTTGTTTCTAACATGGCCACTATTGATTGCTTTTTTTCTGTCATCACATAGTTTTTGCACCAAGAAACAATAATATTGAAATGGAGGAGTTTTATTGAAGGGAAGTTACTGGTAGTACATCCTCAGATTTTCTGAGTACCAAGGTCGTGGGAGCGTTGTTCCTCCGAGCTCCTTCAGACGATAAGTTCCGGACCGGACGACCTCCTCTACTTCATACGGATCTTCTCAATTTGGAGCAAGCTTCCCTTGGTTCTAAGGCTGAGAGATGGCGGCTCGTCGAAGTACTAAGCCTCCCAGAAATAGGGTTGATGATGCCGAGAGGCGGCCGATCTCCTTGTTGTTCCTCCCTTATTGGTGGTTCTGGCTATGGTAGCACCCTTGGCCGATCTTTTCTTGCTTCAGGCTGGCGTCTGAGGATTCGATCCAACCGGCCTCTCCTGATGAGCACCTCGATTTCGTCTTAGAGCTGAATGCATTTTTCAGTATCATGGTCGTGGTCACGATGGTAGAGGCAGTACTTGCTTCGATCACATTTGTTTGGGAGAAATCGTAATTCTTCTGGTCTTGGTAGTTGATTCTTAATTTTCATTAGAACTTGAATTTTAAGAGCATTAAGGGGGGCGTAGTTGCGAAACCTTCCGGGGGGACTTCTTTGCGTCCTTCTATTGGGGCTTCTTTGATGACGAGTTCGAAGATGAATTCGGACTCGCTTGTGCTCGGGGGGAGTCCGTGAGCGCGGTCGAACTTCATTCGGCCCTCCATCAGCCACGAGTTTACTAGACTCGCCCGCCTGTCGCTCTCCTACGGCTTCATCCTTCAACTTGAAAGCTTCTTCCGCACGGGCATATCTCTCGGCCCGGGCTAGCAGATCGACAAAGTTCCTGAGATATTTCTTCTTAAGGGAGAACAGCAAATTATTTTTCTGAAGGCCGCCCTTGAGTGCGGCCATCGCAACTGACTGATCCAGATTTTGAACCTCCAACACAGCAGCATTAAACCGGATGACATAAGCCCAGATGGATTTTTCCTCCTTTTGCTTGATGTTCATTAGGGAATCCGAACCTCGGTGCGGACGTCGACTGCTGACGAAGTGAGTTGCAAACTGATGGCTCATCTGATCAAAGGAGAAGATCGTATCCAGCTTCAACGTCGAGTACCAGTTTCTTGCTACTTCCTTTAAGGTAAATGGAAAAGCTCGGCATAATATGGCATCTGGTGCGCCATGGAGTAGCATCATGGTCTGGAAGGCTTTCAGGTGATCGATCGGATCAGAGGTTTCGTTGTAGCTTTCAAGTTGGGGAAGCTTGAAGTTCGACGAAATGGGCTCTTGTATAATTTAGAGAGAGAAAGGGGGATCGGTGCAGACGTCGTCATGGGGAGCCGGGACGATGTGGCAGAGTTCTTCGATCCGTCGGTCCATCTCCCGCAGTTTGTGATCGAGGACGTTATCTCGATCGCAGATCTTGGATGGCTTCCAGCTGTAGATGGGGAAGGTCTCTTCCGGAGGAGAATCATGATCCGAACACGGATCTTCTGCTCTCTATTTTTCCTTCCTAAGGGCGATAGGTATGCTAGGCTAGGTGCTCTTTCTTAGGGTCGGTTCCTGACATCCTGATGGCGGGTTTCTTGGCGGAATCGCCGTCGGAGGCTGCTGCATGGCCTGCACTATTTTGTTGAGGCCCTAAATCCGCTGTATTAACAGGTTAAACTGCTCCGGATCTACCATGGTCGTCGATGGAGGTGGTGGTTGAAGCGTCGGCGATGGAGCAGGAACAAATTGATCTGGCTCAGATCTGACGGTAGAAGCGGTAGATCTCCGGATAGTTGCCTTCTTTAGAAGCATTTCTTGGGATTGAGGAAGAGGGTGGAGATGAACCTCGAAGGAGGTCGGCAGGGTTGACTGAGCACTCCTTTAAGAATAAGGGTACCTTAGGAATAGAGGTCCTTCCTCTAGTGCCAATTTTGTTGGTGTAGAATTTGGTTGACGCTGGATCGAGCTGGAGTCGAGGAAGATGAGGTCACCGTCGGTGATCTGCAAAATAAAGTCTCATTCGGAGTCGGTGGTGGTGGCTCCGGTAGGATCCTCCGACGATCAAGTCAGCTTTTCTGGCCAACAGAAATGGAGTGCTCAGGAAAGAGTTCGGCAGAGTTTCGGAAAGGAGAAGAGAGTTTAGAGAAAATGTATCTAGAGGATCCCGTTTTATAGACGAAGCTTGATTGATGGTGATGGCCATGCCGTTCGGTAATGGGCCACTCGGGGCCGCGTGGGGTTTGGTACGGAGAGGAAGGTGTCGTCAGGCTGATAGTGACAACCATACCGTCCGATAGCGGGCCGCTCGAGGCTTGGTGGAATCTATTACAGAGGGGGCGCCCCCTGTAGCATCGCTTGTAGCAGACTGATGGCGACCGTTCGTCGAGATTTAATAGCCATAGCTCGGAAGAAGCAAGCATTGGTTGGTGGACTTCGACATATATTAATTTCAGAGGAGTTCGGACTCCTGAATGGAATACGCTTGGAGGGGATCATCTGGGAGCAATCCGTTGGAAGAATCCGACTGAAGAAGAAGTCCGAAAGAAGTTCGGCTCCTGGAGGAGTTCGGCTTTTGGAGGAATTCAATTGAAGGAGTCCGGAAGGAGTTCGGCTCCTGTAGAAATCCGACTGAAGAGGAAATCTGGAAGGAGTTCGGCTTCTGTAGATATCCGACTAAAGGGAGAGATCCGGAAGGAGTTCGGTCGAAGAAAAAGTCCGGAAGGAGTTCAGCTCCTGTAGAAATCCGACCGAAGGAGTTCGGCTCTTGTAGAAATCCGATTGAAGGGGGAATCCGAATGGAGCTTGGCTGCTGGAGGAGTTCAGCCGCTGAAGGAGTTCAGCTCCTGTAGGAGATCGGCTGGGGTTTGGCCGCTGGAGGGAGAATTCCGGATCGAAGTTCTTCCGTGATTACCAGCTGCATTAGACTAAGCACCAAACTGGACTTCGGCGGGAGCGGGATTTATCCCCAACAGGTCTCATCATTCCACCGTTAAGTCCCAAGAACTTTTATAGCACTCTTCATATATCTTTTCCAGTTTGATGCACATCATACTAGCGAGGTGCTCAGATTCTCATCCTATTTCAATATGCCATCTCTAAAGAATGTAGAATTTTGATTGCACTTGTTCTTGGCCATCTTGTGGTTACATTACATTTTCCAAATGTTTGCATCCTTGGAGCCTGTATCCCAAAATTGCTTCATAAAATTTTTGTAGAAGGTTCAGGGCTTATCCGATTTGAACTTTATTTTGCATTTATCCAAGTGTTTAAGAGCCAGCAACAGTAGATGTGCAGGCTGTTGACCAGTGATGAATGTCATGCCATGCTGAAACATGAAAAGTTAAAAAAGTATTTAAGAGTCCTTTCTAATTTAAGACATCAGGGAAGACTTAATAAGTGCAGTGTTGAGCCAGTGCAAGCATGGCACAGCACAAGTTGGCACTTAAACTTTGCAGCATTATGCACTGATAGTTTTACTTCTTTTCTTTTTCACATAGTTTATGTTATTTAATAATATATATTGCTCCAAATAATAAGAGATGAGGGGTTTTCTGCAAAAAATAAAGGGATCTTTATAATATGAGACTCCAACCTCTCTCAGTATTTCTCTTCGATTGAAACTTGATTTCTGTAAGAGCCGCTGGATTTGTTCTCTTTAAAAGGCGGCCACAGCCTCTCTCTTGGGGCATGCAACAGGGAGCTTTAATTTTTTTTTTTTTGGTGTTCTTTCTTCTTGGGCTCTCGGCTCTTGTTCTGGTTGCTCTTATTTTCCTTGTCTTCCATTTCCGTTCGGTTGGAGCTCTGCACCGAAGGCTTTTGGGCAACTTTTCTTTGTTCTCTTTTTTTCTGGGTGTGAAAATTCTTGAAGTTTATCTTCTCTTCTCTATTTCACGGACGTCCAGTGCTATTGGCCGAACGCCCTTGTTTCTCGATTGGTGTTTTGGTATTTCATCTTGATTTTTTTATCGAGGTTGAGAAAGAAAATCTTCGTATCAGGTATTCTCTTACCTTTGATGTGTTGCCGAGGCCGAGATTGGTTGATCTGATTGGATCTTTGTTGCCTTCTATTTGATATTTTGTTGCCTTCTTTGTGATTTTGTTTTAGGTATTTTATACCTTATATTGTACCTATTTTCGGGACGGATTATTTAGTGGATTGCTCCTTTCTATGGATGTAGGCCCCTTGTGCCGAACCACGTAAACCTTGGTTTCTTTGTGTTTGTTTATGCCTGTGATGTGTTCATTGAATTGCCTTAAAGAGACATGACATTAAAATTCAGGCCTAGATCGATCCAGTCCGTTGTGCATGATCTCAACAATTGGTATCAGAGCACTTGGATGGCTGATGACAAGTAACAAAGTTTTTTAATGGCTAATGATTCGGCATCTCTTTCTCACTCTACCATCAGGCATGAAGTGGCCGTCTTTGATGGCACAGGAGACTTTTCACTATGGAAGATAAGGATGAAATATTTGTTGGTTAAAGGTGTAGCAAAAGCCCTTAAGGGTATGGATGCAATCTCGGGAGATAATGTGGTTGCTAAAGAAGAAATTAATGAGAGAGCTCTAGAAATCCTGTTTTCAGGATTGAGTGATAAAGTCCTACGCAATGTTGTGGATTTAGATACAGCCAAAGGTGTATGGGAAAAACTGGATAATCTATATATGGCAAAATCCCTGATTAATAGATTATATTTGAGGGGAAAATTACACATATTTCGTATGGCAGAAGGAACTTTACTTAAGGATCACTTGGATGAGTATAATAAGCTCCTGTTTGATCTAGCAAATATCGGTGTCGATGTAGATGAAGAAGATAAGGCTTTGATTCTAATTTACTCTTTGCCTAAGTCCTTTAAGCATATTACCACTACTATGCTTTATGGAAGAGAAACTATAAGTCTTGAAGAAGTAGAAGCTACTTTGTTATCTAATAAGCTTGATTAAAAGTACAGCTTCAGCATCAGGCTTAGACTCCAGCTTTAGGTTTTACTGTTAGAGGCAGAGATGAACAGAAAAAGGATGGATAGGATAGAAGTAAGTCCAAAAATAGATCAAAGTCTAGGCCTAAAAGGCCAGGTATTTGTCACTACTGTAAAAAGCCAGGCCACTGGAAATCAGAATGTAGACTTCTACAATCTAAAAAAGAGAAGGAACAAAAGGATAAAGGAACAGCCTCCGATATGGCATCAGTTGCAGTTTCTTCAGAAGGTCATAGCAGTGTACCAGATGATGCAGTATTCACAACTGCTTGTAGTGTTAGTCATGCTGACACTTGGATTGTGGATTCTAGAGCATCCACGTGATACTGCATAAGGAATGGTTCTCTTCAGATCTTGTGAAGGTGGTATTGTTCTTCTTGGGGATGATGGTATCTGTAATGTAATGTAGAAGGTGTTGGCACAATTCAAATACTATAGTGATATTGAATGATGTCAGATATATTCCTAAATTAAAAAGGAACCTTCGCTCTGTACATGCCTTTGACAGAGTAGGTTACGAAGGTAGATGGGATAGAGGATCTATAACTATCAATAAAGAGATATTAACTTTATTGAGAGGTAAATTAAGTGGCACTCTTTATTATCTGGATGGCAGTACGGTGGTTGGACAGGCATCAGCTGTACAATCTTCTATTGAGCAATTGACACATTTATGGCACTAGAAACTAGGACACATTTCAGACAAAGGTTTACAGGAGCTGAGCAGATGTGGTTTGTTGAGTGGTCAGAAGATTAGTGTACTTAGATTCTGTAAGCACTGCATATTTGGAAAACAACATAGAGTCAGCTTCACTACAGGCATGCATAGGACAACTTGTATATTGGATTATATTCATTCTGACCTATGGGGACTTGCCTCAATTGCATCCAAAGGTGGATCCAAGTATATACTTTTATTGATGATTACTCCCGGAAAGTCTGGATATACACTATTAAAAATAAGAGTGATGTATTTGAAGCATTCAAAAGATGGAAGGCTGCGGTCGAGAGGCAAACTGAAAGGAAGGTCAAAACCTTTTAAACTGATAATGGATTAGAATTTTGTTCTACATAATTTGATAACTTTTGTAAGTCAGAAGGCATTGTTAGACACAGAACAACAGTGGATACATCTCAACAGAATGGTGTGGCAGAACGTATGAACCACACACTATTAGAAAGAGTCAGATCTATGCTATCTAGTTCTGGACTAAGTAGAGATTTTTGGATAGAGGTCGCTCACACAGCTTGCTATATTATAAACCGATCTCCAGTATGAAGGAAAAATCCTGTTTTTCTAGCACAGGATCGTTCAGATTTGATTGGATCTGAAGGAATATTTTAAATTTTTTTCTATGATCCTAATCAGATCTGAGACATCTCAGATCTGATCCTAAAGATCTGATATTAAAATTAAAAATAATTTAATTTTATATCTTATTTTGGGTAATCAGATTATCCTGTGATGATTCTGATTGTTCCTGAGGTTTTGGAAGGAGCCACGCACGCGTCTGGTCTCTACCGATGTTCACTCAGGCAGGATCTAGAGATCTTTTTTTGAATAAACTTTTCAAAAATCAGATCTAGATCTGATCTTGAAGTTCTTCAAAACTTCTTTTGAAGAAGCAGCAGTCGTCTCTTTCAGTAGTGCTGCCTTCTTCCTGATCTAGGCGCCTTTCTTCTTTGGATGGCACTTGAACCCATGCCCAACTCTTTGAGCATGGAGAGGAGAGAGAGAGAATCAGATGGGGCATGGAAGAGAGAGAAAGAGGCAGCCTTGGGGCATGGGAATTGTGCAAAAACTATTTAACCTTAGGCACAGACAAGGTTTAAATAGGCCTTACTATGCCATGTAGTGCCACATCATTCCGGCCAATTAGAGGCCTTCATTCAATTAGATCTAAATCTGATTGGTGGGATGATGTCATCTGATCCAATCAGATGAGAGTCCCTAAAAAATCCACATAGGTGGCGCCAAGATCGGATAAAACAAAACTCTTTGGCGCCTAGGTATTTAAAACCATCAAGAAACCCTGGAGTCCCATATGTATGGGACTCCATCCCTTATCCATATGGGGCGCACGCCACCCTAGGCATGCGCCCTCTCTCTTACCTCTTTTAGCAGGGGGACAAGAGCCCCAGGTGCTCTCCTATAGGTGCATGACACATGGCCCTATGTCCAAGTGTCTAGGGTCAATTGTTGACCTATGTCCAAAAACATGAATTAGCAGGTGACAAGAATTGGTAGGTGTTGTCTTAAATCCATCTAATAAATAAGACAATCCTTTTTCTGATCTGGACAAGCTCTAGTCAGACTAAGACAAGGTTCCTGAGTGAGTCCAAATAATTTTGGCTCAGTCGAGACGAACCAAAATGATTACAAAAGGAGAATGTTAGGTTCTATCGTGTGCTAGTACAATTTTCTTGAACCTAATTGGATCTAATCCAAATCAATTGAACTGGGTTAGTCCAATTAATGGCATCCAAACCCAAACCCTTGTTTGTGTAATCCAGTTATGTTCAGTTCCGTATGGTAATGAGACATGTCGCGATCTCTATCATCGACATCATCGAAACATCTTTCGATGGATTAGAACTTTTCTGATTCATACAATTAGAATGATCGATTATCTAAATCATTCTAATTGCTCTCAAAATCAATCAGTGACACCTAGCAGTATATGGTGGCAGCCCATCAGAATCGAAAGCGAACCTCTCGGTGCAGCTACCTGTATGATTGGGTTCTTCTATCTTGAGCCCCGACTGGATTAGGGTTAAGATGAACTTGTCAAACCCAATATCCGTCATATGAATTAATCATTCGATTCGAGTCCAATGTGAAAACCTAATAGAAACTCTTTCTATCATCTTCACTCGGCCATGGCCATGGGCTTAAGGACTCAATCTCATGATTATCATAGGGCTACTCCTTATCTACCGAAGTAGATAGATCTCTCATTAGTGCAATCCAATTCCTACAATGAACATACTATAGCCAACATACACCTCAGGATTTTGAATGGCTAGGAGATCGAGTTATGGTGTAGTCAAACTATAACACCCTCAAGGTGAACTGTCGATGCACTTCAGGTCAAAGAACCAAACACACCACTGTAGCATAGAGTCAGTCATCGACGAAAAGGTAGACTTCCTTATGACTGCTTGAGGTGGTCACGCTCAGTGCTCTCGTTCTCTAACGAGTATCTGTACTCTCGCTCCGGTGTCTTTACATCTTAAGATACATCTATCCTAAGAAAGCGATCGTACACCAACCTTTCGAATCGATCACTATTCTCGTGATGATCCTGCGGTCGGGAGCAGTTTATGAGTTAATTATGAAAATTCATGTCTTAAATTTTCAACTCTTGAAAATATGAATTATTATTACCATTAACTCAAAGGATGTATTACAGAACTTTAAATACATACTGTGATAGAAAATAATTTTTTAATTAATTTATAGTCAAAATTACAAAATTGTCCTTAGAAGTGTATTACAAGTGTCAGCCAATCTGGCTTCTAGGGCACATATCTAACAAACTCTCACTCGACCTAAAGCCAATTGGCTACGAATCTAAGTCCCATCTTCTCAAGATGGGCTTCGATCTTCTACTAGCTTAATGGCTTTGTCAACGGATCAGCCGCATTGTTTGCAGTGTCGACTCTCTTGACCTCGACGTATCCCTTCTCGAGGTAATCGTGGATGAGATGGTATCGCCGCTCAGTGTGCTTGGATTTCTGATGAGACCTCGGCTCCTTAGCTAGGACTATGGCTCCATTGTTGTCGCAGTACAGAGGGACGGCATATGATGGCATCACTCTGAGCTCTGCGGCAAACTTGTACCAGAATGCCTCCTTTGCAGCCTCCAATGCAGCGATGTACTCTACTTCCATGGTGGACTCTACTATCACTGTTTGCTTGAAACTCTTCCAACTGACAGCTCCATTACAAATAAACAGACTTTCAGATGTCAACTTTTGATTATCTATGTCGGACATAAAATCCGAGTTTGTATACCCCTGGACCTGAAGTTCTCTATTACCAAAGACTAAAAGCATATCCTTAGTCCTTCTCAAGTACTTAAGAATACATTTCACAAAAGTCTAGTGCTCTTTGCCCAGATTTGACTGATACCTACTCGTGACACTCATAGCATGGGCAATATCAGGTTGTGTACATAGCATGGCATACATAAGGCTCTCTATTGTGAAGCATAAGAGATCTTGCTCATGCGTTCAATCTCCTCAGGTGCCTTAGGACATATTTTGGAGAGATGAATGCCATGTCTGAAGGGTACTAAACTCCTCTTGGAGTTTTCTATGCTAAACCTCTTCAGCACCTTTTCTATGTACATTTTTTGTGAGAGATCCAGCATTTTATTCGGTCTATCCCTATAGACCATGGAATGCCGTACTGGGCCGAACCGCCCGGTACCGCCCGAACCGAGCCGGATCAGCACTGAATCAGTCCAGTTCGGCATTTTTTCCCGAAAAAATACCAAATCGCACTGAATCGCTCCGTTCGGGATCGAACCGCTCGAAATCGGGCGGTACCGGGCAGTTTGGCTCGGAACCAAGCCGTACCGACAGGAGACAGGGGGGTGGGAGTGGGGTGGGCCAGTCAATAGTGGCCCTTGCCCTTTCTTTTGTCTTAGACTCTCAGAGCCTGAGAGTCGGAAAGCATGATCTCGGACTCTTAGGATGCCGAGAGTGCGAATGAAGCCCCAAAAAATAAAGGAGAAAATTCGAAAAAATGATCACAACCTCGGGGAGACGACGGTTTTCGATCGATAGTAAGGTAATCTAGTATTCTGTTAGTAAATATTTTATTTTTTAGAGTTTGTGTCCAAAAAATAGTAAGAAGTAAAAAAATAATAAAAAATCATGTCAAAATTTATGATTTTTGTATGATTTTATTATACATTATTGATCTTTGAAAGATCTATGCGGTGATGCTAAGATCATTAATTTTCATTAATTATATATATATTTTTTAAAAATATATTTTTAGAATAAAAAAATTTTTAAAAATAAAAAGTATAAATTCATAATATTGTTTATGACAACTAAAGTTATGTATAGTATAATTTTTATATCTGATTTTGAAGTTTTTGATGTATCATATGCATAGTAACCTATGCTTAATTTTGAATAAAATAAAAAAATAAATAGTATTTAATGTATGTTAATAAGCTTAAAAGAATATATGTAGAGTCTATAACATGTTTTTACTTGGATCTAAGCTTAAATAAACTATTTAAAATTTTTAATTTTTAATTTTTTAATTACTTAAATAATAAAAAAATATAAGGTCTTTTGATGAAAAATTTTAATTTAGCCACATTATTAAAATGATATGTTTTATTAAACTTACAGAAATGAGTAAAAAGAAGGATACAGAGCATGATATTGATTGGGTCCATGGCGAGATGCTCTCGGCTCGGCACCATTGGAGATGCAAATGGTGCAATACAGAGTTCAAGGGAGAAGGGGTGACTAGGTTGAAGCAGCATTTGGCTGGTGGTTATCTCGATGTGGTCATATGTTGAAAATGCCCACAGGAGGTCCGACAGTTGATGAAGAAATACCTTGCTGATTTTAAATCAGCGAAGGAGAAGGCCAAGCATAAGAGAGCAGAGGTGGACCATTGAGCTGCAGAGCCACCTTCTTATCACTCCAGAGAGTCAGACCAGGCCTCCGCTCCAGATGATGAGGCACAAATGGAGGCTGCCATTCGAGTGAGTATGGATGATTAGTACCGTATAGAGGAGATGGTCAGATGTAGAGAACGATTTGGACCGTCATACTATGAATCGGGATCCGGCTTTGCGACTGCTGAGGGAGAATCCGAGTTTAGGAGGACCACCTCAGTCAGGAAGACCCCAGACTTGGTAGAGGCAGGCACAGTATTTCATCTATGATAGGAGAATTTGGTAGTAGGAGGTCCTCCAGGGATATGCTAGCAGGAGCTACCATTCATGATTTGGATCCACATGCTTTTTCCAGCAAAGATTTGAAACAATAGAGGATTGACAGTATGTTGAAGAAGGATAAGAAAAAAGACGTGGCGAGCTATTGCATCATGGTTTCATTTTAGCAAAATTCCAACAAATGCAGCAGGTAATACCTACTATCGATCTGCCATTTTAGCCATACAGGCAGCTGGTCCGAGGGTAGATCCCTCAGCATCGAAGGATATTTATGGTCAGCTTCTTGATGATAACAAAAAGGAGCTGCAAAAATGAATTTCTTCTTACAAGAATAAATGGCCTACATGCAGATTGACGGTGATGTGTGATGGTTGGACTGGTCCTACCAGGCAGAGTATCATCAATTTCTTGACTTATTGTGATGGAAAAATATTTTTTCACAAATCAATTGATGCTTCAGATAAGATGCACGATGCTACGTATATCCTTGGATTGATGGAGGAGATGATTGATTCAGTAGGAGAGCAGAATGTCGTGCAAGTCATCACAGATAATAGATTGCAATATAAAACCGTTGGAGAGTTGCTGATGGAGCAGCGACCACATTTACTGGAACCCATGTGCTGCACATTGCATTGATCTTATGTTGATGGATATTGGGAAGCTTTGTAGGGTGCAGCAGGTAGTGGACTCAGCCCAGACTATTACTATATTCATCTATAATCATACATGGATCTTGTCATTGATGCGGACATATACTGGGGGAGAGATTTTAAGATCGGATGTCATCCGATTTGCTACCAACTACATAGCACTTGATAGCCTTCTGGAGAAGAAAGCAACATTGCGTCAGATATTTGTCAGTGCCGAGTGGCAGGAGAGTAGATATGCGAGAGATGGTACTGAGGGAAGTCGTGTGGAGAACTTGGTGACCAGTCAGTCATTTTGGCAATGGGCTAATAAGATAATGAAGGTTATCAAGCCATTATATAAGGTGCTTCGTGCTGTGGACAGTGAAAGATATTCTTAGATGGGCTTTTTGTATCACATGATGGAAAGGGCAAAGAAATAGATCAGTGAGATAGATCCAAAACATGGTTAGGAATATATCAACATTATTGAGCGCCTTTGGGACTATCATATGGGTAGGAATTTGCATCAGTCGGTAAGCACAAATCCAAGAGTCCATTGAAAATTTTTCTCTTCTACTTGTATGAATCTACTCATTTATTTATGAAATTTATCTACAGCATACTATTTGAATCTGAGATTCCAGTACACCATTCCTGGGATAGATATGGATAATGAGCTTCTTACTGTTCTTTGTAATGTGATGTACAAGATAGTGGATGATCTAGAAATTGTATCGATGTGTCTGCAAGAGGTATGTTAGGGAAGATGAGATATGAGTATTTAATACTTTAATCAAATTCAGTCGGTAATGAACTACATATTTGTTGATATAATAAATATATTTTTCACAGACGAAATAGTTTAGAGAGGGGACGAACAACTTTAGAGTCTCATCGACTGTCGTAAGCAAAAAGAGGATGAATCCAGGTAAATTACATATCAATAATGAGAAGACTTTGCTAATTTTACATACCTACGAATATAGTGAAATATGATAAATAATTTTGATTAATATTTTTGCAGCGAATGGTAGATTTATTTTGGATAGTCTGTAGAAAATTTGAAAGTTATAGCCATCCGCATTCTTTTCCAGACAGTCTCCTCTAGTGGCTGTGAGCGTAATTGATTGATTTTTGCCCTTATCTACAGCAAATAGAGGAACTATCTGACACAGAAGCGCCTCAACGATCTTGTATATGTTCATTATAATCTAAGGTTGAGGTTAAAATGTATTCAGGATGAAGTACAGCTGAAGTACATGGATCCGATGTTGGGTGATTATGCTGATGGGGATGAGGATCCGATGATTGGATGGCTTGCAGGCCAGCAGCAGAAGCCAGAGCTTGATGAGTCGGGATCTCCACCACGATCAGCTAGTTTAGTAGCTAGGGAGATCAAGGTGGATTCGGGGCGATGGGCAGATACAAATATTTTATATAGGGTTCTAGCTGATCAGCCACAGCCTGAGGGCACACAAAAGAGTCATTCATCACATGACTCTATGTCCGAGACATCCTTCCAAATGTTTGAGCGAGAATTTTTGAGACGAATACGGCCATCTTAAGCAGGAAGAAGAGATCCATCCTCTCAGATGCAGGAAAAAAAAGTATAAAGCAAAAGGAAAGATAACTGCAGCATCCTTGAGAGTGCAGGAGTCAGCTGGCTCAGATTCGGAGACCAGGGTAAGTGATGATAGTAGTGACAGATCTGATGATCAGGGAGGAACTGGAGGATAAGAAATTGTTATTCATGAGACGCAGCCACAGGGCGATATTCGATTCACTGGTGAGTCTTAGTTTACACATGCTACACAAGATAGGGACCACGGTGCACGAGCTGATAGAGACCGTGATGGTACTATTTCATATAGATGATGGCCTTCCAGAGGTCGTCCAGCACACGATGCAGCTGTAGATGATTTGGCACGTGACGTAGGATCCATGGATGTATCTGGATCATCCTTATATTCTGGATCCTACCATCCGCAGGCAACTTATGATCTATATGGATATGGATATGATGCATCCGAGACATCGTCTTCCAGTGGCTACTATTCTATGCAGCCTAGAGCTTCTTATGGATCGGATTTTGCTGCTGGCATATTTGGATGGGCCCCTTCATAGTCATACCATCATCCCAAGGATACTCTCAGAGCCAGAGTTTGAGTGAGAGATCTGAGATGTCTTACAATCCAGAGAGGTTACCTTATGGGATGAATATTTAGAACTATCGTATTGGTTGGATAGAGGGATGGATTGATGTTCCTCCAGAGTAAGAATAATCCGGATATCCATGAGCATCATAGATATTCGACAAGATTTTAGATCAGTAGATATCTTGAGGTTAGTAAATTATTTTTTTATATCTTAGAGAGTTGTATATTAAATATTTTTAATGCATTATTTTAGATTTATTTTATTTTATTTTTTGGGGATGTTAGAACTTAGAATTATTATATCATCCTAAATTAATTTAAAAATTATAAAAAAAATTATAATAAAAATTGAGTAGGGAAAAAAAGAAAAGAAAATCGGTATGCCATGGTGTACCGATCGGTACGACACGGTACCGTACCATACCGATCAGGAATCGATATGAGAACCGGTATCGATTCCTGAATTCTTGCTATAGACCTTAATTTTCAGAATAAAGGATGCCTCTCCTAGATCTCTCCGGTACCGGTTCCTGAATTCTTGCTATAGACCTTAATTTTCAGAATAAAGGATGCCTCTCCTAGATCTTTCATAGAGAACTCCTTAGACAACCATATTTTGACCGTAGTCAACATGGGAATATCATTCTCAATTAGGAGGATGTCATCTACGTACAGTACGAGGAAGATAATAGTACTCTCACTGATCTTTTTGAAAACACGGCTCTTCCTTATTCTTGATGAATCCAAATAATTTGATTATATCATTGAAACGAGCATTCTAGCTCCGACCTTTGCAGCTTGCATATCTTGTGATCATTATCACTGGATGTGAAATCTAGCGGCTGTTTTATATAAATATTTTCCTAAAGATATCCATTTAAGAATGCCGTTTTCACGTTTATCTGCCATATTTCATAATCGAAATAGGCTGCAACAGCAAGCAATGTGAGTATGGATTTGAGCATGGTTACTGGCAAAAAAGTATCCTGATAGTTAATGCCTTCGCGCTGACCATACCCTTTCGCTATGAGCCTTGCTTTGAATGTCTCTATATTCCCATTGGCATCTATCTTTCTCTTGAAGATCTAGGTACTATACCTTCAGGTGGATCTACCAAGGTCCAGACTTGGTTCGAATGCATTGAGTCAATATCTAACCTCATTGTCTCTAATCATTTCTCGGAGTCGATATTTGATATCATCTCGTCATAAGTTTTGGGATCATCACCATGAACCCTATTTTCTGTGAGGAACTTTTTCTCTACGTCTTTTAATACAGTACCTAAGTACCTTTTAGGAGGACGGAAAATTCTACTTGATCTACGAGGTGGAGGAGGTAGTGTCTGGGTTGGCTCAATCTGACTAGGTTCCATAGGTTCCTTAGCTCGTTTCTCATCGGAGACTTTCTCCTCTAGTCTAATCTGTCTTCCGATGCCACCATATTGAATAAATTATTTTTTAAGGAAGATGGTATATCGACTCACAATCACATTATGATCTTCCGGGAGAAATAATATCCTAATGACTCTTTAGGATATCCAATAAATCGGGCTCTAAAGGACCTAGACTCTAATTTGTCCATCTGTTGTCTCTTGACATGGGTTGGACAATCCCAAATTCTGAGATGACTCAGATTTGATTTCTTACCATGCCATATCTCATACGGTATGGTAGGAACGGTCTTAGAGGGAACTCTATTCAGTAAATATATAGCAGTCATCAGACTATGTCCCTAAAGAAACTCATGAAGGTCCGTGAAACTCATCATGGATCGGATCATATCTAATAGGATCCGATTTCTCTTTTCTGAAATTCCGTTGAGTTGAGATGTTCCAGGTGGAATCCATTAAGAGACTATGCCATTGTCCTTAAGATAGTCTAGGAATTCTTGACTGAGGTATTTGCCTCCTCGATCTGATCGAAGAACTTTAATGGATTTTTCTGTTTGTTTTTCTACTTCGAGTCTGAATTCCTTGAACTTTTCAAAAGCTTCAGACTTGTGTCGCATCAAATACACATATCCGTACCGAAACATATCATCTATAAAGATGATGAAGTAGACATGGTTGCTTCTAGTCGGCACATCAAATGGCCCGCATACATTTGAATGTACCAAGGCAAGTAGGTCTGTGGCCCTTTTCCCATGTCTTATAAAAGAGAGCTTGGTCATTTTGCCATGAAGGCATGATTCACAAATCGGATATGACTCGGAAGTCAACGGACTCAATAGTCTGGATTTTTCCAATTTGTTAACCCTGTTTTCGGCTATATGACCTAGCTTAAGGTGCCATAGATACCTATTATTTAGACTATCCCTAGGTCGCTTTGATCCTACGACATTCACGTTTTGCTTGATATTAAAAATAGAAACATCAATATGTAACTGGTAGAGACCATTTATAAGGAAACCACTTGCAATTTTATTTTTTTCATAAAGAATATTACAATGGTCTTTAAGAAAACTAATTACATAGCCTTCTTGTGCTAAACATAAAACAAAAATCAAATTCCTGCTTGCTGCAGGCACATAAAAATAGTTCCTAAGAACTAAATTTAATCCTGACGATAATCGTAGAGGGTAGGTTCCCACGGTCACAGCAGCAACTCTTGCTCCGTTCTCGATGCGTAGGATCATCTCACCATCCCTCAGTCTTCTGCTATCCTCAAGATCCTGTATAGAAGTGCACAAGTGAGTATTAGAATCAGAGTCAAGCACCCAACTAGATGTAGAAGAAATCGTAAGATTAGATTCTATAATGTGCATACATCCAGAAGGACCTGCTTTCTTCTTGTTCTTCAGGCTGGCCAGGTACAAAGGACAGTTCCATTTCCAATAGCCGTCAGTATTGTAATGGAAACATTTTCCTTTGTCAGTGGCCTTCTTCTTCGGCTCTGCCTTCTTCTTCTTCCCACCATCCGCCTTCTGCTTCTTCACGAACTTCTTCCCAAAAGACTCTTGAAAGAAGTCCACTCCACAACAAGTACTGAGCTTTTAGAACCTTTCATAGAAAGCTCAGCAGTAACCAGCATGTTCATGAGTTCAGTCAAGATATTCTGAAGTTTATGCATATGGTAGTTCGTAGTTCATGATGAATTGTCCATATGCATTAGTCAAGGACTGTAGAATTATATCAATCTACAGATCTTGATCTAACTTGACACCGAGCTTCTCAAGCTCTTCTAAGTCTTTGATCATCATCAGACAATGATCTTGGACAGATTGCCCATCAAGCATCTGAGCCTTAAATAGTCTCTTAGTGACTTGATATTTGGCTGCGCGACTTTGTTCACCAAACAACTCTTGCAGGTGAGCCAACATTTGACGGCTAGTTTTAATGTCTTTATGTTGGCGCTGAAGCTCATCAGACATCGAGCCCAACATGTAATATCTGGCTTTGTTATCTTTATCCGTCCACTTCTCGAGAGACGCTCTCTGATCAGCGGATGGACAGGTTGGTAAGATGGGAGGATCCTGTTCCAACACATGAGTCAACTTCTCAGAACCCAAAATAATTTTGAAGTTCTAAAGCCAATCCTTGTAGTTGTGTCCGGTCAGTTTATGGGTGTCTAGGATACGGGCTAGTGGATTGGACACAGACATCTTTCTGTAGAGAGTCAAAGTTTCTACTTAGATTTTGTAATTAGACTTAATCAATTTGTTTAGGAATTTCATTTTTAAACAAATTAGGCTCCCACTATTTACTCGGATCCTTACACTTCCTTGGCAGAGATGCGAAAATCTCCACGATTATTGATTACTAGTGGGTAGTGCGGTCTCACCAACTGGCTCACCACTTCATCTAACAGTTATTAATGATGGGTCCACCGATGAGTGGATAACTTTTATCCAATGATTCTTTAATCATGGTGCACCTAAACTTGATCTCTAATTCATGAATCTCACCATATCCGAAATATTGATCCATTTCTTAGTTAAGTTAGATCCACCATTTGTACGAATTGGATTCTTGATTGGGTCCCTCACCGTATCCAAAATATTGAGCCCAACCCATCCTCCAACCCGTAGCATCCAATGCCTAATAGACATGGTTGTGTCTTCCCAGTGCAACTGAACCACTATATCCAGTCGAGAACAATTAACTCCGGGAAGGGCCCACACATCTACAATGGTGGAAGACCTTAGACTTAATATTTTCTTAGGAAGATTTAATATAGGTCTCTTTAAACTTGATTTGGTCATAATAATTATGACTAATCTGGTGGCATGGGTTGGCTCGAATTTTTAGCCATCTTAAATCAGAACTGGGTCGACACAAATGGCTAGATAAGTGAGACCGGTGGAAGGAATATGCCATTAACTCGATAAGAATGTATTCAGATCGAGTAGCTTCCAATTAAAAACCAGTCGATCGTATCTGCTAGACTTATCTTAGACACCAAATTATTGAATCAGAACCAATTGGGATAGCCTACAATCCAGGCTCGAACCGTGGAGCCAAATTAGGTCTTGACTTGATTGAGTCACATCTCAATGTGATTCGATTTTAATCCAGACTTAATCCTATTAGATTGGTCAAATCTAAACTTTCTTTGATCCTACCTAATCAACTCTTGATTTGGTTTGATCAACCGCTAGACCTAATTGAGCTACCCAAGCTCGAACCCAATTTTATGAATATGTCTTAGATCTGAAAATTTATAATTTTTAAATATAATTAATTTCATAATCTTAATTCTTAATTAAGTTTTGGGTTCATGAACAAAATATGTAACAAAATCTTAGGATTTCAGGATCTAGGATTTTACAGAAAAATAAGTTCTGATTTCTGATTAAGGACGAATGCGCAGCACTCCTACACGTCATAAGAACACCCCATCGAATGGAAGGAGAGGACCTTTAAACCCTACTTTGTTTTTATGATCGGACGGCTAAGGAGAATGCCTTAATTAGAAATATAATTTTTACTACAGAACTAGTCAGATCTAAATCATATATCGCATATACAATTAATGATCTAACTTATACATGTTTTGCATACATCTCATGTATCATAACTCAATCAATCATGCATACTTTCAGATCTAAAATATCATATATTAAATCTAAAAAATAAAATTTTAAATTTGATCATATAAAAAATAAAACTATTTTAGACATTTTATAGAACCATTCTATAAATAGTCTAAGCATGCATTTTTCATATCTCATATGAATAAATTAAAATTAAAAATTTTATTTTCTATTTTTTAGATATGGTTACAACAGTTATAACATCAAAAAAATAAAAATAAAATAGATCTAAAATCATATTTAATTAATTTAACAACATGATTATACTAGACTACATATAGAACTATTCTATTCTCAGTCTAGTTATGCATCTCATACATTATAGATCTAAATCATAAAATTTTAATTTTTTGATTTCAGATCTAATCACATATGATGTGACATCTGAAATTCTTTAATTTAAGATCATAAATAAAAAATTAAATCAGATCAAAAATAGATCTGATGAGCTACTAACCTGGCTCTGATACTATTTAAAGAAAAAATCCTATTTTTTCGGCATAGGATCGTTCCGATTGGATTTGAAGGAATATTTCAAAAAAAATTTCCTATGATCCTAATCAGATCGGAGACATCTCGAATCTGATCCTAAAAATCTGATATTAAAATTAAAAATAAAATTAAATCTAATTTAATTTCATATCTTGTTTTAGGTAATCAGATTATCCTATGATGATCCTGACTGTTCCTGAGGTTCTGGAAGGAGCCACGCATGCACTTGGCCTCTACTGGTGTCCACTTGGGCAGGATCTGGAGGTCTTCTCCTTCTGAATCAACTCTTCAAAAATTAGATCTGAATCTGATCTTGAAGTTCTTCAAAATTTTTTTTGAAGTAGCAGTCGTCTCTTTCTGTAGTGTTGCCTTCTTCCTGATCTAGGCACCTTTCTTCCTTGGATGGCACTTGAACCCATGCCCAACTCCTTGGGCGTGGAGAGAGGAGAGAGAGAATCAGATGGGAGTGGAAGAGAGCGAGAGAGGTAGCCTTGGGGCATGGGAATTGTGTAAAAACTATTTAACCCTAGGCGCAGATAGGGTTTAAATAGATCCTATTGCGCCATGCAGTGCTACATCATTTCAGCCAATTAGAGGCCTTCATTCAATCAGATCTAAATCTGATTGGTGGGATGATGTCATCTGATCCAATCAGATGAGAGTTCCTCAAAAATTCACATAGGTGGTGCCAAGACTGGATAAAACAAAACTCTTTGGCGCTTAGGTATTTAAAACCATCAAGAAATCCTGGAGTCCCATCTGTATGGGACTCCATCCCTTATCCATATAGGGCGCATGCCTAGGGTGGCGTGCGCCCTCTCTCTTACCTTTTTTAGTAGAGGGACAAGAGCCCCAGGTGCTCTCCTATAGGCGCATGATACATGGCCCTATGTCTAAGTTTTCAGGGTCAACTGTTGACCTATGTCCAAAAACTGGAATTAGCAGGTGACAGGAATTGGCAGGTGTTGTCTTAAATCCATCTAATGAATTAAGATAATATTTTTTTGATCTGGACAAGCTCTAGTCAGACTAAGATAAGGTTCCTGAGTGAGCCCAAACAATTTTGGCTCAGTCGAGACAAACCAAAATGATTACAAAAGAAGAATGTTAGGCTTAATCATGTGTTAGCATGATTTTTTTGAACCTAATTAGATCTAATCCAAATCAATTGAATTGTGTTAGTCCAATTGATGACATCTAAATCTAAACCCTTGTTTGTGTGATCCAGTTAGGTTCAGTTCCGTATGGTAATGAGACATATCGCGATCTCTATCATCTCTATCATCGAAGCACCTTTCGATGGACCAAAACTTTTCTGATTCAGACAATTATAATGATCAATCATCTAAATCATTATAATTGCTTCTAAAATTCATCAGTGACACTTAGCAGTATATGGTGGCAACCTATCAGAACCGAAAGCGAACCTCTCGGTGCAGCTACCTATGTGATTGGATTCTTCTATCTTGAGCCCCGACTGGATTAGGATTAAGGTGAACTCGTTAAACCTAATATCCATCATATGAATTAATCAATCGATTCGAGTCCAATGTGAAAATCTAATAGAAACTCTTTATATCATCTTTACTCTGCCATGGTCATGGGCTTAAGGACTCAATCTCATGATTATCATAGGGCTTCTCATCTACCGAAGTAGATAGATCCCTTATTGGTGTAATTCAATTCCTACAATGAACATGCTATAGCCAATATACACCTCAGGATTCTGAATGGCTAGGAGACCGAGTTATGGTGTAGTCAAACTATAACACTCTCAAAGTGAACTACCGATGCACCTCAGGTCAAAGAACCAGACACACCACTGCAGCATTGAGTCAATTATCGACGAGAAGGTAGACTTTCTTATGACTGCTCGAGGTGGTCACGCTCAGTGCCCTCGTTCTCTAACGAGTAGCTGTACTCTCGCTTCGGTGTCTCCACACCTTAAGACACATCTATCATAAGAAAGCGATCGTATATCAACCTTCCGGATCAATCACCATCCTCATGATGATCCTACGGTTGGTAGTAGTTTGAGTTAATTATGAAAATTCATGTCTTAAATTTTCAACTCTTAAAAATATGAATTGTTATTATCATTTACTCAAAGGATGTATCACAGACACTTTAAATATATACTATGATAGAAAATAATTCTTTTATTAATTTATAGTCAAAATTATAAAATTGCCCTTGGAAGTGTATTACAAGTACTAGCCAATCTGGCTTCTAGGGCACACATCTAACACAGTATCAGCATTAAGCATGAAGACTCTGGAAGAGATGTGGATAGAAAGACCTGCAGATTATTCAGTACTCAGAATCTTTGGATGTCCAGCTTATGCACATGTCAGAGATGGAAAGTTGGATGCTAGGGCTAAAAAGTGCGTATTTATTGGATATGCATATGGGGTGAAAGGCTATAGATTATGGTGCATAGAACCTGGATCTCAAGAATTTCTAGTCAGCAGGGATGTGACATTTCATAAGATAGCCACTCCTTCAAGGCAGCTACAGTCCAGTTCTTCTTAGAGAGATCAGGATCAGGGTTAGTAGGATAGGACTGTTGTGGATAGACTAGACTGTTAAATCACAGCATCAACAGTCAAATGAAGATACTTATAATGAACAATAACAACAGACAGATGCAGAGATACAGACTTGGGAGGAGGTGACATTGCAAGATCAGGATCAGATTGATAATATTGCCACTCGAAGACCCAGGCGTCATATCAGAGCACCTCAAAGGTATGGCTTTGAGGATTTTGCTTGTGCTGAGTTAGTCTATTATGCTCTATGTTGTAGACACCATTGGTGATGAGCTGACCACATATCAGGAGGCTATTAGTAATTCATTGGCTGATTAGTGAATCATGGTTATGGTTGAAGAACTACAGTCTTTAGAAAAGAATCGGACTTGAGAGTTAGCCAAATTACCAAAAGATGAGAAGGCAATTGGCTGCAAATGGATTTTCAAAAGGAAGGAGCCAGTCCTCAAGATTTTAGATGTAAGATCAGGTTAGTAGCAAAGGGCTATAGTCAACGAGAGGGTATTGATTACAAGAAGGTATTTTCTCCTGTAGTCAAACACTCTTCTATTCGTGTGTTACTTGCTTTTGTTGCTTCTCAAAATATGGAGCTAGAACAACTAGATGTTAAGATAGCTTTTCTTCATGGCGACTTAGAGGAGCAGATTTATATGCAACAACCACCTGATTTTGAGGTTCTAGATAAAGAAGATTATGTTTGTTTACTCAAGAGATTTTTATATGATCTCAAGTAGTCTTCAAGACAGTGGTATCGCAAATTTGATAGGTTTATGGTCCACCATGGATACCGCAGATCTCCATATGACAGTTGTGTGTATCACCAGCAGCTTTTAGACGGGTCCTTTTGTTGTTATTATATGTGGATGATATGTTAATTGCAGCTAAGGACATGTCAATCATCCAAAAACTGAAAGCCGAGCTCAGTACTGGATTTGATATGGACCTTGGACCGGCAAAGAAGATACTTGGGATGGAGATTATTTGTGACAGGCAGTCAGGTTGATTTTTTCTTACTCAGCATGGTTATATTGAGAAAGTCTTGGACATATTTGGTATGTCTACAGTTAAGCCAGTTACTACCCCTTTGCCGGTCATTTTAGACTTTCTGCCAGAGACTCTCCTCAGATTGAGGATGAGGAGAGATATATGTCTAGAGTGCCACATGCGAGTGCAGTTGGCAGCATCATGTACGCGATGGTCTGCACTTGATCTGATATTTCATAGGCAGTAAGTATAATAAGCAGATACATGGATAAGCTTGGGAAGGTTCACTGGTCAGCTGTGAAATGGATACTTAGATATTTGAAAGATACTTCTGAATTGGGATTGATACTCTACAAAAAATAATTATACAGTTACAGAATTTTGTGATTTAGATTATGCTTGTGACTTGGATAGGAGAAGATCTTTGACCGGATATGTGTTTATTCTTTTTGGATGTGCAATCAGTTGGAAGGCTACTTTGTAGTCTACAGTTGCTTTGTCTACCACTGAAGCAGAGTATATGGTGTTGACAGAGGCAGCAAAGGAAGCTATTTGGCTAAGAGGGTAGGTATAGGATTTGGATCTTGAATAGAATTATTTGGATATTCATTGTGATAGCCAAAGTGCTTTGCACCTTGCTAGAGATCAGATGTATCACGAACGCACAAAGCATGTAGATGTCAGGTATCACTTCATCAGAGATTTGGTAGAAAAAGGTGATGTCCGGCTTCGGAAAATCTACACTGCTGATAATCCGGCTGATATGCTTACTAAACCAATCCCTGCAATTAAGTTCAAGAATTTCTGGAACTTAATTGGTATAAGCACATGGTAAGGCCCTTTGAGGCTTGTGGTGAGGAGGTAGTATTTTTTTTAAAAAAAAAATCCACATATGATATAAAAGGTACAATATTTGTCGCAAAGAGGAGGATTGTTATTTAATAATATATATTGCTCCAAATAACAAGAGATGAGGGGGTTTTCTGCAAAAAAAAAAGATCTTTATAATATGAGACTCTTCCTGATAGTCGCCGGCCTCTCTTTGTATTTCTCTTCGATTGAAACTTGGTTTCTGTAAGAGCCGCTGGGTTTGTTCTCTTTAAAAGGAGGCCACAACCTCTCTCTTGGGGCATGCAAAAGGGAGCTCTAATTTTTTTTTTTGGTGTTCTTTCTTCTTGGGCTCTCGGCTCTTGTTCCTGTTGCTCTTGTTTCCCTTGTCTCCTGTTTTCGTTTGGTTGGAGCTCTGCACCGAAGGCTTCTGGGCAACTTTTCTCGATTCTCTTTCTTCTGAGTGCGAAGATTCTTGAAGTTTATCTTCTCTTCTCGGTTTCCTGGACGCCCAATGCTATTAGCCAAACGCTCCTATTTCTCGATTGGTGTTTTGGTATTTTATCTTGATTTTTTACCGAGGTTGAGAAAGAAAATCTTCGTATCAGGTATTCTTTTACCTTTGATCTACTGCTGAGGCCGAGATTGGTTGATTCGATTGGATCTTTGTTGCCTTCTATTTGATATTTTGTTGTCTTATAATTTTGTTTTGGGTATTTTATACCTTATATTGACCTATTTTCGGGATGGATTATTTAGTGGATTGCTCCTCCTTCCCGTGGATGTAGGCCCCTTGTGTCGAACCATGTAAATCTTGGTTTCTTTGTGTTTGTTTATGCCTGTGATATGTTCATTGAATTGCCTCAAAGAGACACGGCATTAAAATTCAAGCCTAGATCGATTTAGTCCGTTGTGTGTGATCTCAACAGTTCACTTCACATAGATCATAAACACATGGACATTGCATATATTAGTGGAGAAAAATCATATAGATTCAATGCTCTTCTATTCTTAATTTTCTTTAATTTTCTAAATCTCTGAAACTGAAATTAAGTGTGCCCCACGAGACACCATCCCCCTTTTTCTTTAAAGTTTAAATGTATATATGTCCTATTTGTGGGTGAGCAACAATTTTTCTGGCTCTATTTTTAGTTTTGGTAATTGTATTTATATACAAAAATTCATCAAACTTGCAAACAAAATTTCTCCTATGATTGTTAACATGGTGCAGTTTGTGTTCTATTTTGTTTATTAATACCTTTATGATTTGATCCAATGATACGGCATTATAAATTCAACTGAGCCAAAGATGTTGGTTGCTTAATTGCTAAGAAATGACAGATTTACTCATCAAATGCTTCAGACGTTCAGAAGAAAGAATAGCCATATTAAGAGTGCTGCATGTACATCTTTGCCATTCCACTCCTATTCTTGGCTAGATAATGATACTGGACACTGGTTTTTGAGTTGATAAATGTAGGTTTGACACAGTATAGATAATACATCAGATCTTATCCAAAACCTCACGTTGCTTGTTGGATTATTTGTGGTTATCTTAAGTCAGCAAGTAACATCCATATTGACATTTCTTTCTTGGTTGTTGCATCCTGAAAATTTTCAGCTGAGGATGCCGATATGGAGCTTTCACTGGCTACTTCCAACTTGCAGCAACTAAGTTTGCATGAGGAACATGATACTGCACCTGCAGAGAGTTGCCATGCAGTAATAATTCCTGAGCATCTGCAGGTTACTAATGCAGATTGCTCATGTTTGAGCCTTGGCACTTCTGGATCTGGCATAACTGGTCCATCTACTGTTGCTTTTATCCCAAGGCCTCTGAAAAGTAATTTAGAGGTAGCCTCAGATACAGATACTAACATGCCTCCAATTGGTCAGCCAGATACTAGGTATTGCCTATATTATTTTCTTCCTTTGAACATAATTATATTTTGTGCGTGCATGTGTATATATATGACATTATATATGCTTATTTTCAGAATATCCGAGTATCTTCATGATGAGCGGATGGGACCTTTCTTGGATGATAGTCTCTTTTGTAACTGGCACAAGCACTGACAATTATGGGATGCTTTCGACTTCACAACCAGAGGTCATCAGGAATAATACATTTGTTGCTCTGCATACACTTCAACAAAACTTTCCTTCTGCTTCTGGTTATGCATTTTCAAACACCACACGACCAACTGCAGCAGCATATACATACAGACGGGAAAATTCACATATGCAAAATCTTTCTGCTTTCTCAAGTGAAATGGTAATGCAATCCCCGTTATTTGCTTTTTAGCCTTACTAATTGCTTTTGGTATTCTTAATCAAGTTTCATATGATCGACTTTTCTAAACAATGTGTGGTTTTTGTTTTTTCAGTTTTGTTGTTTATAATTTGCTGAGTATTGTGATTCAAGGATTATTCATAAACATTAAACTAAAGACTAAGGCTTTTTCATGTATTTCTTATAGTCTATAAATCAAGGTTTGCCATACCAGTCGGCACCGATGCATATCGACTGTACCATACCATATCGGTACAAAATCGCTATGCGGTATGGAAGGCACACTGAGTGTCAGCACACTGAAAAGGCTCCATACTGGGCATACCGACAAAGTAACAAGATGGTACCAATATGGGTCCAGCACTGAGGTGATGGAATTTGCTATAAAGATTGCTAATATCCAATTTTCTTTAGTGAATGTATAGTTTTCTGATTAAGTACTTTTCTGCTTGCAATGTGGTGAATAATGTCAATAGCTACGTTAATGCATCAGATGTTGTCTACTTTTGTATTCAAATTGTTGCATTTTTTTCTTTATAAAATGTCTAATGTCAAATCAACTAGTTTTCATGTACTGTAGAAAGCATTAGATATATAATTGACCAAACTGAATTTTTAGCTCTATTAATATTAGGTCCATTTTGGATGACATATAATTGGGGCCATTGCTTGGTGCAATGGTAAAGGCTTGGGCTGATAAGTGCAATGGCATAGGTTTGTGTCTTAGGGCAGCCACTTTGTTTAAAAATATGCCAAATGTTAGGTCTATCCCTAGTTAACTTCTTCCAGGATCTTGGATTGTCAAGAATATAACTTGCTATGCAGTTTTAAGAGGTGGGTTTTGGTGCAACAGTAAAGTTGCTCCATCATAACTTAGGTGTCATGGGCTCGATACACAGAAATAGCATTTCTGCATGTGGGGATAAGGCTATATATATCTAACCCTCCCCTGTCCCTAGAATGGTGGGAGGCTTGTGCACCGGGATGCCCTTTTTTTGGATGATAGTAAAAAGATGATGGGTTGCTTTGTCATTCCTAGATAGTGTATTATTGTAGCCATCTTCCTCAAAAATGGAAATAATATTTTTGGGTTAATAACTATTCTTTCTGCCATGTGTAAGATCAATTCTACATATTTGCCTCTTGCTTGTGCCCCAAATGGTACATTGTATATGATGAGACTGTGAACCTTGAAACATTAAATAAGAGTAGACCTGGAGGACTGGAAAGCCCAATTCACAGGATCATAAGAAAAAGCCATAGGATTTGTACTTTAAACAGTCATTAGATTGATCAATTTACCATGCAAAGTGAATCTCTTTTAAGCCCTAGTTTTAATTTTATGATTAATTGGAATAGAACTGAATCCATGATGTATGGTGAACTATCAATCAAAAAAAACTTTGCAGTATGATTTGGGTGTGTTCAGGATTTTCGACTAAAAATTGCCGAGAGTTGGAAGTGAGTTAATGGTTTTCCTACATCAGCATGACCATAGGAGTGTCCACTGCAATAAACTTAGTGGAGCAACAAGTGATGCTGAGATCTTAAATTGGTTTAGTCACTTTTGAAAGAAATCATATCCTGCGATGTTTACTTCTATTGAGTTGAATTCCTTTTATAAATTTAATGCAGCTGGGTCTATCTTGTGAAGAAAAGCAAAATGGAACTACTTGTTATGTTGATTTATAAGTGGGTATGATTGTGTGAATTCACTTGGTTATTTGATAAGCAAGGTGTGATTTAAAGAGATATGTTACATTTAGACCAACTTATGATGTATTTGCTGATTTGCTCACTTTAATTGACAGTATTTCTAAGGAAAGTTTATGATTCTTAGAATTTTCAAGATGCAAAAATTCTCAATAATTCAGAAAGCAATTAATACACTGATGATTAGTGCTAAAAATATTAATCTGGGCAAAGATGGAAATGAATTTCAATCAGTAGTGGATTCCAGCAATCTAGTGTATGGAATCAATTAAGGAACCACAAAATATTCGTCTGTTAGTATATTACTCTATGCCCGTGTAAGGATTTGATGCTTCGAATTTGATTCACAGCAAGAAAAAATCAATTTTCAGCACAGCAGTCAGACCGGCTCTGATACGCGGTCGAGCCGGCTCGGATTGAAATCGAGCTGGCTCGAACCATAGCTGAGCCGGCTCTTTCAGGCAGATGATAGTAGGAGTCTGGACGAGACGCGGTCGAGCCAGCTCGACGGAGGCGAACAGAACACGACAGGGTTTTTTCTGTTTAGACTCGGATTGTGATTAATCCAAAGGGTCTACAGGAGTTGCGCGTGGACCATAGGATCCAGCAGCCATGGAAGATTGCGGTCATGATCTAAAGATTGGAAAATATTCTAAGACTCGATCAAGGACATGTTCGACTTATATTAGGAGAATGAGTTTTGTTAGGACTCCTGTAAACTGCTGAGAAGAGGATTCTCATCCTATTTAAAGGGATGAGGTGCTGTGGAGTAGAAAAGGTGGTGCGTATGGCGTGAGAGGCATGTAGAGAGGCTTAGGCAGCCGTCGAGAGGAGCTTGGCAGAGTGTCGAGTACGTGCAGCCTGCGAGAGAGAAGCAATAGGTGCATAGCATTCAGCGAGGAGGCTGTGAGGGCAGAGCATCTTGTAGCTTCTGTAGGTCTTTTTGAAATTCTGAGAGAGCTTTTATGAGGGCAGCTTTTAGTTGAGAGAGATTTATATATGGTGAGTTGAGAGTGGGTATTCTTCTCTTATACCTATTTTTCTCTTTCATAGTGAAGCTTTGCATGCCTCGTGGAGGTGAGCCTTTAGGCTGATCCACGTATTTGATTATTTTCTTATTTTATTTCTTCTTCCTGCCGTAATAATTTGGTACTAGATCTTTAACAAGCGGTATCAGAGTAGCTGATATTTCAACAGTTTGGTATTAGAGCGAGTTGATACCATAACAATTGGTATCAGAGCCAGATAGTACCGGAGTGCAGATTGTAGTAGTGGATAGAGATTGAAGAATATGGAGAAGACAAGCATAATCAAGGTGGAGATCAATAGGTTCGATGGGAAGGGCAATTTCTCCTTATGGCAAGCAAGGATAAAGGATGTCCTTATCTAACACAGGTTGATCGATGCTCTCTTGTATGATGAGACACCAGCCACCATAAAGGTGAAGGATTGGAAGTAGATCCGGATGCAGGCGGTGAGCACAATTCGCTTGTACCTAGTGGATGATGTGGTGATCCATGTACTTGGCGAGACTTCTCCAACGATGCTGTGGTTGAAGCTCAAGGAGTTGTACATGGCGAAGTCGCTTACCAACACACTATCCCTTTGGAGGTAGTTCTACCAGCTGCTCAACAGTTTGGTATTAGAGCGAGTTGATACCACAACAATTGGTATCAGAGCCAGATAGTACCGGAGCGCAGATTGTAGCAGTGGATAGAGATTGAAGAATATGGAGAAGATAAGCACAATTAAGGTGGAGATCAACAGATTCGATGGGAAGGATAATTTCTCCTTATGGCAAGCAAGGATAAAAGATGTCCTCATCCAACATCGGTTGATTGACGCTCTCTTGTATGATGAGACGCCAGCCACCATAGAGGTGAAGGATTGGAAGCGGATCCGGATGCAGATGGTGAGCACGATCTGCTTGTACCTAGTGGATGATGGGGTGATCTATGTACTTGGCGAGACTTTTCCAATGGTGCTATGGTTGAAGCTCAAGGAGTTGTACATGGCGAAGTCGCTCACCAACATGCTATTCCTTTAGAGGTAGTTCTATCAGCTGTGGATGGACTAAGGTCAGAGCGTGCAGGAGCATCTATCCAATTTTTAGAAGATCCTCACTGACCTCCTCAGCGTTGGTGAAAAAGTTGAGGAGAAGACCAGGGCGTTGGTCTTGCTAGCATCGCTTCCTCCTTCATATGAGTCCTTGGTGACTGCTCTTCTAGTAAAAAAGAGTACCATCAAGATGGATGAGGTCACTGCAGCGATACTCCAGAATGAGGTTCTCAGGAGGGAGAATCTAGCTTCGAGCTCAGATAGTAGCAGCTCAGCTTTAGTGATTTTTAGAGGAGCAGGAGGTAGTAGACGGAGCGACAGGATCGCAAAAAAAATGATCCAGGTCCAAGATGAGGGATCTTAGCAAGATCAGATGCTACATGTGCGACGAGTTAGGGCATTGAGTCAAGGATTGTCCACAACTCAAAGATCGGACAAGGGCTACTATAGCGATGGCCAGTAGCGAGTCAGATGATGATATCCTGAAGATATCTGACAAGGTATCTAGTTCTTTCAATCAGTGGATTTTAGATTTTACATGCACATATCATGTTTATTGCAGAAAAAAGTAGTTTGACTTTCTGGAGAGCAGTGATGGCACTGTTTATCTGTTGGATGGATCGAGCTGTGCGATTAGAGGCATCGGAATGGTCAGCTGGAGCACACATGATGGTGCAGTGAGGAGATGGGGGGAGGTCCGATACATATCCGATTTCAGGCAGAATCTTATCTTACTGAGCATGCTGGATTTAAACGGCTATAGGTGGATAGCTGGTGATCGAATCCTGATGGTCATGCGCGGCGATAGGATGATATTGGAGGAGAAGATAAGAGGACATTACTATCTGGCAGGAAGTTCAGTGCGAGGTAGAGCTTCAAGAGCCAGAGGAAGTCCAATGCAAGGTGGAGCTTCAGATGGAGATGAATCGGGCACGAGACGGAAGACTCGGAAAAACGAGAGGCGACGTCGTAGAGTGAAGTTCCTGTTGCCGTAAGAGAATTTTTCGAGCAGGTCTTTGGTCAAAGTGGACACAGCCCATGACAGAGGTGGGATCGAGCGGTTTGGCTCAACTCCCACGTTTGTCCATCCATAATCAACAGGCGTGCCCCAAGGCATAAGGGCGAGATGGATCACAAGCTTTCAAAGTCAGGTGGAAGTCGAATGTCGAGTCGAGATGGAGATTGTTAGGATTTGATGCCTCAATTTCGACCCACAGCAAGAAGAAAATCAATTTTCAGCATAGCAGTCAGGCCGACTTTGATACGCGGTCGAGCCGGCTCGGATTGAGATCAAGCCAGCTTGGATTGAGATCGAGCTAGCTCGAACCACAGCTGAGCCGATTCTCTCAGGCAGACGACAACAGGAGTCCGGACGAGATGCAGTCGAGCCAGCTTGACCCCTGATCGAGCCAGCTTGACGAAGGCGAACAGAACACGATGGAATTTTTTCTATTTGGACTTAGATTGTGATTAATCTAAGGGGTCTACGGGAGTTGCGCATGGACTATAGGATCCAGTGGTCATGAAGGATTGCGGTCATGATCTGAAGGTTGGAAAATATTTCAAGACTCCATCAAGGACATGTTCGACTCATATTAGGAGAACGAGCCCTATTAGGACTCCTGTGAATTGCTGAGAAGAGAATTCTTATCTTATTTAAAGGGCTGAGGTGTTGTGGAGCAGAAAAGGTGGTGCGTGTGGCGTGAGAGGCTCAGGCAGCCATCGAGAGGAGCTTGGCAGAGCGCCGAGTACGTGCAGCCTGCGAGAGAGAAGCAATAAGTGCATAGCATCCGACGAGGAGGCTGTGAGGGCAGGGTATCTTGTAGCTTCTGTGGGTCTCCTTGGAATTCTGAGAAAGCTTTTATGAGGGCAGCTTCTAGTTGAGAGAGATTTATGTATGGTGAGTTGAGAGTGGGTATTCTTCTCTTATACCTATTTTTTTCTTTCATAGTAAAGCTTTGCATGCCTCGTGGAGGCGAGTCTTTAGGCTGATTCACGTACTTGATTATTTTCTTGTTTTATTTCTTTTTTTTTTTCTGCCGTAATAATTTGGTACTAGATCCTTAACAAGTGGTATCAGAGTAGCTGATATCTCAACAGTTTGGTATTAGAGCGAGTTGATACCACAACAATTGGTATCAAAGTCAGATAGTACCGGAGCGCAGATTGTAGCAGTGGATAGAGATTGAAGAATATGGAGAAGACAAGCACAATCAAGATGGAGATCAACAGGTTCGATGGGAAGGGCAATTTCTTCTTGTAGCAAGCAAGGATAAAGGATGTCCTCATCCAACATAGGTTGATCGATGCTCTCTTGTATGATGAGACGGCAGCCACCATAGAGGTGAAGGATTAGAAGCGGATCCGGATGCAGACGGTGAGCACAATCCGCTTATACCTAGTGGATGATGTGGTGATCCATGTACTTGGCGAGACTTTCCCGACGGTGCTATGGTTAAAGCTCAAGGAGTTGTACATGGCGAAGTCGCTTACCAACACGCTATCCCTTTGGAGGCAGTTCTATCAGCTTCGGATGGACGAAGGTCAGAGTGTGCGGGCGCATCTATTCAACTTCTAGAAGATCGTCATTGACCTCCTCAGCGTTGGTGAAAAAGTTAAGGAGAAGACCAAGGCATTGGTCTTGCTAGCATCGCTCCTTCCTTCGTATGAGTTCCTGGTGACTGCTCTTCTAGTGGAAAAGAGCACCATCAAAATGAATGAGATCACTGCAGCGATACTTCAGAGCGAGATTCTCAGGAGGGAGTACCGAGCTTTGAGCTCAGATGGTGGCAGCTCAGCTTTGGTGGTTTCTGGAGGAGCAGGAGGCAGTAGACGGAGCGACAGGATTGCGAGGAGGATGATTTAGGTTTAAGACGAGGGATCCTAGCAAGATCATATGCTATAGGTGTGACGAGTTGGGGCATCGAGTTAAGGATTGCCCATAACTCAAGGATCGGATGAGGGCTACTATAGCGACGGCCAGTAACGAGTCAGAGGATGATGTTCTTGAGATATCTGATGAGGTATCTAGTTTTTTCCAGTAATGGATTTTAGATTCTGCATGCACATATCATGTTTGTTGCAGAAATAAGCAGTTTGACTCCTTGGAGAGCAGTGATGGCACTGTTTATCTGTCGGATGGATCGAGCTGTGCGATTAGAGGCATCGGGATGGTCAGCTGGAAGACACATGATGGTGCAGTGAGGAAATTAGAGGAGGTTCAATACATACCCAATTTCAGATGGGAATCTTATCTCACTGACCAGGCTGGATTTAAATGGCTACAGGTGGGTAGCTGGTGATAGAATCCTGAAGATCATGCACGGTGATAAGATAATATTGGAGGGGAAGAAGAAAACAAGAGGACATTACTATCTGGTAGGAAGCCCAGTGCAAGGTGGAACTTCAGGAGCTAGAGGGAGTTTAGTGCGAGGTGGAGCTCTAGGTGGAGATGAATCGGACAAGAGATGAGAGACTCGGGAGGATGAGAGGCGACGTCGCAGAGTGAAGTTCCTATTGCCATAGAAGAATTTCTCGAGCAGGTCTTTGGTCAAAGTGGACAGTCCATGACAGAGGTTGGATCGAGTGGCCTAGCTTGACTCCTACGTTTGCCCATCCATGATCAATAGGCGTGTTGTAGGGCATAGGGGGCGATACGGATCACAAGCTCTCAAAGTTAGGTGGAGGTCGAATGTCGAGTTGAGATGGAGATTGTTAGGATTTGATGCCTCGAATTCGACCTACAGTAAGAAAAGAATCAGTTTTCAGCACAGCAGTCGGACCGGCTCTGATACGCGGTCGAGCTGGCTTGGATTGAGATCGAGCTGGCTTAAATCACAGCTGAGCTGGCTCTTTCAGGCAGACGACAGCAGGAGTCCGAATGAGATGCAGTCGAGCCAGCTTGACCCCTGACCGAGCCGGCTCGACGGAGGCGAACAGAACACGATGAAATTTTTTCTGTTTGGACTCGGATTGTGATTAATTCAAGGGATCTATGGGAGTTGCGCATAGACCACAGGATCCAGCGGCTATGGAGGGTTGCGGTCATGATCTGAAGGTTGAAAAACATTCCAAGACTCCATCAAGGACATGTTCGACTCATATTAGGAGAAGGAGCCCTATTAGGACTCTTGTGAACTGCTGAGAAAAGAATTCTCATCCTATTTAAAGGGCTGAGGTGCTGTGGAGTAGAAAAGATGGTGCCTAACATGAGAGGCACGTAGAGAGGCTCAAGCAACCGCCTAGAGGAGCTTGACAGAGCATCGAGTACGTGCAGCCCGCGAGAGAGAAGCAACATGTGCATAGCATCCGGTGAGGAGGCTGTGAGGGTAGAGCATCTTGTAGTTTATGTGGGTCTCATTGGGATTTTGAGAGAGCTTTTGTGAGGATAGCTTCTAGTTGAGAAAGATTTATGTACGGTGAGTTAATAGTAGATGTTCTCCTCTTGTACTTTTTTTTTTCTTTCATAGTGAAGTTTTGCATGTCCCGTGGAGGCGAGCCTTTAGGCTGATCCATGTACTTAATTATTTTCTTGTTTTATTTTTTTCTTCTTCCTGCCGTAATAATTTGGTACTAGATCCTTAACAAGCGGTATCAGAGTAGCTGATATCTTAACAGTTTGGTTTCAGAGCGAATTGATACCACAATAATTGGTATCAGAGCCAGATAGTACTGAAGCGCAGATTATAGCAGTGGATAGAGATTGAAGAATATGGAGAAGACAAGCACAATCAAGGTGAAGATCAACAGGTTCAATAGGAAGGGCAATTTCTCCTTGTGGTAAGGGTAAAGCATGTCCTCATCCAACATAGGTTGATCGACGCTCTCTTATATGACTAGATGCCAGCCACCATAGAGATGAAGGATTGGAAGCGGATCCAAATACAGGCAGTGAGCACGATCCGCTTGTACCTAGCGGATAATGTGGTGATCCATGTACTTGGCGAGACTTTTCCAACGGTGCTGTGGTTGAAGCTCGAGGAGTTGTACATGGCGAAGTCGCTCACCAACATGTTATTCCTTTGTAGGCAATTCTACCAGCTGTGGATGGATGAAGGCCAAAGCGTGCGGGAGCATTTATCCAACTTTAAGAAGATCCTTACTGACCTCCTTAGCATTGGTGAAAAAGTTGAGGAGAAGACCAGGGCGTTGGTCTTGCTAGCATCGCTCCTTCCTTCGTATGAGTTCCTGATGACTGCTCTTCTAGTGAAAAAGAGCACCATCAAGATGGATGGGGTCACTGCAGCGATACTCCAGAGCGAGATTCTTAGGAGGAAGTACCGAGTTTCGAGCTCAGATGGCAGCAGCTCAGCTTTGGTGGTTTTTGAAGGAGCAGAAGGCAGTAGACGAAGCAACAGGATCGTGAGGAGGATGATTCAGGTTCAAGACGAGGGATCCTAGCAAGATCAGATGCTATAGGTGTGACGAGTTGGAGCATCGAGTTAAGGATTGTCCATAACTCAAAGATCGGATGAGGGCTACTGCAGCGACGGCCAGTAGCGAGTCAGAGGATGATGTCCTGGAGATATCTGATGAGGTATCTAGTTCTTTCCGACAGTAGATTTTAAATTTTGCATGCACATATCATGTTTGTTGCAGAAAGAAGTAGTTTGACTCCCTAGAGAGTAGTGATGATACTATTTATCTATCGGATGGATCGAGCTGTGCGATTAGAGGCATTGGGATGGTTAGCTGGAAGACACATGATAGTGTAGTGAGGAGATTGGGGGAGGTTCGATACATACTCGACTTCAGGCGAATCTTATCTTATTGAGCAGGCTGGATTTAAATGGCTACAGGTGGATAGCTGGTGATGGAATCCTGAAGGTCATGCACGGCAATAGGATGATATTGAAGGGGAAGAAGAAGACAAGAGGACATTACTATCTGGCAGGAAGTCCAGTGCGAGGTGGAGCTTTAGGAGCCAGAGGGAGCTCAGTGCAAGATGGAGCTCTAGGTGGAGATGAATCGGGCACGAGATGGGAGACTCGGAAGGACGAGAGGCGACGTCGCAGAGTGAAGTTCCTATTGCCATAGGAGAATTCCCCGAGGAGGTCTTTGGTCAAAGTGGACACAGCTTATAACAGAGATGGGATCGAGCGGTCTGATTCGACTCCCATGTTTGCCCATCCATGATCAGCAGGCGTGCCCCAGGGTATGGGAGCGAGATGGATCACAAGCTCTCAAAGTCAGGTAGAGGCCGAATATCGAGTTGAGATGAAGATTATTAGGATTTGACGTCTCGAATTCGACTCACAGCAAGAAGAGAATTAGTTTTCAGCACAGCAGTCAGGCCGGCTCTGATACACGATCGAGTCGGCTCAGATTGAGATCGAGCTGGCTCGAACCACAACCGAGCCAGCTCTCTCAGGCAGACGACAACAGGAGTTCGGACGAGACGTAGTCAAGCCAGCTCGACCCTTGATCGAGTTGGCTCGAATACAATGGGATTTTTTTTGTTTGGACTCGGATTGTGATTAATCCAAGAGGTCTACGGGAGTTGCGCGTGGACTATAGGATCCAACAACCATGGAGGGTTGCGGTCATGATCTGAAGGTTAGAAATATTTCAAGACTCCATCAAGGACATGTTCGACTTATATTAGGAGAACGAGTCCTTTTAGGACTCCTGTGAACTGCTGAGAAGAGGATTTTCATCCTATTTAAAGGGTTGTGGTGTTATGGAGCAGAAATGATGGCGCGTGTGGCATGAGAGACATGTAGAGAGGCTCAGACAGCCATCGAGAGGAGCTTGGCAGAGCATCGAGTACGTGTAGCCCGTGAGAGAGAGAAGCAATAAGTGCATAGCATCCGGCGAGGAGGCTGTGAGGATAGAGCATCTTGTAGCTTCTGTGGATCTCCTTGGGATTCTGAGGGAGCTTTTGTGAGGGTAGCTTCTAGTTGAGAGAGATTTATGTACGGTGAGTTGAGAGTGGGTGTTCTCCTATTGTACCTATTTTTCTCTTTCATAGTGAAGCTTTACATGCCCCGTGGAGGCGAGCCTTTAGTCTGATCCACGTACTTGATTATTTTCTTGTTTTATTTCTTCCTTCTTTCTGCTGCAATAATTTGGTACTAGATCCTTAACGAGCAGTATCAGAGTAGCTGATATCCCAACAATTTGGTATCAGAGCGAGTTGATACCACAATAGCCTGACCTTAGAAAACTTAAAGAGAGCTTATTCTAATTGTGGTATGGTCATGCATGATATTTTTTTCCAAGTATTGAGGTAGGGAAGAACAAAGTTAGGGTTAACATTGAGAAGAGGAGCACTACAATAATTTACTTCTATAAGCTTCCTTTTTTTTGTTAAATAATTTCAATATGCTCATTACTATCTTTTAGTCGATTTAGTGATGTTAAGCATGTAGAAGTTGGAAAATGAGTGATATTTTCTATTTCTTGGATAAGTTTTCTTAGCATGACTGTAATAACTTGGAAAAAAAAAATCGAAGAAGACTCTTGCTGGGAGTCTTCTTCCATGCGAATACATTGGAGAGGAAGTTGAATCTGGGAAGGATTCGGCCTCCCCTCCGTCCTATAAATTGCCCCATCCCTCTCCCAAGGCTGCTCACGTCAAAGCCGGCCCTCCACCGGTGAGCATTAAGCCTCCTTTCTTCCATTGAAATCGCAGCCACCCTTGCTTGTGCTCACCGAAAATCAAAGACTAAAGACACCACCGGGGCCGAGGTAAGACCCCGATCCTTCTTCCTCTCTCTCTTCCCCATCTTCTCATGGCCTTAGGCACCACCGCCAGCCACTGGCTTGGCGGGAAAACAGTCCAAAGGACAAGCCCCCATTTTTGTTTATTTTTTCCTTGATTTCTCGTTGGCTGATCCTCACCACCGGTCATCCCTTGCTTCACTGCCGTCGGCCGCATGTCGCGGCTTGCCATTAGTCTTTTGGCCCCTAGCCATCACGATCGCTAGCCCCCACCCTCCCTTGTTCGGCCAAGAGAGAAAAGGAAAGAAAGAAGAAGAAGAAAAGAAAAGGGAAAAGAAAAGAAAAAGAGAAAAAAAATTTCTCTCCTCTCTCTCTTCTTTTCTCTCTAGGATCTTTCTACTCTCGCTCTTTCTCTCTTTAACTGCACCATGAACCCCACAATGAATGTAAGATAAAATCAAGATGACCGAAGACTGCTCCGAAATCCATGTAGTAGGTCGAATCCCAATCTGGTCCTTGTCAGAAATTCATAGTATCTGATCACAGTTAATCCACGTCGAGTCATCCTGACATGATCCTTGATGATCCTAATTATGATTGCCTATTTTGACGGTTACAAAGATCCTCTCTCCAATTTTTCTCTCTATTTTCTCTCTCATCTTTATTTTCTCTCTCCAAGGACTTCGGTACCAAGTCATGTCTTGCTCTTTTAAGGATCCATATTCACTCTGAGAAAATGATCTTGAATCGATTTGGTGCCTGGATGGCCTATCAGATTGATCATCCGATCAATTATCTTTTTTATTGTTATTTAATTTTATTAAATTTAATAAATAAAAATTAATTATGAATTAATATTTAAAATAGGATTATCTGATTCTTCTAACAAATTCTGAAGATCTAGGATGATCGAGATAAGTAGGATCTTACGCTCTTTATTTATTTTAAAATTATCATGTTTTTCATGCAAATGGATTGTTATTTATGAAATCATGTTTTTCATAAAATAAGAATCAACATATGAGATATGAAAGAGCATGTTTTATTATGATCATCGATTTCATAAATATGTTTTATGAAAATGATATATTTATAAAGTATGAATTTTTTTATTTTTCTATCTACATATATGTATGTTTTAAGAAAAAAATAAAGATCTGAAAGGCTCTCCCTATGGAAAGGGCGACACTCAGAGTTAGCATTCATAATAACACAGGCCTTGTCAGCGGGTATAAAATTGGCATATGAAATAAGAATTTGTCGATTAAGAATACTGGTCCTGTCACGGGCATAAAATGACCATAGCACGAATATCTATGAGCAATGTTTTAAAACATGATGGGAATACCTGACAACAATGATTTACGAATCATGTTTATGAAATTTCATGATTTATGCATGCATGATTGATTTATGACTTATTTTATATTATGCTCTATGAAATGTTTTATTTGTAATATCTGCTATTTTCTAAATGTTAAATTGTTATAAAAAAACTAATGCATGATCTGATAAGGAAGCATAGATTTTACTTACTGAGCTAGTGTAGCTCATATCTTTTTATTTTTTTTTCTTTTACAGGGAATTAAGGTTAGAATCAAAGAAGGATTTAGGCTTTGGGGACTGCGTAGCAAGCTTGAAAATTTTGGTAGCCGAACTTAGTTTGTTGGATGATTACGAACTTATAGTTGTTTATTTATGATTTTGAGATATGAGTTTGGTGTTGATTATAGATTTAGATGCTCTGAACTAATCTTGATTTAATTATTTGAGGAATGATGGAATTGAATCTTTGTTTATATTTTAATTATAATAGATTTTGGCTGATTATGATTGATAGGCTTTGTGTTATCAAGGACGGTATCCCTTTGTAGCATGGCCATGTTGTGTCCCGGATTTGAGGCGTAACAATGACAATTTCTTGATGTTTCCCAATATTAAATATCACAGAATCCTAGACAAAAAGGACTAACTCTTCATACAGTTATATAGAGAAAGGGTAGTCCTTTTAAGCTTGGGTTTTAAGCTTGGGGAATGTGAACTGAGAGATATGGATATTGTTAAAGGTAATGAATTTTGCTTGCTATGTTAGAAGAGATATTACCTTCTTGGGGAAAAAATTTAAAGTTTTATATGGGGTTTAGAAGCTTGAACAAGGAGTTGGTTTGGGAGTAGATTTAGGTGTTACAGCAGGGAATCATGGGATCTTTATTGATTTTTGTTGGTCATTAGATGTGATGCAGGACAACTTTAGGGAACCTAGTAAGTGATGTCAAACAAATAGGACAAACTCTAACTTGAAATATATGTAAAACTTAAATAGCACGGATGGAAACAATTGAAATTATGATGCTATGCAATGCTAAACAGCAATCTGAAAATTAGAATTAGAAACTACTGGGAATAGGGCTCAAACTACTGGATGTGAAAATCATATTCGAATAATAACTTTTAGCAAGTAAAGCACAAGATTTAGCAGCAAAAATATCAAAGGTTACCAAAACTCTTTGAAGGATGCAAAGCAACGGATCATCATCCATCTAGGTGAATGTGCTGCAATAGCTGTCCAGATCCAGTCTGTTTCTTTTTTCTACTTGTAGATCATGTACAACATCCCAAGATCTGAGACCTTCTTTTCAGTTATAATAGGATAACGTGCTCCAAGGACCAGGTTTGGGATTTTCTGATCTACTGCAAAGTTTTTCCAGAACCAAAGAAAGAAGGCTGACAGTTCTGCAGAAGTTGCGAATCTGCTTATACTCATGCGGATTGGGTTTTGGACATATCAAATTCTGGAATAAGTGTTGACTGATTGTTTGTAAAGTGACTGCCAGAAGGGAACAGGAACAAGTGCAGACAGGAGTGTTTTGCTCAAGGCTGCAACATGGCAGAAATGAAGAAAAGAGAGAATTATTGAGAAGAAAGAGGAAGAGATAACAAATCAATCTCACACCAGTTCAGTATGGAATCACTCTCTAGGGCCTTAGACCCATATTCCATATCATGCATGCAGATAAAAGAGAAAGAGAACCTTGATTACTTTGATGAAAAATTCTACATTCAACTTTCATAAAGAACCATAAAATAATGAAGCTTTAAAAAGGCAAGGTACTGTAGCATTCCTGCTCCCGCTACAATGCCATGAACAATAGCTCAACCCTTATTTAATTTCTAAAATGCCTCTTGACTCTTTAATCACACATGCGACTCAACTAGCCACTTAAATCAGTGCTTTTCATACTATACTAAACAAAACATGGTCTAAAATGGGAAATATAATTAGAATAAAAAATAAATGTCACTTGGATACAAAACAAACTCCATTGATGTATGTGAAGCTCTGGTCATGGCACCAGGTCATCCAAGTCAATCCAAAGGCTCAAATATTTCTTTGGTAACCTTGTGTAGACTTGAAATCTGTTGCAATCTTGATCAACTCCCCTGGATTGGAAAAAATTGCCTTCGGCAAATAGATCCTACGGTTTCTCTCCAGCAACTCTTTGTTAAGCGTTTGTAGCTCATCAGCTGTGATCCATGTGCTATCCAAAGTTGGGCGTCCTCTCCACTTGACCAAGTATTTCTGAAATCCACCAGTGCTAGTAGTAACCATCTGCTCTTTCTTTCTTCTCAGTGGTGGGTGAGGTGGAGTGCGAGGCTGCAGGAATGTAGACACTGAACATGGTGGAGATATGGAAGATGCAACGGTAGAAGAAGTAGGAAAGAAAGAAGGAAAAAGGCTCAAAAGATCTCTCTGTGGGCTCCCGATAGAATGTCAAGTCCTCCACATTGAACATAAGATTGACTCCCCATGTCTTTAGGAAGATCCAACACAAGCATTCACACCAATCATTTGCAAGATATGATAGGGACCTTTCTAATATGTAGTTTCTTTAGGATTCCTTGCAGGAACCTCTTCGGGCAACTCAAACCATCACCATGTCTCCCTCTCCATACTCTTGATACTTGCAATGTACATGTGTTGTAGATTTGCAAGATATGATGGGGACCTTTCATTGCTCAAAGCTATTTTTCAGAAAATTTCAGCATGCAAATTATACATATAATGAGCAAATGAATCTGCTAACTCACTACCTCTACATGCCATAGGTAGGGGAAACAAATCTGTAGGTTGTTTCCTTGGCTAGCAGCCTGTGACAATCTCAAAAGGAGTATAACCTATAAACCAATTGATGAAACTGTTATAAGTAAATTCTATGATTGAAGGCACCTGATCCTAACCAGACACATGATCTCCTAGGAGACATCATAAATGATCTCCTAAAATCATGTTTACCATCTTTGTCTGCCTATAAGTCTATGGATGGCATGGAATGTATAATTGTTCATGTTGAGCATTTTCAGTGTTTTCTATAAATAATTCATGGATTTTTTGTCTCTATCTAAGACAATGGTCTTGCAGGGACTCTGCAACTAACTGTTTTAGGGCTTGTTTGGATGGTTGGGCCTAAAATCCTATGGGATTCATGGCCCAACCACTAAAAATACAGAATTATAGGTTGGACTAGGCCTATTTTACAACTATCCAAGATCACCTTCTAATTGGGCTGGCCAGAATCCCATAAGGAGAAAACAATTATCTATTGAGGTCATTTTTTTCTCCCTATGGGATTCGGGCTAGCCCATCAAAAGGTGGTCAGGCCCTTAGAAAGAACAACTTACCCATGTGAGGGACAAAATGTGCCACCATAGAATATTAGGTCCATTATAGCAAGGATGGAATCATGATCTCTAAGTGTCCTAGGAAGACATAAAACAAAATCTAAACTAATGTCTTGGCATAGTGCATGTGGAATAGGCAGCGACATGTTTAAATGTGTTCTACTTTGCCCTTCGCTATCTAACACACGACACCAAGCAACTATTTGTGCCACATCAGGCTTGAGGTGTACTATTTAGAGTTGTATTTATTGTTGGTGTTATAGAATGTCAGTAAAGAATATTAAGAGTTTTGAGGTGTACTAGATGTATGATTTTAGATGCCCTGTCATGTCAGGAACCTACATCAAGAATGAAGGGCACATTAGTTATACCAATGGAAGTTGGCATAGTAGTATTGTGCCTTAGGTGGACTGCATTAGGTATGATGAGTAGTTAGTTCATAATGACATGTTATATAAAGGGGATACTGTAATGGCAAGTGCAAGCTCAAGTGCAATATCTGAGTTAGTGATAGTAATGGATAAGGGAAGCTGCTATTTTATTATGTTGCTCCTCTTCAAGACAAAGTTATGTTGGAACTTATCTTGATGGTTCAAAGTACTGTAGAATTGCTGCAATGTTGTTGTACAGAGGATCGAATGGTGCTACTGATAGAGTGAGAAAAGCTCCACCATGAGTGATCCAAATGTTATTGGAGTTTAGGTACCATAGTGGAATTAGGAAATCCAAAATATGACCATAGACACAAATCTCGTTGGTGATGATGTTGGGAGGATTTTGTATGCGAACTTAATTAGGGTAATGGGGAGTTGGGAATGATGGAGATTGGTTGTTAATTCTCCTTGAATTGTGACTGTGGTGTATGATAATTCAAGTGCAGGTGACGGTGTTTGCGGTAACTATGCATTGAACTTTGACTACCAATGAGCTTAGATTTCTCAAAGAAGAGAATTTTGGATCAATGCATTTAAAACAGAGTTTCCTTGATAGATTCTCTTGATAATTTATCAGAATTTTTATTCTAAGCATACTTTGTTATGTGAGGTTTTCTTTGCAATCTGTGAGTGCATATTTGGTATCGTGGAGTGCAAAAGCATCAATTGCAAAGCAGGCTTTCAGTTCTGCTAGGCGTCCTCTTTGCAATTTTTGGCTTCTTGCATAGGTTTTGGATGTATCCAAGTCTGTCTTGAGCTAAACTAACGTTGCTTGGCTTAGGACCAACATTCGGTGCTCAGGCCGAGAGCAAGTCTGCATGAGATATGTGCTAAGCTCATTGATACCCCTAACAAAGAAGGAACTTGGTCTTGATCATATTGATTGGATCGATCTGCTTATGGAGAACGACTTTGCACTCTGTGATGCCTTCTGGTGCCGGATTTTCGAATTATACTTTCTGTCAATGCATACTTTGCTGCCACTCTAATTTTTCAATGTTTTTTTTTAGTCATGGTCAGCAATCCATTATTATCTAATACATTTTCTATTTATTGTTGTCATTCTTTTCTTCTGATCGTAATTTGGCCATGCAGGCTTTGAGGCCAGCAGTGTACCCCACCTCTCAGCGACCTACTCGGAGCATGCCCAACACCAGCAGCTCCTCGGGCTCTTTTCTCACTCGACATCCTACTCTGTTTTCCTACTCTCAACCAACCCACCCTTCAGGGCATCATCTGCCCTTTGCTGGCTCTGTCCAGCAAGCGTACTCAGGAAGCAACGCTTTCAAGCGGTCTCCAGCAATGCTACATCGGGCTCGCACGGGATATATGATACATCGGGCTAGAAGTGGCGTCTCTGTAAATAACTTTGCCCCACTTGCTGATGTAGCGTCAGGTCACGGAGGTTCCTGGAATTCAGCAAATATTCCTCGAAGCTACTCCAGCGTCTCTGCCAGCAGAAGAGTTGGAGACGTGGGAGCTCGAGGTTCACGATCCATGGGAGCAAGCCGTTTTCTGCCTCCTCGCCAGGTGAGGACGTTAATTCTGCATTACTTTTTACGTTGTTTAGCTTTCTTTCCTGTGCTATTGAGGCTATTTTGGTTCATCACAGGGTGAGTACGCTTCCACGTGGGCCCGTGGAGCTAGTACGAGAATGTCGACGGCTCTTCCACGCAGCACAAGCTTCAGTTTTCAGGGGCGGAATCAGCATAGTGGGGTTCGAGGACGTCAGCAGGCCACGCATTTTGAAACCTCGGGTTGCGCACGTAGCTACGGTTCTCAAGCAGGATTCTCACAAGAACATCAGCAGCACCTCAGTGAATGTAACTTTGATGTTTCTCGGTGATGTGGAATGGTACGACCTATCTGATGGGTGATCGATTTCAAATAAATTCAAATATTCGGATGGTTAAAACGAGCAGGCTATCATAGATACAAAAGTCTTCATCAAACAAATTAGATAGGCCAGTCCCACATATAAGAATCCAAACGAAGATGACAACATAAATGGGGAGTGATTCCCTCCTTGCTAGTTTTATTGGGACGATCCGTTCCTTCCATTTTTATCCGGATCTTTTGCCTAAAAAATAGTCATATGGGATAATGCGCCTAAGAGCCTCCTCGTGCTGTAAATATCCTCCCCCCTCAATCCGAAGGACGATGGCGAAATCAAATCCAACAAACTCCCTCCTCCTCATTGGTGCTCCACATATATACCCGCCTCAGGGAACCCTTCCCATCCAAGAATACGAGTCTCTGAAACTGTCTTCTCTCTCATCGTTTCAAGAGATCATTTCCGACGATGGGGCGATCATTTCCGACAAACGCCATCATCTTCGTGCTCACTTCCCGGCATCCGAAGGACTTCGCCCTCTGCATCTTCTCTTCGATTGGCATCCCCTCTGCCTTAAATATATGAAAAAAAAGGTCTCTCTCCGCCTTAAGGTTGCTTCCATTAATGGATACGGATATTCATGTGAATGATGGGAAGTACGTGGTAGCCAGCGCATACGTGATGGCCAAGCATCAACATATAGGTCGAGATGAAGGTTAGACATTAATCAGATTTGATCGTCTCTAGATTGATCAAATGCCGATCAAATTCAATCATCCATAAATCAGTCGATTAGATCCGGTCATCTTCAAATTGGTCAGATGTCGATTAGATCCGATCATTTTTAGATTGGTCAAACATCGATCAAATTCGATCATCTCTAGATAAGCGAGACACCAATCAAATTGGATAGATGTCGATTAGAATAGGATAGCACCATTTTGATCACTCAGTATTCTCTTTATTGTTATTCTAAAGTCTAAATTAATTAGGGATGAAAATGGATCGGGTCATAAGTGACCCCAACCTGATCTGGTTCTTTAATCGGATCTTGATATTGCATCCAAACTTAACCTAATAAAAGATCGGATCGAATCGGATCCATGATCAAATTTTTTGATCCAATGGATCATTCGGGTTAGATTGGGTCCATGTATAACCCATCCCTAATCCATGAAAGATGGATTCAATTCAGATTTCGATCGATTCTGGATTGGATCATGGGTTAATTAACCAATAGGCAATAACTATAGCTATTCAATCGATCCTCATGAGTGTAGTTGAAGTTGATCTCATAAATTGACCACCTAATGATATTCGCGATATAAAATAATTTTTGGAGTGGTCATTAATATGTAACAATTACATCTATGAAAAATGTCAAGATGTACCTCATATACATATAAAAGGCAAATAGATGTGACCTTTCAAGATTGGTTGGAGGATATAACTAGAAGTAAAATTTCTATTTCCTACTTATCCTCTAAATTTCTGGAGTTGTAAATATTGTATAGTTTTGATGTGAAGGATTTTTTGTGAAAGTGGAAAGAGAAGAAAATAATGTTTATTAGAGACTTCATTGGCTTGAACTAATGAGTGCCACTCAATTGGGAGGGTGAAAAAAGAAAAAGATGATGTTATATAGATGGGTAGCCCACTGCAATTTGTGCCTAGTCCATACTAGCATATAATGAGTTTGGGTCTAATCGGGTAGTTAAGCATAAGATCTATATGAACTTAGAAATTTAAGTGAATCGGGTCGGATCGGATCGGATTAAAATTTAGTAAATCTAGATCTGACTTGAAAAATAGAATGGATTTTGTTGGCACAAAATCTGATTGTCGTCGGAATCAAAGCTGGATTTGGAGAGGACGATGTTGCCGTCGGAACCTGCAAAATAAGTCTCGTCCGGAGTCTGGGGTGGTGGCTCCGGCAAGATCCTCCGACGATTAAGTCAGCTCTTTCGATTAATAGAAATGGAATACGAAGAGAGATTCTAGCAGAGTTTTAAGAAAGAGAAGGTGAGCTTTTTTGTCTTTTTTTTTCGAAAGCATATCTGAAGGATCTCTTATATGGATGGAGCCTGTAACAAATTGATAGCGATAGCCGTAATCATCCGATAGTGGGCCGTCAGGGTCACATGAAGTTTGTTACAGGAGATAGTGTCTGTTGTCACGATGTGCGAGCCCGTCGGGATCTAATGACCGAAGCTCGGATGGAAGAGATTGACAGTTCTTTTGGCTATATCGAGGATGAGTGCCGAGGTCCTCTGGGGCTACTGGATGGAGTTCGAAGGGAGTTTAGTTGTTTGGAGGAGTTCGTCTGAAGAAAAAATTCGAAAGAAGTTCGATTGTTGGAGGAGTCCGACTGAAGGAGAAGAGTCTGACTGAAGAAGAAGATCGGGAGGAGTTTAACTGCTGGAGAAGTCCGGCTAAAGAAGAAGTCTGAAAGAAGTTCGACCGTTGGAGGAGTCTGATTGAAGGAGAAGCCCGAAAGAAGTCCGAAAGAAGTTCAACTATTGGAGGAGTTCGACTGAGAGAGGAGTCTGACTGAAAGAAAAGTTCGGAAGGAGTTCAACTATTGAAGGAGTCCGACTGGAAAAGGAGTTCGGAAGGAGTCCGACTGTTGGAAGAGTCTGACTGAAGGAGAAGTTTGAAAGGAGTTCAACTGTTGGAGGAGTCCGACTAGAGGAGTCTAACTGAAGGAGAAGTTCGAAAGAAGTCTGACTGAAGGAGAAGTTCGGAAGGAGTTCAACTACTGGAGGAGGCTCGAGGTTTAACCATGGAGGCTGCTGTTGGGTGGGATCCTTCTGAGATTAAGCATCCAGTCGAACTTCGATAGGAACGGGTTTATCCCTAACACTAGTCTCCCTACTCTCGAGTTTGAAGTTCAAAAAAAGGAAGTACCGAGTGTGACTGTTGAAGTTTCTTTCTATTTTCAAAGTCAGGGCTCCCTAATTTTAACTTGGTTTACTATCGTAGCTTGAGCATTATCTCTTCGCCCACTCTGAGATGGCTGGTCAGAGATGGGCCAAAGCCTCGAAGGCCCTCGAGGAAGCTCGTGCAGAGGTCGAGAAGGCCCGGGCCAAAGTTGAGAGCATGAGGGTGGCTTTGAAAATTCAATCCATCGAGGTCGAGCGCCTTCGAAAAGAATTGAGGGCAGAGTGTGAGAAGACGATGAACTTGAGGACTGCCTTGGCTCAGGAGGAAGAAAAGAGGAAGGCGCAAGAAGGGATCGGCACGGCGGTGGAGCGAGCGATCGAAAGCTTTAAATCCTCTAGGGACATGGAGGACACTAAAATAGCTTTTGCTCAGGAGGCCTTCATCGAGGGATTCTAGATCTGCCTAGGGAGGATCGCTGAGAATTTTTTTGAGGTAGATTTGGACCTCTTGACGGAAGAGCCCGACGATAGAGCCGATCCTTCATCCCTCGGGGCCAGAGTTGTCCCGACCGACGTCCCTTCTTCTTCTACCATGGGAGCCATCCTAGAAGCTTCCGAATCCATCACTGCAGCGCCCGAGCACTTTGTGTTGTCATTTGCATGGTTCAAAATGCTCTTGACAACCTAGGTCATGACTCCCCTCTTCCAGTTGATGCCGATCCTTTGCCTCGTGGGGTTTCGATTAAACCTCTGATTCATCGCTTAAAGAAGGAGATTCATTACTTGAAGAAGAAGTTGAGAAAAATCGAGGATGATCTCCAAGAATCGAGGAAGAATGCTTTGGAGGTGACTGTCGAAGTTACTCACCTTAGAAACCTTATGGCGGCGAAGAAAAAAATTCAACTGTTGGAGGAAACTTCGTCATGATCTACCGACAGAATCCAGTACAATTGGGACTGATTCAAGAGGTTCTCCGAACTTCAGAAGCAGCTCCACGATGTCGAAGCCTGGCATGATGAGTACAAGCTAACTTGATCGAAGGAGGTGACCAGGCTCGAGCATGAGCTTCAAGCAGCTAATAGAGAGGTGAGCCGTCTTCAGCAATAATTGGCTAATGGTCGGCGGGCTGTCTCTAGTGAAGAGTCGGAGGAGATTGCCTCCTTGAAGAAGACCATTTATAAGCTTTCAGAGGCTGTTGGGATGGAGAAAGCCAAAGTTCAGCGGTTGAAGCTCCAACTGATTTGTAAGCATCAAGCCATCCAAGATGTGGAGGTCGAGTTTGAGGTCCTAAGGAGGTAGCGATAGAAGCTCGAGGGCCAATTTGGGCATATCAATAGAGTGTACATAGATAATTTGTATAAGAAAAAAGAATTTGAGGAGAAAATCATTAGGTTGAAGCTGATCTTGGTGATGACCGACGTCGATGACTCGAAGCCTGAGGAGCCCGGTCCATCTTAAGGCTTCGCCTCCTTTTATATATTTTTTTTTATAATCGATCTTGCCTATCTCTGCCGCATTGGCTTTCTTGTAATATGTAGTCGGTTTGACCGACCTCCATCCTACTTATAATAAATTTAAACTTTTAATAAAATAATATATACCTTATCCATCGTTGCCTTATTGAATGCAATGCTCACTGTCGACCCTTCTCTCTCTCTTTTTTTTTTACTCTTATTATGATAAGGTTCTCCTCCTGTTTCTAACGAGACTGTCGGGACGTATTAGGACTGGTGTCAGATCCTCTCTCCTCATCCCGTCTAAAGCGAATAAGGCTTTCGATTTTGCTCAAATTAGGATTAGATTCTCTTTCTGTTCCTAATGGGCTATAGGGGTACATTAGGACCATTGTCAGAACCTCTCTCCTCATCTTGTCTAAAATAAATGAGACTTTCAACTTTGCTCATGTTAGGATGAGGTTCTCCTCCTATTCCTAACAGACTGTAGGAATATATTAGGACCATTATCAGGTCCTCTTTCTTTATCTCATCTAAAATGAACGAGGCCTTCGACTATGCTCACGTTAGGATGAGGTTCTCCTCCTATTTCTAATGGATTGTAGGGGCTCATTAGGGCTGTTGTCAGGACCTCTCCCCTCATCTCGTCTAAAATAAATGAGATTTTCGATTTTGCTTATGTTAGAATGAGGTTCTCTTTCTATTCCTAACGTAATCGTATTTGTCATGAGATTAAGTTCAGAGGGTAGTCCTCCTTTATTACCGATATACAATAAAGATTAGGATATTGAAGTAGGAGGATTTTATTGTAATCAAATCATCGGTAATACATTCATAGATTTTTTGAATTCCATGGTTGAGGTAGGTCTGCCCCTCCGAGTTTCTTCAAGTAGTATATCCCGGGTCGGATGACTTTTGTGAGGATCCTTCCCAATTTGGGGTAAGCTTTTTCTGATTTTGAGACTGAGAGATGGTGGCTCGCTAAAGTACTAAGTCTCCTACTCTGAATATTTTATCTCTGACTCTGGAGTTATAGTATCAGGCCATCTTTCGCTTGTAAGCTGTCATCCGAACTTGGGCTTTCTCTCTTTTTTTTTCTAGTAGGTCGAGGTTGGCTTTGAGATCTTGCGGATTATGTTGCTTGTTGAAAGCTACTACCCGCATCGATGGAAGCTTAAGTTCGATCGGGATGACTACCTCTATTCCAAAAGCTAAGACGAACGATGTTTCTCCAGTCGATAGTCTTTAGGTAGTACGGTATGCCCATAGATCATGATAAAGTTCATCCATCCAGGCCCCTCTTGCTCTTTCGAGTTTTGTCTTGATGTCTTGCAATAGGATTTGGTTGGTCACTTCAGCTTCCCCATTGACTTGTGGGTGAGCTATCGATGTAAAATGGTGGTAGATATTCAGACCTTCGTAGAACTCGACGAACCTCACCCCGGGGAATTATCAGCCATTATCTGTTATGATAGTTTGGAGCAGTCCAAATCTATAGACGACCGACTTTCAGATGAAGTTCTGCACCTTGGCTTCGATAATCTTTGCCAGTGGTTCGGTCTTGACCCATTTAGTGAAATAGTCGATGGCGATTAGGAGAAACTTTCGTTGCCTAGATGTCATTAGGAAGGGTCCAAGAATATCCATTCCTCACTGCACAAACGGCCAAGGAGCACTCAACGGGGCAAGCTCGATGGCTAGTTGCCTTTGGACATTCGCATTTCTTTGGCAGCGGTCACATCTCCTGACGTAATCAACACAATCACCATGCATAGTTGACTAGTAATACCCTTATCAAAGCAGCTTATGAGATAGAGATCTGGCACTCAGATGGCTCCCGCAAATTTTCTTGTGCACTTTCTATTGTGCAAAATCGGTCTTAGAGGGTCAGAGGCACCTCAATAATGGTAGGAACTACGATCTTTTATACAACTTATTCTTATAAAGAACATACCGAGATGCTTGGTTTCTCAACTTTCGAGCCTCTTTCGGGTCATGAGGAAGAACTCCATCCTTAAGATAACCGATCAGTAGGTCAATCCAGTAGGGCTCCTGACCAACCTGCATGATGGATTGCGGTTTCTCTATGCATGGGCATTTCAATGTCTCATAATAAGCTTCTTTCGGAAGCTTGTTAGGAGCTAGGGTGGCTTGCTTGGAAAGAAGGTTGGCCCTAGCATTTTTCGCTCTTGAAATTTGTCGAATGCTAAAGCTGCCGAAGGCTGGGGTCAAGCTCTTCACCTTCTCAAGATATTTTACCATGCTCTCTTTTTGGGCTTCATAACTGCCGCTGACCTACCCCACGATCAGTTGGGAGTCATTGCAAACCTGAAGCCGATCAGCTCTCGATTCTTTAGCTATCCTGAGTCTGACTATTAGGGCCTCATACTCTGCCCCATTGTTTATCGTCGAAAATTGAAAACACAGCATGTACTCCGCGATGATTTCTTCCAGATTGATCAGGATCAGCTCAGCACCTACTTCGAAAGTGTTGGAGGAGCCATCGACATACAGAGCCCAGAAATCTTCAGAAAGGTCCGTTCTTTCTTCAGAGGAGCTTGGGTGCAACCATGGAATATTGGTTTCATTTTGAAGCTCGACATCATCTAGGATGGTACATTCAACTATGAAGTTGGTCAGTGCTTGAGCCTTGATTACTGATCGAGATTGATAGTTGATGTCGAACTCTGTTAATTCAATGGCCTATTTTGCAATTCTTTCAAAAGTATCCATTTGATGAAAGATCGCTCTGATCGGTTGGTCGATGAGGAGCATTATAGCATGTCCCTGGAAGTAAGATCGAAGTCTTCTTGCTGCAATCAGAAGAGCATAAGTCAATTTTTTCAACTTTGTATATCTAATCTCGGCATCCTTTAGGATCCGACTTATGTAGTAGACTGGTCACTGTACTTTCGCCTCTTCTTTGATCAGGACTGCTGCTAGCACCATAGGAGAGACCACGAGATAGAAAAATAGCTCCTCTCCAGATTCGGATTTGGCTAGTAGGGAAGGCGAGTCGAGGTAGTTCTTGAGCTCATCGAATGTCTTTTGGCATTCTTGAGTCTAATGAAAATCTTTCGATTTTCTGAGGATTTGGAAGAAGTGCATGCAACATTCGATTGACCTCGAGATAAAACGATTCAAAGATACCACCTTTTCGATCAGACGCTGAACTTTTTTAATAGACTTTGGAGCGATCATCTCCTAGATAGCTCGAATCTTCTCTGGGTTGGCCTTAATCCCTTATCTCGAGACTATGAACCTCAAAAATTTTTCTGAGGTTATCCCAAAGACGCACTTGGTTGGATTTAGCTTCAGCTTATATTTCTAGAGCGCATCGAAAGCTTCTTCAATGTCGGCAACATGATTGATAGACATTCGACTTTTGACCAGCATGTCATCGAGTAAACCTCCATATTACGGTCGATCTGCTTCTTGAAGATTTTATTGATCAAGCGCTGATAAGTCGCACATACATTCTTAAGCCTGAAGGGTATGACCCTGTAACAGTAAAGACCACGGTTAGTAATAAAAGCAGTCTTCTCCTCATCCTCTGGTGCCATCCAAATTTGGTTGTAGCCAGAGAAGGCATCCATGAAGGTGAGAAGCTCGTAGCCTGAAGTCATGTCTACCAGTTGATCGATTTTGGGCAAAGAATAGCTGTCTTTTGGGCAGACCTTGTTCAGCTTCTTAAAGTCGATGCACATCCTCCACTTGCCATTGACCTTCTTGACCAGGACCACGTTAGAGATCCAAGTCGAATAGCTGACTTTCGAATAAATCTAATGTTGATAAGCTTGTCGACTTCTTCTGCTATTGCCTTCTACCTTTCTGATGCATGGCTCCGAACTCTTTCTTTCACTGATCGATGCTTGGGATCAATGGTCAGTCGATGTTCCATAACCTCGATGTCAATTTCAGGCATATACGTCGAAACTCAGGCGAAGACGTCGGCATTCCTTCATAAAAAGGCAATGAGCTACTCCCAAACTTCATCTTCCAGATTGGAGCCAATTTGCATTGTATGCTCCACATTCTCATCATTTAGGGGGACGGTCACAAGATCTTCTATGGGCTTATCCCATTCTTCGGTAAGGTCATCGCGGACATCAAGCCCGTCAACTAGGCAAGGGTCAAGCCGAGTGCCATTTTGTAAGGCGATGGAGAAGTAGTGCCGGGCTAATACTTGATCGCCTCTAATTTTACCTATTTCATTGTTTGTTGAAAATTTTATCTTCAGGTAATAGGTCGACACCATGGCTCGTAGTGTATTTAGACTAGATCGATCGAGGATTATATTATAAGCGGAGGAGGCTTTCATCACCAAAAAGTCAATCCATGCCTTGGCCTACTTTGGATATTGCCCTACAGTCATGACTAGAATTATCATTCCCTCCACTGGCATAGTATCGCCAGTGAAGTCGACCAATGGAAAGCTCATGGGCCCCAAGCGATTATTGAATATGGACATTTTAAAGAAAGCATCATAATACAGAATGTCAGTAGAACTTTCATTATCTACCAAAATACGGTGTACATCATAATCAGTAATGTTTAAAGAGATTACGATCGCATTATTGTACGAAAATTGGACTCCTTGAGCATCCTCATTGGTGAAAGTGATGGGCTCCTCAGTTCTCCGACTCTTCTCAGGCTCTATCGATCTGCTAGCCTTCCTATGCTGAAGTCCCTTAGAGATGGTGTTAATGATGCCAATCAGGGGTCGATCTTCTCGCTGCTCCTCGCCCCTCAGTGGTTCTGATGGTGGGGGTGCTTTCGATCGATCCTCCCATCCTTCCGACCAACATTGTAGGATCCGACCAAGCCTACCGCACCTGATGAGCTCCTCGATCTCGTCTTGAAGCTAGATGCATTCTTCTGTATCATAATTATGATCGCAATGATAGAGGTAGAACTTGCTAGGATTGCGCTTGGTAGGATGAGTGCGCATCCTTTTCGATCTCGGCAGTTGCTCCTTGATCTTCATCAGTACTTGAATTTTTGGAGCATTAAAAGGGGCATAGTTGTGAAATCTTCTGAAGGGAGAGCTCCATCGCGTCCTTCTATTCGGGCTTCTTCACCTCTAGGCCCGGGTAGGAGTTCAGGCCCGCTTACGCTTTGGACGAGTTCGGAAGCGTGGTCGAGCTCTGCTCAATTTCTCTTCAGTTGTGGGCACATTCGATTTGCTCGTTTGCCGCTCTTGGGTGGCTTCATTATCCTTGACCTTAAAGGCCTCCTCAGCTCGGGCATAGCATATTGACAAAGTCTCTGGGATACTTCTTCTTCAAGGAGAACAGCAAATCATTCTTCTGAAGGCCGTCCTTGAGTGTGGCCATTGTAATAGATTGATCTAGATTTCGGACATCCAATGCAGCAGCATTAAATCGGATGACATAAGTTCGGATAGATTCTCCCTTCTTCTGCTTGATATTCATCAAAAAATCAGAACCTCGACAGAGATGTCAGCTGCTAACAAAATGAACCATAAATTGATGGCTTATTTGATCAAAAAAAAAGATGGTACCCGACTTAAGGGTCGAATACCAATTTCTGATGGCTTCCTTGAGGATGGACGAAAAAGTCTGACACAAAATGACATCTGACATGCCATGGAGCAGCATCATTATCCAAAAGGCCTCCAGGTGGTCGATCGGATCAGTGGTCCCATCGCAACTCTCAAACTGAGGAAGCTTGAAGTTCGATGAGATTAGTTCCTATATAATCTTCTGAGAAAAAGAAGGATCAATGCAAATATCGTTACCATGGGAGCAGAGATCATGATGGAATTCTTCAATTCGTTGGCTCATTTTCTAGAGCCTTTGATCCAGGAGATCTTCACGGTTGTTGATCTCTAGGATTTTTTGATAAAATAGGGGCAAAGCTCCCTCCAGGATCGAGTCATGGTCTGAGCAAGGGCTCTTTACTCTCTACTTTTTCTTTTTGAGGGTTGTCGACCGACTGACCCACATCGATCACCCCCAAATTGAGTTCTCTGGCTCTCGAGATACCTGCTCCGATCGAGATGGTGTCGGAGACGGTTGCTGCTGTCGCATGGCCTGTACTGCTTTAGTGAGGCTATGGATCTGCTGGACTAGCAGGTTGAACTACACCGTGTGCACCATCGCAGGCGGTGGGGCTTGAGATGTAGGAAACAAAATAGGGGCGGGAAGATCTGGATGAAATCTGGCTATAGAGGTAGTTGATCATCGAGTTGAAGCCTTTCCGAGGGGCATCCTCGAGAGATTGAGAGAAAAAGTAGGACTCTGGCTAGAATGAAGAGAGATCTCCACCATGTATTCCTTCAAGAACAAGGAAACCTCAATAACTTAAGGCCTTCCTTCTAGTGCCAATTCTGTTGGCGCAAAATCTGGCTATCGTCAGAGTCAAAGTTGGATTTGGAGAGGATGAGGTCATCATCGGGATCTGCAAAATAAGTTTCGTCCGGAGTCTAGGGTGGTGGCTTCGGTAAGACCCTCCGATGATCAAATCAGCTCTTTCGGCCAACAGAAGTGGAATACGTAGAGAGATTCTAGTAGAGTTTTGAGAAAGAGAAGCAAAGCTTTTTTCTCTTTTTTTTTCGAAAGCATATTTGGAGGGTTTTTTATATAGACAGAGCCTGTAACAAACTGATAGTGATAGCCGTAACCATTCGGTAGTCGGCCGTTGAGGGCCACGTAAAGTTTGTTATGAGGGATAGTGTCTATTATTGCGATGTGTGAGTCCGTCGGGTCCAACGGCCGAAGCTCGGATGGAAGAGATTGACGGTTCTTTTGGCTATATCGAGGATGAGTGCCGAGATCCTCTGGGGCTGTTGGATGAAGTTTAGAGGGAGTTTAGCTATTTGGAGGAGTCCATCTGAAGGAGAAATCCAAGAGGAGTTCAACTATTGGAGGAGTCCGACTGAAAAGAAAGAGTCTAGCTAAAAGAGAAGATCGGAAGGAGTTCAACTGCTGGAGGAGTCCGACTGAAGGAGAAGTCTAGAAGGAGTTCGATCGTTAGAGGAGTCCAACTGAAGGAGAAGTTCGGAAGGAGTTCAACTATTGGAGGAGTCTGACTGGGGGAGGAGTCTGGTTGAAGAAGAAGTTCGGAAAGAGTTCAACTATTGGAGGAGTCTGGCTAGGAGAGGAGTTTGGGAGGAGTCCGATTGTTGGAGGAGTCTGATTGAAGGAGAAGTTCGGAAGGAGTTCAACTGTTGGAGGAGTCCGACTGAGGAAGGAGTCTGACTGAAAGAGAAGTTCGAAAGGAGTTCGATTGTTGGAGGAGTCTGGCTGAAGGAGAAGTTTAGGAGGAGTCCGACTGCTGGAGGAGGCCTGAGGTTTAACTATGGAGGCTGCTGTCGGACGGAAACCTTTCGAGATCAAGTATCTAGCCAAACTTCGGTAGGGGCGGGTTTATCCCCAACAGGTTTAATTTTAGAACCTGTTGGGGGTAAACCTTGCTCCCATCGAAGTTCGATCTGATGCTCAGCCAAGTATAACTCGTAATCGCAGGAGGGATTCAATCATAAACTCCTTCCGAATTCCATCCAGTAGATGAACTCCTTCTGGACTCCTCCAGCAGCTGAACTCCTTTGAGATTCCTCCAGCAGTCAGACTCCTTTTGGACTCTTCTAGCAGCCAGACTCCTTTCGGACCTCCTTCGACAGCCAAACTTCTTCCAAACTCCACCAGCAGTCAGACTCCTTTCGAATCCATCAGCAGTCAAACTCCTTTCGGACTCCTCCAGTAGTCATACTTCTTTCAAATTTTATCTTCAACCGGATCCCTTTATTGGATAAATTTTTCTTCAGGTCTCTCCTCCCACAGATCTACATGCAGATTTCTTCAGTAGATCTACCTTCAAATCCTCTCAGCGGATCCACGTTTGGACATCTTCGGTAGACTATCTTCAAAGACTCCTCCAGTCGTAGGACTTCCGAATCCCTTTCGGTCAAACTTTTGATAGTCACCCAGAAAGGTTTCCCCTCAAATCTGGTTTCATACACAATGCGAATCAACTCACACACAGACTACCTTAGAGGAGTCCAAATTTTTTTGGTATTGATATAACTTAAAAATTCATCACCAACTGATGTCTACTCCTTCGAACTTCGACTATTAAGTCCTAACGGATCGGCACATCATGACAATAGATACTACCCCCTGTAACAAACTCCACGTGGTCCTAAGCGGCCCACTATCAGATGGTTATGACTGTCACTATCAGTTTGTTGCAGACTTCATTTATAAAAGGGATCCTTTAGATATGTTTTCTCTAGGCTCTCTTCTTCTTATCTTACCAGAGTCGTCACCCCCAGCTCTGAACGAGACTTGTTTTGCAGGTTACCGATGGCGACCTCATCTTCTCCGACTCTAGCACTTCTCTGACAATAATCAGATTTTGCACTAATAGGATTGACGCTGAAGAAAGGGCCTTTGTCTTTTGAGATTCCTTTGTTCTTAAAGGAGTACTCAGTAGAGGTCTCTTTTCTTCTCCTCCAAAGTTCTCCTTTTTGGGAAGGATGCCCCCAAGGAAGGCTTCAATTCGATGGTCAGTGACCTTCGCAGTCAAATCCCATCCAGATCTGCCCGCCCCTATTTCATTTTCAACAACTCAAGCTCTACCTGCAGCAATGGTGGACGTGGAGCAGTTCAACTTACTGGTCCAGCAGATTCACGGCCTCACGAAAGCGATGCAGGCCATGTGGCAATAGCAGCCTCCGATGCCAATTCGATCAAAGCAGGCTTCTCTGAAGCCCCATGATTCGATCTGGAGATGGTCGACTCGGGCTAGCCAGTCGGTGACCTCCGTAAAGAAGAAGTAGAGGGCCGAGAGCCCCTGTTCCGATCATGACTCTATCCCTGGGGGACTTTGCCCCCATTCAGTCAGAAGATCTTGGAGATCCATGATTGAGAAGATCTTCTAGACCAAAAACTACAGAAGATGAACCGATGGATCGAGGAACTTCTTCTTGCTCCCTCTTCCCACGGTAATGATATCTATACCGACCCTTCTTTCTCTCACCACATCATGCAGGAATCTATCTCGCCGAACTTCAAGCTTCCTTAATTCAAGAGCTACGATGGGACTATCGATCCGATCAACCATCTAGAGGCCTTTCGGATGATGCTGCTGCTCCATGGTGCATCAGACGTCATTCTCTATCAAGCCTTTCCATCCACCTTGAAGGGAGCAGTCAGGAACTAATACTCAGCCCTCAAGCCGAGTACCATCTTCTCTTTTGACCAGTGAGCCATTAGTTTGTGGCTTATTTTGTTAGTAGCCGACGTCCTAGGCGAGATTCGAAATCTCTCATCAACATTAAGCAGCAAGAGAAAGAATCCATCCGAGCTTATGTCAACCGTTTTAATGCAGCTACCTTGGAAGTTTGGAATCTAGACTAGTCTATCGCTATAGCTATACTAAAAGGTGGCCTTCAGAAGAACAATCTGCTGTTCTCCCTGGAGAAGAAGCATCCCAAAAATTTTGTCGATATGCTGGCTCGGGCTGAAGGGTATGTCCGAGCGGAAGAGATCTTCAAGGATAAGGATAATGAAGTCGCTGGAGAGCGATAAATAGGCAAGCTGGGCAGGCCCGCTGAGGAAGAAAAGTTGAGTGAAACTCGATCGTGCTTCCGAACTCTCCCTAAGTGCAAGCAAGCTCGAACCCCTTTCTGAGCTTGAAAGCAGGGAAGCTCTGATAGAAGGGCACAGCAGGGCTCCCCCCTCTGAAGGTTCCATAACTATGCCCCTCTTAATGCTCTAAAAATTTAAGTACTGATGAAGATCAAGGAGCAGCTGCCAAGGTCGGAAAGGGTGCGCTCCCATCCTAGCAGATGCAATCCAAATAAGTTCTGCCTTTACCATCATGATCACGATCACGATACTGAAGAATGTATCCAGCTCCAAGATAAGATCGAAGAACTCATCAGGATAGGTAGGCTCGATTGGTTCCTACGACGTCGGCTTGAAGGATGGGAAGATTGGCCTGGGGTGCCACCACCATCGAAATCAACAAGAAAGGAGGAACAGCAGGCAGATCGACCATCCCTCAGCATCATCAACACCATCTCTAGGGAACTTCAGTGAGGGGAGGCTAGCGGTTCAGTGGAGCCCAAGAAGAGGTGGAGAATTGAGGATCCCATTGCTTTCACCAACGAGAATGCCCAAGAAGTTCAGTTTTTGCACAATGATACAGTTGTAATCTCTTCAAACATTGCCGACTATGATGTGCACCGCATTCTGGTAGATAATGAAAGCTGTACTGATATTTTATTTTACGATGCTTTCTCAAAAATATCTTTATCTAATAATCACTTGGAACCTATGAACTCTCCATTGGTAGGTTTCACTAGCGATGCCATACCAGTTGAGGCTATAATAACTCTAATTGTGGCTGCAAGGCCACGTCCGAAGCTGGCCAGAGCACAGGTCGATTTTCTAGTCGTAAAAGCTCCATCTACCTACAATGCTATTCTTGGCCGATCTGATTTGAACATACTTCAAGTTGTGGTATCAACTTATTACTTAAAGGTGAAGTTTCCGACAAGCTACGGAATTAGAGAGATCTAGATCAGAGGAGATCAGGCCTTGGCAAGGTACTATTACTCCATGGCCCTACAGAAAAATGCCCAATCCGACCTTTGCCCTGTTGATAGACTGGATGTCCGCGATGACCTTATGAAAGAGCGGGGCAAGCCTATGGAAGATCTTGTAGCCGTGCCCTTGGATGATGAAAATGCAGGGCACACTGTACAGATCGATTGCAACTTGGGGAATAAGGTTCGAGAGCAACTCATCGCCTTCCTTCAGAAGAATGTGGACGTCTTCATCTGGATCTCAATGGATATGCCAGGATTGATGCCGAGATCATGAAACATCAGTTGGCTGCTGATCCCAAGTGTCGGCCAGTAAATGAGAGGATGCACAGCCACGCTCTGGAGAGGCAGAAAGCAATTGCAGAAGAAGTCGACAAGCTCCTCAAGGTCGGATTCATCCAAAAAGTTAACTATCCAAACTGGATTTCAAACGTGGTGCTCGTAAAAAAGATAAATGATAAGTGGAGGATGTGTATAGACTTCAAAAAGCTAAACAAAGCTTATCCAAAAGACAGCTACCCCTACCAAGGATTGATCAACTGGTGGATGCAACCTCGGACCATGAGCTCCTCACCTTCATGGATGCCTTTTTCGACTATAACTAAATCTAGATGGCATTGGAGGATGAGGAGAAAACTGCTTTTGTTACTGACCGTGGTCTTTACTATTACATGGTTATGCCTTTCAAACTCAAGATGCCTTTCGAACTCAAGAATGCAGAGGCAACATACTAGCGCCTGGTCAACAAAATCTTCAAGAAGTAGATCGATCGAAACATGAAGGTGTATATGAATGACATGCTCGTCAAGAGTCAAGCTTCAATAAATCACATCGTCGACCTCGAAGAGACCTTCAGTGCACTTAAAAAGTATAAGATAAAGATGAACCTAACCAAGTGCATCTTCAGTGTGATCTTAGAAAAGTTTTTGAGATTTATGGTGTCGAGACGTGGGATTGAAGCAAATCTAAAAAAAATTTGGGCTATTTAGAAGATGACCACTCCAAAAATAATTAAAGAAGTTTAGTATCTGATTGAAAAAATGGCATCCTTGAACCACTTCATCTCAAGATCGATTGAGCGATACATGCCCTTCTTTCAAGTTCTCAAGTAGCCAAAGAGCTTCTGCTGGACGACGGAATACCAATAAGCATTTGAGAAGCTTAAAAACTACCTCGACTCACCCCCACTATTGGCAAAGTTTGAACCTAGAGAAGAATTATTCTCATACCTAGTAGTCTCTCCGACAGTCCTAGCAGCAGTCCTGATCAAGGAGAAAATAAAAATACAGCAGTCAGTTTACTACATAAGTCAGATCCTGAGGGATGCAGAGATCAGGTACTCTAAATTAGAAAAAATGATTTACTTTCTTCTAATTGCTATCAAGGAGACTTCAACCTTACTTTCAGGGGCACACCATAACTGTCCTCATGGATCAACCAATTAAAGCAGTCCTTCATCAAATGGATGCCTTCGAAAGAATCACAAAATAGGCAATCGAGCTTACAAAATTTGACATCAACTACCAATCTCGACTGTCGATTAAAGTTCAGATATCAGTAGATTTTGTAGTAGAATGCACCATTCTAGATGAAGTCAAGCTTGAACAGAATAAAACTGACATTCAGTGGTTGCAACCAAGCCCCTCCAAAGAGAGAACTGACCTTTCCAAAGATTTTTGGATCCTGTACGTGGATGGTTCATCCAACACTGCTGGAGCAGGTGTAGGATTGGTCTTGGTTAACCCCAAGGGAGTCATCGTCGAATATGCGCTACACTTCAAATTCTTTACAACTAATAATGAGACCAAATATGAAGCTTTGATCGCTGGGTTAAAAATAACAAAAGAGTTAGAAGCAGACCAGCTCCAAGCCTACAGTAATTTCTAACTGATGGTCGGACAGGTTAGCGATAATTATGAAGCTCGGGAGAAAAGCATGATGAAATATCTTGAGAAAGTAAAGAACTTGACTCCAACCTTTGACAGTTTTAGCATTTAACAGATTCTAAGGGTAGAAAATGCACGAGTCGACCTTCTCTCTAGATTGACCACTTTAGTCTCAGCTGAACTATCTAAAGAAGTATTTCTCAAAATTTTAAAGTGCCCAAGCTCAGAGGAGTTACAATCTGTTATGCAAGTCGAGTATGAGTCGAGCTGAATCGAATGACTAGTTGCATACCTCAAGGATGGAGCTCTTCCTCATGATCTGAAAGAAGCTCGAAAACTCAGGAATCAAGCTTTTCGGTATGTTCTATATGAAGGCAAGTTGTATAAATGGTCGTATTCTCTACCGCTCTTGAGATACCTCCAATCTTCAGAGGTCGACTTTGCACTATAGGAAGTGCATGAGAGAATTTGGCAAAGTCATGTAGGAGCTAGATCTTTGGTACTATTGGCCGATCTTGTACCATAATTCTATAGAATATGTCAAGAAATGTGACCACTGTCGGAGAAATACGAACATTCAAAGGTAATCAGCTTTTGAACTTACACCACTGAGCGCCCTATGGCCATTCGCTCAGTGGAGGATGGACATACTCGGATCTTTTCTCGTGGCATCCGGATAGCGAAAGTTTTTTTTGATGGTAATAGACTATTTTATAAAGTGGGTCGAGGTTGAACCTCTGGCAAAAATCACTAAAGTAAAAGTATGAAACTTCGTCTGAAAGTCAATCATCTGCAGGTTTGGCTTACCTCAAACCCTCATAATAGATAATGAACGACAGTTTGTCAAAGCAAGATTTATCGAATTCTGTGAGGATCTGAACATCTCTCACCATTTTATGTCAGTCGTCCACCTACAAGCAAATGGAGAAGCCAAAGTAACAAATAGAATCCTGCTGCAAGATATCAAAGAAATACTTGAAAGGGCAAAGGGAACTTGGATAGATGAACTCTATCATGTGCTCTGGGTATACCGAACTATCCAAAGATTATCAACTAGAAAGATCCCATTTGCCTTAGCTTTTGAAATAGAAGCGGTCATCCTAATAGAACTCATCGGACCTCAGGACCAATCTCGACTTGTTGGAGAAAAAATGAAAAAAAGTTTAAGTTTGGATGGCAACCTATAGGCAAAAGGTAACTCGCTACCACAACTCAAAAATTAAAGGCAAAATATTCAAAGTGGAAGATTTAGTGCTTCGGCGAGCAGTTGTTTCACAATCTTAGAATCAAAAAAAGGTCGCTCTGAATTAGTAAGGTTCGTATGAAGTAGAGGAGGTCGTCCGGTCTGAAACTTATCGCTTGAAGAAGCTCGGAGGAACAACTCTCCCACGATCTTAAAATTTTGAAAATCTAAGAATGTATTATCAATTACTTTTCTTCAATAAAATTTTTTTATTCTAATATTATTATTTCTTGACATAAAAATTACGTGATGATAGAAAATAATAAATAACTCTCTGAAGCAACCAAAAGTGATCCTGTTAGGGATAGGAGAAGGCCTCATCCTAACATGAGCAAAGTCAAAGACCTTGCAAATATAAGGCGAGATGAGGAAAGAGTTTCTGCCAATGGTCCTAATGTGCTCCTACAGCCTGTTAGAAAGATGAGGAGAACCTCGTCCTAACATAAGTAAGATCGAAGGCCTCGTTAAAATAAGACGAGATGAGGAAAGAGGCCCTGCCAATGGTCCTAATGTGCCCCTACGGTCCGTTAGAAATAGAAGGAGAACCTCATCTTAACATGAGCAAGATCGAAAGCCTTGTTAAGTTAAGACAGAATAAGAAAAGAGGTCCTGCCAATGGTCCTAATATGTCCCTACAGCTATTAGAAATAGGAGGAGAATCTCGTCCTAACGTGAGCAAGGTTGAAGGCCTCATTAAATTAAGATGAGATGAGAGGAGAGGCCCTACCAATGGTCCTAATGTATCCCTACAATCTGTTAGAAATAGAAGGAAAACCTTATCCTAACGTGAGCAAGGTCGAAGGCCTCGTTAAGTTAAGACGAGATGAAGGAAGAGGGCCTGCCAATGGTCCTAATGTGCCCCTATAGTCCATTAGGAATGGAAGAAGAATCTTATCTTAACGTGAGCAAGGTCGAAGGCCTCATTAAATTAAGACGAGATGGGAGAGAGACCCTACCGACGGCCCTAATGCACCCCCATAAGCCACGTTAAGAATAAAAGAAAAATCTCATCCTAACGGAAGCAAAAGTCAAGACCTCATTGACCAAAGACGAGGAAAAAAGAGAAGCTCGACAACCCTCACATGTGTTCTTTCTATGACTACATGGTTATGCCAAACATAAAAAGAAAGACCTTATCTTGGTTCATAGAAGAGACCTCGGCTTGACGTCCACAGCAAGCATTGCGTCAGAAGACAACATAGAGACAAATAAAGTAAAGAAGGTAAAGCCACGAACAAGCCTCAAGTCCATGCGAAATGAAAATAACAAAAATGTACCATTTCATTACAAGCATAAGGTCTTTACAAGCAAAATGCAGGTCAGCACGACCAATTACACTAAAAAAAATAAAAATAAATAAAAATAAATATATTTAAGAAGGAAAGGAAAAGGCCGTCAAAATCCTAAGAAGGGCTAGACTCCTCAGACTTCGGACTAGTAGCCATTAATAAAGACTCCTTAAGATGGTTGACCTCCTCCTTGAGCTCCCTCCGCCTCATCATATTATCATAGAACATCCTGTCGGCTCGGCAGTAGTTCTCTTCTGACTCTCGCAGCCTCCTCCTTAGGACCTCAGACTCGGCCTCTGCATCCTTGGTAGCTTGACTCTTATAAGTCAGCTCGAGCTTCAGCCATCGCACCTTGGCCTTTTCAACATCGACCGACTCCTAGAGTTCACCAATGGTTCTCTTTAAGGAGGTGACCTTCTCAGCCTTCCTACTCATACCAGTCCAAAAGCCATCATCGAGTTGCTGCTGGAGCCAGGCTACTTCATTATTGGAAGCACGAAGCTTCTGTTCTAGCTTGGACATCCTATTACTCCAGCCCAATTGATAAATCTCATATGTGAGCTCAGCATCTTGAAGTTGTTTTTAAAGTGCGGAGAACCTCGTCGACCAGTCCCACTCAAAACGTGCATTATCGAAAGACCACGGCGAGCTCTCCTCTAGAAGTTGAATTTTCTCCTTTGCCTCCTTAAGTTGAGTCTCGAGGAAGCTAATCTTCGTCGTCAATGTTCAGGATTTATCACTAGAATTCTTTCGAAGTTTGGCCAGCTCCCTCTCGAAGCTTCCCTTTCGAATGTTGAAACTGGCAGAGTCCTTCATGTGCAAGTTCTAGAGGTGAGTGACTTCTTTGGTCGCTTTCGAAGCATTCCTTTGTGAAGCTTGAAGATCATCCTCTGTCTTCTTTAGCTTCTTCTTCAGTTGATGGACTTCCTTCTTCAGACTTTTTATTAAGGATTTTTGGGGAACCCCCTGAGGCAGTGGGTCAGCATTGATGGAAGACTGCATTCAAGGTATGAAAAATGCTCAAAGGTATGAACAAAAAAAAATCCACTTTCATTTAATCAAGAATTTTGAGTACAAAGTCAAAAAGAAAGAAAAAGCAAAATGTACAACTACTTGAGAATTTCAATCTCGAAAGGAGCGATGGAAGATGGAGTCGAAGCATTCTCGACTGCCTTCGGTGTCCAAACTGGCTTGGGTGCTTCTGCGGCAGACTCGGATGGACCAGACGTGAGCTCGACGAAGGAAGGATCGACTGTAGCATCGGATGGTCCCCCTTTTGCATCATTTTCCTCCTCCAGAAAGCTGAGATCGAGCTCTGGAAACTTACGGGCCACCCTGCCTTCGTAGAACTCAAAATTCTTGATGAACGCCTCTTGGTCGAATTCGACGTTCAAGTTCCTCATCTCGGAAGAGGTCTTGAACTCTTCCACGGCCTGGGTCATCACCTCTAAGATCGACTTCGCCATTTGGGCTTCCAGGTTGGTGACCTTATTCTCGACTTCCTTCTTCCTTTCCTCCTCCAGGGCCAGTGCGGCCTTGAGTCCGGTCGAGATGAACTTCTCTTTTCGAAGTGCGCCCTAGAGACTCCCGATGTCCGCCGCCTTCTCCTCTGCAAGGTGCTTGACCTCGACGACCCTCTCTTGAAGATGGCAGATCTCGGCTCGAAGGCCCTCCTGGATCTTCTATGCTTCCACCTTCTGACAGCATGCCCTCTTGATGTGGATGAGCATTTGGTGATCCGACTGCAACAAGTGACTAGTGTTAATAAAAAAGAAAAGAGAAGAGAAGGAAGAAAAAAAGAAAAGAGCAGAAGAGTTGAACAACGGAGCAGTTACCTTGAGGACGGTTCCAAGAGAACTCCAAACGAGCTGCAGTGGGTCAAGGTCGGCCATGTTATCTACCACCTCCGACATCGCAAACTTGTCAGTTAGATCTCGGATGATCTCTGGGTTATCTAAGGGATCCTCCCCTCATTCGTCGCCGTCGTCATCCGCCTCGCTAAGGCGAGCCCTGTGGGGCATCTTGGCGATAAGTTTCTTTTTTTCTTACCTTCCCCTATCTCTCCCTCAGCAGGAAGCTCCGAAGCTTGATCCCCGCTGGAAGGACCCTAAGGCATGGAAGGCATGGTGCCCACACCAGTGGTGCCGACCTTGGCAGTTAAGACAACTTCGACGCTGGCAACGATCTCGAAAGTAGCGACAATGATGGTAGGGGCCGTGGAGCTGGAAGCATCGATCTTCGCCCTCTTCAAACTACCACCTAGCGCTTTTCCTTTCCTTTTTTTGACGTAGAGCCCTTTGGTAAGCATTTCGACGGCTTTAGTATTCATTTCTATAATAGAAAAAGAAGTATGGTCAGTGGCAATACACATATGCGAAACCATATGAATTTGAAAAGCAAAAGGTGTACCAATCGGGTCAAGGGGACTCAGATCCAGATTGAACAAGGTCTATTTTTTCAAGAGGTCGGAAGAAGAGGAGCTTGGTATGCTTTAAGTTTATTGAAGGAATCAAGATCAGCTCCATCCAAGCTAGGAGCTCGGCGAACTGACTCCCTAATGTAACCTCAGGACGGAAGATTTAAGAGCAGGGTCAGATAATACACAAAAAAGTACTTTTTCTTTCAGTTATGAATGAAAAAAAAGGCATCTTTCAATAATTCCTTCTTGTCGAACTGAAAGAAAAAAATACCACCAGTCTTTTGCGGAAGGATGGTGCTTGAAGGTGTAGAAATTTTTAAAGAGCGAAATGATCGGCTGGACCTCGGTCAGTTGATAGAGGGAAAGAAAATCAATGATGAACCAAAAGAAGTTCGGTACGATAGATGCGAAGGAGATGTTTAAAAATTGAAAGAGGACGACTACAAAAGGGGGCAGTGGGAGCCGAAGTTTATTACGCAAAGTCTCTAAATACAAACAAAATCGACCAACCGAAGGAGAGCAGACTCGGTCATCGGAGCTAGGGAGTTCAAAATCATATTTCGGAAGGATTCCATATCGGATTCGGATCAAAGAAAGATCGTCCGGAGTAAGAACAGATGGGATGGTGTCTGGAACGAAGGATGAGTGAGATATGTTTTTAGGTTCTACCTCAGCCAGGGGTGCAGGATCAAGGAAGATTGGTCCAGGTGAGCCCTAAGAACTGATAGAGTGGGAGGTTTTGGAAGACATTCGGATTAAAATTAGATCCCAAGAAAGCTCCCAAAAAATAAGAAAAATATGGGGCAAATGTTGCTACCAAGAAATTAGAGGAGCAAGAAGCTAGAAAGAAAAAGCACGAATAATCTAAGAGAAGGGTTAGAAAACTGATCTAAGCTGTCTGAAGAGAACGAAAGGATGATGGATGCGATGAGAACCAGTCAAAAGGGTGTTCGGAGCTCAGGAAGGTAAGGGAGGAGGCTAAAACCTTTAGAAAGAAGATGAGTGGGGACCGAAGGAAGGAGAAGACTCGGACAGGAATAACTTTCAAAAGATAGGAGAAGGCCTTAAATAGCCAGAGGTAATGCAAGGCAGTTATGATTGTGGATTGACTTTGGTCGGTCAGCGTGCGCCGCATGTCCCGCTCATCATGATAGAGGAGCGGCGATGGGCTGAGTCTTTATGGCGCTGTACCTGGGGTAGAGTTTCAATGGGAGATACGAAGGACCGTCTTCTCAAACTCATTTCAGATTTGAAAAGTTTTGGTGCCAGCATGGTAAATGCTAAAATATCTCATCCCAACAAGAGCGGGGCCTGAGAAAGAACTTCGGTAGTCGGATTTTTACTTTCTTCCTTCGAATTTCAAACTCAGAAGTGAAAAAAATATTATTGGGGGTAAACCTCGCTCCCGTCGAAGTTTAGTCTGGTGCTCAGCCAAGTGTAACTCGTAATCACAGGAGAGCTTCAATCACGAACTCCTTCCGGACCCCATCTAGCAGATGAACTCCTTCCGAACTCCTCCAACAGCCGAACTTCTTTCGAATTCATCCAGCAGCCGGACTCCTTCTGGACTCCTCCAATAGTCGAACTCCTTTCGAACCTCCTCCGACAGTCGAACTCCTTCCGGACTCCACCAGCAGCCAGACTTCTCTGACAGTCGAACTCCTTCCGGACTCCTCCAGCAGTCGGACTCCTTCCGAACTTCGCCTTCAGCCAGATCCCTCCATCGGATAAATTTTTCTTCAGGTCTCTCCTCCTACGGATGTACATGCAGATTCCTCCAGCAGACCTACGTCCCCCCAGCAGATCCACGTTCGAACATCTCCGGCAGACTTCTTTCAAAGACTCCTCCAATCGCAGGACTCTCGAACCCCTCCCAGTTGAACTTTCGATAGTCGTCCAGAAAGATCTCCCCTCAAATCTAGCTCCATGTACAGTACGAATCAACTCACACACAGACTGTCTTAGAGGAGTTCAAATTTCTTTGGTATTGATATAACTTAAAGATTCATCACCAACTAATATCTACTCCTTCGAACTTTGACTATTAAGTTCCAACGGACAGGCACGTCACGACAATAAATACTACCCCCTATAACAAACTCCACGTGGTCCTGAGCGACCCACTATCAAATGGTTATGACCGTCGCTATCAGTTTGTTATAGGCTCCGTCTATAAAAGAAATCCTTCAGATACGTTTTCTCCAGGCTCTCTTCTTCTTCTCAAGATTCTGCAACTTTCTTGACTGAGCACTCTATTTCTGTTGGTCGAAAGAGCTAACTTGATCATCGAAGGATCTTGTTGAAGCTACCACCTCCGGCTTTGGACGAAACTTATTTTGCAGGTCACCGACGACAACCTCATCTTCTCCGACTCCAGCATTTATCCGACGATAACCAGATTTCGCACCAACAGAATCTGACTCAGATCTATGGATTTTTTTAAATGGTTCGGATCGAGTCTCCGCAGGTTAGGTCGAGTCGGATCATGGATCAACCTAATCGTGACCTTTTCTATTCTTTTTGTGTACGGATTCACGACTCCAAGAGAGATCATATTTTACCATTGCGGATCGAACAACATCCTCTAAATAGTCCTAGTCAGGTTAGATTTTGGCATCAACGCTCATAGACCGTTGTCTTACAAATCTAATCAGATCTGGCTATGAAGATATTGATCTATTACTGAATTCTCCCAGTTCTTATATAAGGAGTTGAGAAGTGGCCTGCCTATGTATTTTTGTTCGATCACGTGTAGCTACACTTTAGACCATCAATTTTATCAGCTGTATATATCATCAAAAGGGCTAGGCTGGGTGCTGTCCTGTTTCTTGAGGCTCATGCATTTTAGATGATGAGTGTCTCACTGGTAGTCCATGCCCAAACTAACATTTCTCTATGGGCAGTCAGCCTAAACAAATTTCGGCAATGTTTTTGTCACATCGATTCCTTTTACGGGGAACGACATTCTCTGTGGGCAGTCAGCCTTGTTACAATTGCTGCATACCAGTTGTTATCTTAAATTGTACAGAAGAAATTCCCAAGGATATGCGGCATGTTGATTCTTAAAATTCTAGATATCAGCTGGGTTAGCCCGCTGCATATTCATTTCACTTGATTTGGTATGAGGTTACCCGTATCAGCAATCCGAAGAAGCCACCATCCATGTACTTGAGGAGGATCTGGTTCTCGCTGGCGTGGTCATGCATACCGTGGCAGTGGGCGGTGTGGGGGTTGTCGACGATGCAGAGTATCTTGAACTTGCGGCAGACCTAGCGGCTGATGGCATCCTCATGTTGCCGCAAATGACCTTGAGAGCATAGATCCAGCCGGTGAGGTTGTGCGGACCATCAACATGGCATCGTCGGTGTCGCTGACAATGCAGCAGAGGTGCTCGAGGTTGGAGAGAGCGAGGTCCAGGAGGAGATAGCGGGAGGGGCGGCAAAGCAGAGGAGCAATGTGGCGCAAAGCTCCTGCCTTAAAAAGATGGGCATGCTGGATGGCTTGTTGGACAGATTAACAGTAACATGATTGATAGGTGTAGGGGTAGGACATCGGTATTAAAGTAGGGGTAGCACATCAGTGTTAGAGTACCTGAAAGATAGTAATCAAAGGGAAGCTACAAGAGCACAACGAGTATATTTTGATTTTTAAAAATTTTCACCACCACCACACCATCATTAGAGAAAAATATTTTAGGATAAGTTATAAGTTGGACTATGGTAAGATAATACTAAATTAATACTACTTATAAGACAAAATTTTATTGATAAATAAAGTGCGAGATAAAATAAAGCTAAGAAGGAATGAAATTCATTGCTATATTAAATATCAAAAGAGTATTTTATTTAGCAATAAATATCATATTTATAAATCTCATCTAGACCACTATTGCCTTGCAGGTAGGTAGAACTTCATCCAACTTATATCCTAAGTAATGGTAGAATGAGTGTCATTACTCAGTTTTGATATTTGTCCTTATTAGCATGCGATATCCTAGTATTATCATACAGATAGTATCATAACTTTTCTCACTTTTTTACTTGTTTGACTACTACTTCCACATCATGGATATAGCAACCATCATTCTTAAACTCTGCTCTACTAAGAGGCTCATCGTAGTGGATCAAGATTGAAAGCATTCATTCCTCTTGATCTATGCCATAACCACTCAGCTTATACTCTTGGTATCTCGATCTATAAACTTAGTTTTAGCCATGCAGTCCATTTGAAGGTCTACAATTTGGTCCAGAGGATCTTTCAAGATCTATTATTTAATCAAGCTTTGGAATATTAAAATTTTTTTTTGTGCACCGCAGATGGTGCAGCCAGCGCACCATGATGATTAACTCAGACATGAGGTTGAAAGAAATTTTTTTTTTTTTTTTTTTGAATGCCATGCTCTGCCTCATGCGTGAGGCGCGCAGGGCTGCACCGGGTGGTGCACAAAGTATTTCCCGAAATACCGTTGTCGGTCCAGAAAGGAGAGGGGAACGGTAAAGAACGATAGGATAAGGGAAGAGGGCACGAGGATGACCAGCCTTGGGACCGTGCTCTGTTTGGGAGGAGGCGGTGGAAGGGGTAGCAAAGGAAGAGGGCAGCGAGCGGGGGACAACAACGAAGGGTCGCTCTAGGGAAGGAGGACGAGGATAGCTGGCCTTGGGACCATGGCCTTGATGCACTCTATTTAATTTTTTTTTACTTATTTCATTCAGCAGTATTTTATCGGCCCAGTCTGTAGCTGAGCTGGATGTACTTTCTCCATGTGGGTAGGGCATTCAAAGCATAAATTCCCCATTATTGGTGGGGGAGATAAACCATTCATTCCTTCAGATCCCGGGAATAAATGGCAAACATGCCATTTTTGAGCTTGGTATTGGTGATCCAACAATTCGGTCCAACAACGATAACTAAAGGTGCCTAGGAACTAGGCATTCCCAGGTTTTTTTTATCCCAACTTTATTAATTAAAATGACCAAGAAAAATGAGGTTGTTATGTCTTTTCATCAAAAAAGTTCATTACAATCATGAAATGGGGATAAAATGGTTAATGCAAAAAACAATTTACCGCATCTTTCCCTGCAATTAAATCCAGGACAACTATGATTTATCCCGGCATATCCTATTCCGTTTGCAAATTGGACCCGGCATATGTGATCGTAGACTTGTTCCAGGAGTGCTTGAGGGAAGTCATCCATTAATCAACCCAAACACTATCTTTCCCCAACCTACATATAGGGATTATTTGAAGCCATTATTGTTGAAGCTACACTGTTACTCGAATTTTATTACAGTAATTGACTTAGAAGGAAGATCGCTAGTCACTTCTTGTATTTGAAACAAAAAAAATTAGAAAAAAAGGAAGAACATCTCCATCGAACATCTTGAGAGTGGAAACTGGGTTGGCGCACTCGACATCCATAAAGATAAAGATGTTCCGAACAAAGAGGTCAGCATTGAATCGCCGGTGATGAGAGTCTAGGCACGGACCTAGAAATCTATAGGGAGAGAGCTAGCGATGGTGCAGGTCTAATAAAACGAGGGGCAAGGTGGGGGTTAGAGGCAATGCATGGCAGCACAGAGGTGGAAGGGTAGGCGCGACGGCAGAGAGGAAGGAGAAGAAATGGGAAGAATAAAATCTTTTTTTTTAAAATTATTATTAAGATATCTACTTGATCAGCTACAGTTCATCTTGCAACTATTTTAACTATGAATCAATCTATTGCATGACAGCTCTAAGTTACAGCCAACAAGCAATTCAATTTATTGTGCAATTTGAGTTGCAGGCATCCCAACAGGTGCGCTAGCTTGTATCCATAACTCGAGCCATATGCGGCTCCACTTAACAGCACCATGGTTGATGCTTTGTCCTGGCATCAGCTAATCTATATCCAACTTATTTTGTTAATTATCGATGATGGCTAGGACAACTTGAACAATTCTGAAATTTTAAGGGAGGATTAAACGTTAACAATCAAAAGTACAAGTCGCCATTGCGCATGATTAATGTACATCACCAACAAGCCCAAAATCCAAACCGTACGACAGCAGAAACTCCAAGAACCGAGCAGCGAACACTATCTAGCTCACTTGCCGGGGACGAAGTTGGTGGCATAGGCCCAAGCGTTGTTGTTGACGGGATCGGCCAAGTGGTCGGCCAAGTTCTCCAACGGACCCTTGCCGGTGACGATGGCCTGCACGAAGAACCCGAACATCGAGAACATGGCCAGCCTGCCGTTCTTGATCTCCTTCACCTTGAGCTCCGCAAAGGCCTCGGGGTCGTCGGCCAGGCCGAGAGGGTCGAAGCTACCGCCGGGGTACAGAGGGTCGGTCACCTCGCCGAGCGGGCCGCCAGCAACCCGGTAACCCTCCACGGCGCCCATCAGGATAACTTGGCAGGCCCAGATGGCCAGAATGCTCTGGGCGTGGATCAGGCTGGGGTTGCCCAAGTAGTCCAGACCGCCCTCACTGAAGATCTGGGCACCAGCCTTGAACCAGACGGCCTCGCCGAACTTGACGCCGTTGCGTGCGAGAAGCTCCGGGAAGACGCAGCCAAGAGCGCCGAGCATGGCCCACCGGCAGTGGATGACCTCGAGCTCACGGTTCTTGGCGAAGGTTTCGGGGTCGGCCGAGAGGCCGGCAGTGTCCCACCCGTAGTCGCCTGGGAATTCGCCGGTGAGGTAGGAGGGAGGCTCACCGGAGAAGGGGCCCAAGTACTTGACACGGTCGGGGCCGTACCAGGGGCTGTCAGAGACGACGGGCTTGCCCCTGGCGACGCTCTTGCGCATGGTGATCCTGCCCTCGCCTACGATGTTGGAGACTGAAGGGGCGAGTTTCACAGCCTTGCCGGCGAGTGAAGGGGAGGAGAGGGCCATGGTGGCAGCCATGGTTGGATAGAGAAAGGGAGGAGGCTTGCGTCGTGTGACTGGTGGTAAGAGGAGAAAGTCGGAGGAGAAGTGCTTTCTGGAAGCGATGGAGTGGGTGGCTGGGGTATTAATAACAGAAGAAGGCGGTGGGGAGGAATGGAAAGAGGTAGGAGTCCTTATCTAGGGAAATCTTTATCTTTCTTTTCATTGGCTGATGGGTTTTGAGGTTTAGATCAGGTCGAACAGTTGGCGCACTATGAGCCACACGACCTGAGTGAGATATTATTGAGTTCTTGAGTGGTGGTGGAACGTTTCCATTTCCATCTCGGCCTGCTGCTGACCATGAGTCATTTTTAAATATCGAAATATCATTGGAAAATCTGGAGTTGGATAACGTGGTGGTATGTAGGCCAATAACAACGGTCGACGCAAAGACAGCAAAAGTCTTCAGAGCTCATCGATATCCGGTTTGCATGACTAAAAGAACATATTACTTTTTTTTTTTTAATGGAATATGGAAAAAAAATATTATCTAACAAAATATAAGAGTGCAAAACAATTCCCAACCGTTGGATTTTAAGATTTGAATCATGCACCAAAATATAAGACCGTTAATTTGGAACGGGAAGGAAAGGAGAGATGATTTTAAGCTGCTGAGGCAAAGAATGTTTTATGCAAAAAAAATTGATTTTCACAAATTTATTAATTTTGTAGAGCCCGATTGCAAATCCTTGTCTCGGTTCTAAGCTCTTTATTTACTTGAATACTTTATGCTGCGCGAACAGCTAGGGGAACATACATGGAGAGCAAAGTTAACAAAAGTAAAGCTCTTTATTTACTTTATTAATCAGAGATTAATGTACAAAAGAAAAGTTAACGAAGTACAAAAGAGAAAAAAGTTGTCCATATACTCAATCTTAAACATCAATGAGTTAGATGACATACTGTGAATTTTGATATCCAAGAGCAACCTAAATGATCAAGCAGCAGCACCTTTCTTCTGTGTTCGTGTAGCATTTATCTTCTCATTGAGGCTCTGGAGTCTTCAGATCTTTAGGATATTGGGGCTGGGCAACATTTGCAGCGAGGAGAACCAGAAAATTCTCCAGTTATTACCACCACAATGCTCACCTGTTCAATTACAAGTTGTAGTGAACTACCTCCGTAGTGTCTTCTCCTGCAGATCTAATTTTCATTGTCTGCCTTAATTTCAGTAGCTAACATTTATTGGCAATATTTTGATGTCCTGCCACCTGAATGAGAGACTAAAAAATGCCCCAAGAATTCTTGCTTCTTTCACAATGCCATGCTAATGCACTGGAGAGTGATGGCAAAATCTTCCGAGCATAATTTATTGTAACATCCCATACATCATGATTTGCTATACCATCCCATACTATTCAGTATAGGGCATATTGTAGCATGTCGATCCTACATCAATATGCCATACTATTCCATAACCGAATTACATATCGATATTATAATAGGATTTTATCAGTATGAATTCTAGTATCGAGTTTACGAGTCTTGCCTCCACCTATATACATCCAGCTTTCCCACCTTAGAATAAAGGTCATGTGCATTATAAATCTACAATTGGCCTTTAGTTTCGGCAACTCTAAAGAAAATAACAGGATGCTACCAAGAAAACAAGTTCAAAACAGATCTGATTAGTAGAGAATTGGGATTCCTTGAGAAAATGATGTATCTGAAGGAAAAATTCTGATTTTCCTGATCAGGTTCGTTCAAATCTGATTGGATCAAGAGGCATATTTCAAAAATTTTCTCTTAGATCCAAAACAGATCTGACACTTTTCAAATATAATTTTATGATATAATAAATAAAAAAATTAAATTAAATTTAAATTAATGTTACCTTGCTTGCTGGGTAATCCGATTATCCTTTGATGATCCTACTGATTGCCTGAGGTTCTGGATCTAGCCACGTAAACGTCTGGCCTCTACCGGTATCCACTCGGATTGGATCTAGAGATCTTCTCTTTCTTTATCACATCTCCAAAAATCAGATCTAGATCTGATTTGGAGGATCTTCGAAACTTCTTTCGAAGATCTGCTATCATCTCTACAGCAGTGCTGCCTTCTTCCTTTCTCGTCAGTCTTTTCTTGTCTGGATCGCATCAAACTGAAGCCCAACTTTTCTTGAGCGTGGAGAGGAGAGAGAGGATAAGAAGATGGCATGGAGGAGGGAGAGGGGTAGCCTTGGGGCATAGGCTAAGAGAAACTCATTTTAAAGTTGGGCGCAGACAAGGTTTATTTATAAACTCTCCTGCGCCATGCAGTGCTGCATCATCCCGGCCAATCACGTTGCTTCGTGCAATCAGATCTAAATCTGATTGGTGGGATGACATCACCTGATCCAATCAGATGAGAGCCCCACAGATTTATCATTAGATGGTGCCTAAGACTGGTTAAAGTGTATGGCTAGAGGTTATCTAAGTTGAATCCAAGAAGCAACCTGAAGTTCCATCTGTATGAAACTCCAGGCATCCCTATCCATGGGCGCACGCCATCCTAGGCGTTCGCCCCCTCCTTTTCAAAATTCAGTAAAGGGACAAGCTCCTATCTACTCTCCAATAAGTGCATGACACATGGATAGATGTCCAAGGGTCAAAGATCAACATTTGACTAAAGTCAAAGGACAAGAATTAGCAGATGATGAAAAATGATAGGTATTGTCTCAAATTTATCATATAAATTAAGACAATCCTTTTTTGACCTGGACAAGCTCCAGTCAGACCAAGTAAAGATACTTGAGTGAGTACAAACACATTTGGCTCAGTCGAGATAATTTTTCATGATAATAAAAAGAGAATATTAGGTTCAATTGTGTGCTAGCACGATTTTCTTGAACCTAATTGAATCTAATTCAAATTAATTAAACTGGGTTAGTCCAATTGATGATATCCATATCCAAATTCTTATTTGTGTGACTCAGTTAGGTTCAGTTCTATATCATAATGAGATATATCATGATCTCCATCATCGACATTATCGAAATTTTTTTTGATGGATCAGAACTCTTCTGATTCAGACAACTGGAATGATCGATCATCTAAATCATTCTAATTGCTCCCAAAATTCACTAGCAATGTCTAGCAGTATATGGTGGCAATCCATCAAAACTGAAAATAAACCTCTTAGTACAGCTACTTGTATGATTAAGTTCTTCTATCTTGAGCCCCGATCAGATTAGGATTAAGGTGAACTCGTCAAACCCTAATTTCCATCATATGATTTAATCATTCGATTTAAATCCGATATGAAAATCTTAATAGAAACTCTTTCTATTATTTCACTTTTTGCTATGGCCATGAGCTTATGGACTTGATTCTCATGATCATCATAGGACTGCTCCTCATCCACTGAGGTAGATAGATTCTATCTTGGTGTAATCTAATTCCTACAATGAACATGCTATAGCCAACATACACCTCAGAATTCTGAATGGTTAGGAGATCGAGTCATGGTGTAGTCAAACTATAACACTCTCAAGGTGAACTATCGATACACCTCAAATCAAAGAATCAGACACACCACTGTAGCTTCGAGTCAGTCATCGATGAGAAGGTAGACTTTCTTATGACTACTCGAGGTGGTCACGCTCAGTGCCCTCATTCTTTAATGAGTACCTGTACTCTCGCTCTGATGTCTCTACACCGTAGATTCAAGACTCATCTACTATGAAGAAGCGATTGTATACTAATCTTCCAGATCAATCACCATCCTCATGACGATCCTACGGTTAGAAGCCTTTTATGAGTTAATAAATGAAAATTCATGTCTTAAATTTTTAACTTTTGAAAATATGAATTATCATTACCATTAACTCAAGGAATGTATCACAGACACTAAATATATATTTATGATAGAAAATAACATATTTTATTATTTATAGTCAAAATTATAATTTTGCCTCTAGAAGTGTATTACAAGTGTCAGCCAATTCTGACTTCTAGGGCACACATATCTTACAAACTTTCACTTGATCTAAAGCTAATTGGCTACAAATCTAAGTCCCATCTTTTCAAGGTGGGCTTCGATCTTCTACTGGTCCAACGACTTTGTAAGCAGGTCCACCGTATTATCTGCAGAGTCGACTCTCTTGATCTTGACGTAATCCTTCTCGAGGTAATCGCGGATGAGGTGGTATCGTCGCTCGATGTGCTTAGAATTCTAATGAGACCTCGACTCCTTAGCAAGGGCTATGATATCATTGTTGTTGCAGTACAGAGGAATGGCATCTGATGGCATTACTCCGATCTCTGCGGCAAACTTTTTATACCAAAATGCCTTCTTTACAGCTTCTGATGCAGCGATGTATTCTGCTTCCATAGTAGAATCTGCTATCACTATCTGCTTGAAACTTTTTCAATTGATAGTTCCATCATTGCACACAAACAGACTTTCAGATGTCGACTTTCGATCATCTACATCGGATATAAAATCTGAGTCTGTATACCTCTAGACTTGGAGTTCTCCATTACCAAAAACTAACAACATATCCTTAGTTCTTCTCAAGTACTTAAGGATACATTTCACAGAAGTTTAATATTCTTCATCTAGATTTGACTGATATCTACTCGTGACACTCACAGCATAGGCTATATCAGGTCGTGTACATAACATGGCATACATGAGGCTCCCTATTGCTGAAGCATAAGGGATCTGGCTCATGCATTCTATTTCCTCAGGTGTGCTAGGGCACATCTTCTTGAAAAGATGAATGCCATGTCTGAAGGATACCAAACCCCTCTTAGAGTTTTCCATGCTAAACCTCTTTAGCACTTCCTCTATGTACATCTTCTGTGAAAGTTCTAGCATCCTATTCGGTCTATCTCTATAGACCTTAATTTCTAGAATAAAGGATGCTTCTCCTAGGTCTTTCATGGAGAATTCTTTAGATAACCACATTTTAATTATGATCAACATGGGAATATCATTTCCAATAAGAAGGATGTCATCCATATACAATATGAGGAAGACAACAGCGCTCCCATTGACCTTTTTAAAGATACATGGCTCCTCCTCATTCTTGATGAAATCAAATAATTTGATCACATCATTAAAACGAGTATTCCAGCTCTGAGATGCTTGCTTAAATCCATATATGGACCTTTGCAGCTTGCATACCTTGTGATCATCATCATCGGATGTGAAACCTAGCGGCTGTTCCATATAGATATCTTTCTCAAGATATCCATTTAAGAATACCATTTTTACGTTCATTTGCTTATTTCATAATCGAAATAGGCTGCAACAGCAAGCAATGTGCGGATGGATTTAAGCATAGCTACTGACGAAAAGGTATCCTGATAGTCAATGCCTTCACGCTGACTATAACTTTTTGCCACTAATCTAGCCTTGAATGTCTCCATATTTCCATCTGCACTAATCTTTCTCTTATAGATCCATTTACATTCAATAGGTACTATACCTTCTAGTGGGTCTACTAAGGTCCAGACTTGATTTGAGTGCATCGAATCAATTTCTGACTTCATTGCCTCTAATCATTTTTCGAAGTCGATATCCGATATCGTCTTGTTATAGATTTTAAGATTATCACTATGAATCCTATTACCTATGAGAAATATTTTCTCTACTTTCTTTGAAATAGTATCTAAGTACCTCTCAGAAAATCGAAAAACCCTTTCCGATCTATGAGGTGGAGGAGGTAGTAAATGGATTGGCTCAATCTAATTTGGTTCCATTTGGTCCTTAGTTCGTTGCTCTTGTGAGACTTTCTCTTCGAGCTTGATCTGTTTTTCAATGCCGCTATCTTAAATAAACTATTTTTCAAGAAAGATGACATGTCTACTCACAATCACATTATGATCTTCTAAAATGTAGAAATAATATTTTAATAACTTTTTAGAATATCCTATAAATCGAGCTCTAAAAGACCTAAAGTCTAACTTGTCCGCTTGTTGTCTTTTGACATAAGTCGGACAATCCCAAATTTTGAGATGACTCAGACTTGGTTTCTTACCATGCCATATCTCATACGGTGTGGTAGGAACGATTTTAAAAGAAATCTTATTCAATAAGTATATTGCAGTTAACAAACAGTATTCCCAAAGAAAATTAGAGAGGTTTGTGAAGCTCATCATGGATCGAACCATATCCAATAGGATCTAATTTCTTCGTTCTGAAATCTCGTTGAGTTGAGATGTTCCAGATGGAGTTCATTCAGAGATTATGCCATTTTTCTTGAGATAGTTCAAAAATTCTCGACTAAGATATTCACCTCCTCGATCTGATCGAAGAACCTTAATGAATTTTTCAGTTTGCTTTTCTACTTCATGTCTGAATTCTTTGAACTTTTCAAAAGCTTTAGACTTGTATCTCATAAGATACACATACCCATATCTAGATAAATCATCTATAAAGGTTATGAAGTAGATAAAGTTGCCTCTAGCCAGTACATCAAATAGACCACACACATCAGTATGTACTAAGACAAGAAGATCCATGGCCCTTTTTTCATGTCATACAAAAGGGAGCTTAGTCATTTTGCCATGAAGACAGAATTCATAAATTGGATATGACTCGAAAGTCAACGAACTCAATAGCCTAATTTTCTTCAATTTGTTAACCCTATCTTCTGCTATATGACCTAGTCTTAGGTGCCATAGATACCTACCATTTGGACTATTCCTAGGTCATTTCATAGTATTCACATTTTGCTCGATATTAAAAATAGATACATCAATATATAACTGATAAAAATCGTTAATAAGAAAACCGCTTGCAATTTTATTTCTTTCATAAAGAATATTATAATAGTTCTTAAGAAAACAAATTACATAGCCTTCTAATGCAAGGCAAGAAACAGAAATCAAATTTTTGTTTGCTGCAGGCACATAATAACAGTCTTTTAACACTAAATCTAAATCAGATGGTAGTCGAAGAGGATATATTTCCACGGCCACGATAGCAACTCTTGCTCCATTTCTGATGCGCAGGATCATCTCACCATCCCTCAGCCTTCTGCTATCCTCAAGACCCTGCATTGAAGTGCACAAGTGAGCACTAGAACCAGAGTCAAGCATCCAACTGGATGTAGAAGAAATCATAAGATTAGACTCAATAACGAGCATACCTCTAGAAGGACCTACCTCCTTCTTCTTTAGGATGGCCAGGTAAGTAGGGCAGTTCCGCTTCCAGTGGCCGTCATTGTTATAATGAAAATACTTTTCTTTGTCAGCGGTCTTCTTCTTCAGCTCTGTCTTTTTCTTCTTTTCTCCTTCCACCTTCTATTTTTTCGCAGACTTCTTCTTCTTTCTAAAAGACTTTCTCTTGGAAGAAGTCCGTTTCATAGCAAGCACTGAGCCTTTAGAACCTTTCATGGAAAGCTTGGTGGTAACCAGCATATTCATAAGTTCGGTCAGTGAAGTTTATGCATATGGTAGTTCATGATGGACTGTCCATACGCATCAGTCAAGGATTGCAGAATTATATCATTCTGCAGATCCAAATCCAACCTCACTTCGAGCTTCTCAAGCTCTTCCAAGTTCTTGATCATTATCAGATAATGATCTTGGACTGACTGCTTATCACGCATCTTAGCCTTGAACAGTTGTTTAGTGACTTGATACTTGACTGCGCGACTTTGTTCACCAAACAACTCCTGTAGGTGAGCCAACATTTGATGAGCAGTCATGATATCTTTATGTTGGTGCTGAAGTTCATCAGACATCGAGCCCAACATGTAGTATCTGATCTTGTTATCTTCGTCTGTCCACTTATCCAGAGATGCTCTCTATTTAGCGATTGGATGAGCTGGTAAGATGGAAGGATCCTGATTCAATACATGAGTTAACTTCTCGGAACTCAAAACGATTTTAAAGTTCTGGAGCCAATCCTTGTAATTGGGTCCGGTCAGTCTATGAGTGTTCAGAATTCGTGCTAATGGATTGGATGCAGACATTTTCCTATAGAGAGTCAAAATTTTTAATTAGATATTGTAATTAAGACTTAACTAATTTATTTAAAAATTTTATTTTTTAAATAAATTAGCTTCCACTATTTTCTCGGATCCCTACACTTTCTCTGTAGAGATGCAAAGAACTCCACGATTAATGATTTTTAGTGGGTGGTGCGGTTTCACTAACTGACTCATCATCTTACCTAATAATTATTGGTGATGGATTAGTAATGAGTGAACAACTCTTGTTCAATGATTCTCTAATCATGATGCATCCAAACTTGGTCTCTAATTCATGAATCTCACTGTGTCCGAAATATTGATCCACTTCTTAGTTAAGTCAGACCCACCATTTGCACAGATTGGATTTCTAATTGAGTCTCTCACCATATTCAAAATATTGAGCTCAATCCATCCTCCAGCCTGTAGCATCCAATGTCTAATAGACATGGTTGCCTCTTTTCGATGCAATTGAACCACTGTGATCAGCCAAGAACAATCAACCCCAAGAAGGGTCCGCACATCTACAATAGTGGAAGACCTTAGACTTAATCTTTTCTTAGGAAGATTTGATTTAGATCTCATTAAACTAGACTTGACATAGTCCTAACCATTATGACTAACCTAGTGGCATGGGTTAGCTCGGATTATTGACCACCTCAGATCAGAACTGAGTCAACAAACATGATCAGGTAAGTGAGATTGGTGGAAGGGATATGCTATTAACTCGACAAAAATGCATTCGAGTCGAATAGCTCCCAATTAAAAATCAGTCGATCGTATCTGTCAGATTTATCTTAGACACTAAATTATTGAACCATAACCAATCGAGTTAGCCTACAATCCAGACTCTAACCACTAAGCCTAATTAGGTTTTAGTTTGATCGATCACTCACGTGACTCGATCTTGACCCAAACTTAGTCCTATTAGGCTGATCAATTTAAGCACTATTGATCCCATCTAACCAACTCTTGATTCAATTTGATTAACCACTTAGACCTAATTGAGCTACCCAAATTCGAACATAATTTTATGAACATATTTTAGATCTAAAAATTCTCAATTTTAGATCTAATATGTTTCATAATCTTAATTTTTAATTAAGTTTAGAGTTCATAAATAAAACATGTAAATAAAATCTTAGGATTTCAGGATCTAAGATTTTACAGAAAATAAGTTTTTAATTTTTGATTAAGGACAAACGCGCAGCATCCCTACACATTATAAGATCATCCCATCGAATGGAAGGAGAGGGTCTTTAAATCCTACTTTGTTCTTATGATCGGACGGCCAAGAAGAACGTCTTAATCAGAAATACAACTAATCTACAAACATATTAGATCTAAGCATATATCTCATATAAAAATTGATCTAATTAAAACATATTTTGCATACATCTCATGTATCATATCATGCATATTTTTCAGATCTAAATTATCTCATAATTATTTAAAAAATTAAATTTAAATTTGATCACATTAAATAAAATTTAATCTAGACCTTTTGTAGAACTATTTTACAACTAGTCTAAATATGCAACTATCATATCTCATATGAACAAATTAAATTTAATTTATTTTCTATTTTCAGATCTGATTATAACATTTATATGATCAAAAAATAGTAAATAAATAGATCTCAAAATTATAATTAATTAAATAAAAATTATGATTATACTAGACTATACATAGAATAATTTTATTTCTAATCTAGTTATGTATCTCATACATTTTAGATCTAGATTAATTAATTTTAATTTTTTAATTTTTTGATTTCAGATCTAATCACATCTCATGTGATATCTGAAATCACTAATTTATCAAATTAAATCAGATCTAAATAAATTTTATGTAACCTGGCTTTGATACCAGTTGAAGAAAAAATTCTGATTTTTCTGATCAGGTTCATTCAAATCTGATTAGATCAAGAGGCATATTTCAAAAAATTTTTTTAGATCCAAAATAGATCTAATACTTTTCAAATCTAATTTTATTATCTGATAAATAAAAAAATTAAATTAAATTAAATCTAAATTAATATTACCTTATTTGCTGGATAATCCGATTATCCTTTGATGATCCTACTGATTGTCTGATGTTCTAGATCTAGCCACGCAAGCATCTGACCTTTACCGATATCCACTCGGACTGAATCTGAAAATCTTCTCCTTCTTTATCACATATCTAAAAATCAGATCTGAATCTAATTTGGAGGATCTTCGAAACTTCTTTCGAAGATCTGCTGTCGTCTCTGCAGCAGTGCTGCCTTCTTCCTTTCTCATCAGCCTTTTCTTGTCTAGATCGCCCCAAACTGAAGCCCAACTTTTCTTGAGCGTGAAGAGGAGAGAGATGATCAGAAGATGGCATGGAGGAGAAAGAGGGGCAGCCTTGGGGCATGGGCTAAGAGAAACTCATTTTAAAGTTGGGTGCAGACAGAGTTTATTTATAAACCCTCTTGCGCCATGCAGTGCTACATCATCCCGGCCAATCACATTGCTTCGTACAATCAAATCTAAATCTGATTGATGGGATGACATCATCTGATCCAATCAGATGAGAGCTCCATAGATTCATCCTTAGATGGCGCCTAAGACTGATCAAAGTCTATGGCTAGGGGTCATCTAAGTTGAATCCAAGAAGCAACCTGGAGTCCCATCTGTATGGAATTCCAAGCATCCCTATCCATAGGTGCATGCCATACTAGGCGTGCGCCCTCTTCTTTCCAAAATTCAGTAAGGGGACAAGCCCCTATCTGCTTTTCAATAAGTGTATGACACATGTGCAAATGTCCAAGGGTCAAAGGTCAACGTTTGACCAAAGTCAAAGGACAAGAATTAGCAGGTAACGAAAAATGGCAGATGTTATCTCAAATTTATCTTATAAATTAAGATAACTTTTTTCTGATCTGGACAAGCTCCAGTCAGACCAAGTAAAGGTACCTAAGTGAGCACAAACATATTTGGCTCAGTCGAGATAACTTTTTTATGATAATAAAAGAAGAATGTTAGGTTCAATCGTGTGCTAGCACGATTTTTTTGAACCTAATTGAATCTAATTCAAATCAATTAAACTGGGTTAGTCTAATTGATAATATTCAGATCCAAACCCTTGTTTGTGTGATCCAGTTAGGTTCAGTTCTGTATGGTAATGGAATATGTCATGATCTCCATCATCGACATCATCGAAACTTCTTTCGATGGATCAGAACTCTTCTGATTCAGACAACTGGAATGATCAATCATCTAAATCATTCTAATTGCTCCTAAAATCTACTAGTGACACCTAGCAGTATATGGTGGTAACCCATCAAAACTGAAAATGAATCTCTTAGTGCAGCTAGTTGTGTGATTAAGTTCTTCTATCTTGAGCTCCGATCAGATTAGGGTTAAGATGAACTCGTCAAATCCTAATTCCTATCATATGATTTAATCATTCGGTTCAAGTCCGATATGAAAATCTTAATAAAAATTCTTTCTATTATTTCACTTTCTGCCATGGCCATGGGCTTATGGACTTGATTCTCATGATCATCATAGGACTGCTTTCATCCACCGAGATAGATAGATTTCATCTTGGTGCAATCCAATTTTCTACAATGAACATGCTATAGCCAACATACACCTCAGGATTTTGAATGGCTAAGAGATCGAGTTATGGTGTAGTCAAACTATAACACCCTTAAAATGAACTGCCGATGCATCTCAGGTCAAAGAACCAAACACACCACTATAGCTTTGAATCAATCATCGACGAGAAGGTAGACTTCCTTATGACTACTCGAGGTGGTCACGCTCAATGTCCTCATTCTCTAACGAATACCTATACTCTCGCTCCGGTGTCTCTATACCGTAGATTCATGACTCATCTACTATGAAGAAGCAATTGTACACTAATCTTTCAGATCAATCACCATCCTCATGACGATCCTATAGTCAGGAGCCTTTTATGAGTTAATAAATGAAAATTTATGTCTTAAATTTTCAACTTTTGAAAATATGAATTATCATTACCATTAACTCAAGGGATATATCATAGACACTAAATACACATTTGTGATAGAAAATAACTTATTTTATTATTTATAGTCAAAATTATAATTTAGCTTCTAAAAGTGTATTACAAGTGTTAGCCAATTCTGACTTCTAGGGCATACATATCTAACAGTATCTACATTGCTCAAATACAATCGCTTTTAGTAACGGACTTGGGACTCCTTGGGATTCATTTTATTCTTGACTTATGATCCATGTGAATTGAGATAATAAGCCAGCTGGCTTGAATTCGGTTCTTGCATTATGTGCTCTAATAATATATAAGATGCTAACGACATACACCTCCGTGGTTTATCTTCTGAAGCTGCTTTTCACTACCATTATTGTCCTGTTTGTTGATCAAACCTTTCTTGTATATTTACTCACTTTGATCAACTTGACTCAAGATCAATGTAAACTCCAGTCAGATTCTCTGATGTGTTAATATTTTCTTCTGTGGTTCTTGAGATGATCTGGATGCTTTATTATATGACTTAAATGTGACACATTTCCTGTTCGCTACGTTTCAGCTATTGATATCTGAAATTGGTGGGAAACAAAAAATCGTTCAGTGAGATGTGACATGCAATACTTGATATGAGCTATGTACCACTGCATAATAGATGATCTGATGTATATTAAGTTTGGAAGAAAACAAGAAGAACAAACTTTTCTTGGCTAGAATATAAGGTCTTGATGACTTCTACATAATTTTGTTGCAGGTTTATGCTTCAAGTGCAACAAGAAGCTCTTGCGCAAATGTCCAAATCTGTTATAATGGGATCCAGTGCATTGGTACTGCTATGATTGCACCCCAGAAAGTTCAATGTGAATTGAAGCAATATTTCTTGTGCAATTATTCAGCTACTTTTTGGGATCTATCTTAACTTCCTACCATAGTTTGTATTGGGACTCGGCCACTGGTTGCTGTGGTTGGGGGTGAGGGGGAGTTGTGGGGCTATGGAATTTTCTTTATTCTTTTTTTTTTTTCGGTAAAGGAATTTTCTTTATTCTCCATTGGCTACATAAAAACAAAGTCACAAAACTATTACAAGATCATTTCCTCTTTCTTAGCAGAAGAAACACGCCATGATCCACCATTGCGAAAAAGCTCCTCAGAAAAACTTTCTTCATGAACTATCTTTAAGACTATAAATGACAGCAATATGAGACGAGCTTTAAACTGAGGCAGCATCCACATCAACTCATATTTTCTCTATTAATAAAATATATTAGTGCCCCTGCCCCTTAAGGAAACCCCGACCTTGCATATTGAATTCTCCTGAAGATTATCTCAGGATCAATAGAAGACCGCTATCTAATTGAGTTCAGATGCTGGGAAGTATAACAAATTTCAAGAAAATTTCTAGCAAATTTAGTTTTATCCTATGGAAGAGTGAAATTCTTGTTGCCCTGGATGCTTTCATGCACTGAATTGGGATGCATGAGCATGTCCTTGTCATCCTAATGTGCATTTTCTTTAGATAGCTTGTTAAAGAAGCTTGGTTCGACCTGTCAGTTTCTTTTCTTTTCTTTTTTTCTTTTTTTTTTTTGTCTTTTAAATCTGTTCTTTGGTGGTTTAGCTTCTAGTTAATGTTCTGCTGCTACCTGTTTTACAGAGAAAAATATATGCTTACAGGTACCACTTTCAAATAAGAGAAAGAAATACTAATTTATTCCTCGATGTTTACAAAATGTTCTTTATGGTGGTTAGTTTCAGGGTCACAGATCATAATATGAGCTGTAATATGTATTGGAAGTTTCAAAGTTACCTTATCCCACAACTAGGACCACTTAAATAAAAACATAACTTGTCATGTACTATTATGTTTTGCATCTTTATCAACTCATTCCATATATCAAGTCAAAAAACAATGAAATAGATAACAAACATCTGTTGTGATCAGAGTATCTCTCTACCTTCTTTTCATCCTTTCCTATGATAATTTGTCATTATCACTCAATGAATTGAACAATCTGATAGGAACTTCTTCCAAATATTTCAAAGGGACTCGCAATGCTTCTACTCTCCAGTGTAGGCAAAGTAGGCCTCAGATCTAGAAGCAAAACATAAGCTATTCCCAAGCATTTTGTGGCCAATGTGATCTAGAGGTGCTGATTGAAAGTTGGAGGATATGATGAAATTGCCTGTTATATGCATAAGCAATAACACCTTTGCATGATGTTTTTTCAATTTCTTGGGATCATTATCCACAATTTAACTTGTGCCATTATAAGGTAAGCAGCAACCTACACTATTGTTTAGAGATGAGTTACACATATTGATGGTTAAATATCATTACGCATATTAATAGTTTAGAGATGAATAACTCCCCTTATAGAAGAAAAATGTATGATTAAATTGAAAAGAGGAAAATTGGCTGGTTAGACTCTATTTGCATAGTGTTAATGTTCTCCTCTACTTCCCTAGTTTTTGCAGAAAATTAGTTGAGTCATTATATGAAGTTTCAATTCAAATCTGTTTCAAAGTCAATGGGGATTAACATATTAAATTTCTTGGTTTTTGATTGCTAAAACTTGATTTTATTGATGCCTATTTCAATCTGTGCATTTTATTTGTTGAATTGTGACTATGTTTTATAGGAAAAAAAAATGCAAAGATAAAAGAAATTTGATTCTAGGTTTATATTTGTCATATATGTTAAAGTTGGCCATTCATATATATATATATATATATATATATATATATATATATATATATATGCATGTATATGTATATGTATGTATATGTATATGTATGTATATGTATATGTATATGTATGTATGTATGTATGTATGTGTGTGTGTATATGTATATATACACACATACATTTGGTTCTAGCAATTCTACTTCCCTGAAGGCCTCAACCGATGAGTCGATGTAGATGCTCCACCCAGGTATCTTTTGCCTAAAATTGGATGCATCATACCAAAGCATATCTAGATGCTTGCTTATAGCTAAAAATTGTTTGTGGAAGTTAAATGTAGCATTTTGATTACTTAATTTACATCAACTTATTTTTAATATATTAGGCAGCTTTTAAATGCAAATGAAAATAGAATTGATGTATGTATTCATATTAAATTTATTAGGTTAACCATACATACATACATACATTTGGGTATATGTATGTATGTGTGTGTGTATGTATGCATGCACGTGTGTGTGTGTGTGTAGAGAGAGAGAGAGATCAAGTATTATTAGTGGTTGAAACCATTGCTAAGAGATTACTTCCAACAATAAAAATTGCCACTAAAAGGTTATTTCCAACGATCAAAATCACTGCTAAAAAGTTTAAAAAATGAATCACATAACTAATTGTAAATGCTTTTGCAACAATTATGACTATTGACAAAAGTTTCTATAGTGAAAAAATGTTGTGAATGTTAGTGAATGCTGTTCTCCGTATGATCCCAATTTTTTGGATGTCCATAGCTCAGCTCCCGGCCAAAATTGTGAAAAGCACGAATCACAAAAAACGTTGTTTTCTTTGGTCATGCTCCGAAGGGCACTGTTTAATCGAGTGGGACCAGGTATGTAGACCAAAATGTTTGGGCGAGTTGGGAGTTACAAACATTAAACTTTTAAACAAATGCCTTCTTGTGAAATGGTGGTGGAGATGGTTCCAGGAGCATAGAAGACTATGGAGAACACTAAAAAAATATATTTTGATAGCAAACCACCAAGCCAATTGGGAAAGAACAGAGCCAAGCATGCACTCCAGTATCTTGAGGGCTGAATCATTGTTCTTTGCAAGTTGTTGATTCTCCTTGGAAAAGGGTGATCAAATAGCATTTTGGCATGATCACTGGATTCACGATGGGCTGCTTAAGGAAAGCTTTTCCATTATATTCTGCTTGTCAGCAAATCAGAATGTTTCAGTGGCTGATTACCTTCGTAACAGATACATGGTAAGAATGGTAAATCTAATGCTCTTTGAGAGATATAAGGATGAGTGCACTCGTCTACTCAGTACTCTTCAAACGATTTCATCTACCTTAGATAATGATTCTATTGAATGAAAGTGGAGTGCATTTAGAGTTTTCTTAATGAAACAGTGCTACATATTCTTCAGCCATGGAGGGGAAACATCAATCTTTGGGAAGATCAATTGGAGAATGCCTATTCCTGAAAAGGTGAAGATCTTTAATTGGTTAGCATACCATAAGAAGCTACCAATAACCCGAAGAAAAGGAATTGGCTAGCACCTAAAGCTTGTCCTTTTTGTAGAGTGGAAGATGAAACATCATCATCCTATGTGAATTTTTTGGTTTGGTTTGGCAACTAGTAACTGATAAAATTTCTATGCTTCCGATGTTGTTTTCTCTAGATGAACTATAGACAGTATGGAGAAGAGGCATACATGATAGCAATCGACGAATGGCCTTGGACTGCTTATTTTCAATAATCAATTAGTACCTATGGAAGCAAAGAAATAGTAGAGTTTTCATATTCGAGGTCACTTCATCGGCCGTGGTTCTACAGTGTTCTTGGTTCCTCATGTAAGACCAGATGTCTTGCTATGATGGGCATGCTTGGATTATTGAGTGGCATAGAGGATAAGCGAGCTCCAATCTGATTCAAAATACAGTCGCTTAATAGCACCTTTCTATTTGAGTGTTTCTACTTCTATCTTCATGACTTTATATTGCATAGCTTTTGCACCGTAAAGCTAGCCTTTTTCCAAATACACTAACGTAAGCTGTTACCAGTCACATCAAGTGAGCATGTCCAAACTCTACCTCTATGATGTCCACTGGTTGCGTAGGTCCAAGGTCCTATTGTATATTAATCATACTAAATAAAATTCTGGATGGCATTTAACCTCCCATTTCATCAAAAAGAAAAAAAAATACTGCTAAATTCTGAAAAAAATTACTACTGAAACTTTAGTCATTGTATAAAGCATCTGATTGAAACAACGATAGCATATTTACTAACAACATAGCAAAGATCTAAATATTCCTGGATGATTTCTGATATTATCTGCAGCGGTTTTGCTAAACCGTCCGTTTCCTATTAACTCTCCTACAACCGGCTCGTAAATGAGAGTTTGTTTTTTGGGGGGGTAGTTGAGAGCCATATTCTTTGAGATCATAAATGGCAGCTATGTGAGACCAGCTCCATACTGAGGCAGCATCGAACTCCTCAGGCCTCGTATCGATCCAAGAGATGGGTCCCGTGGTACCAACCTATCCCACATATTCACCATCCCGAGCTCTATCTAAACTAGTACTTAAACTACCCGTATGCATGTTTAGCTCGTCAGATTCGCACGCACGGGTGTCGAGGAAGAAGTTTGGCCCTACGCGGAGTCAGTCACGTGGGATGCTCCCTCAAACCTTTTTCCATCCGCTGTGGGCTGCCTCCTGCAGCCCCCGACTTGACAGAGCCGAGACAAAGCCGAAAATATAGCCGTTGCACCTTAGCCGTTGCCCTCCTCCCTCGCCCAACCTTAAAGACCGTCCCTCTGCTCTCACTTCAATACTGAAGGCCTCCAAACATACAGCAATGGCCAGAAGAGTTGAAGCATCTCCGTTTCTCCTACTCTTCTCTTTTGCAGTGCTCCTGCTTGCTGGTAACCAATTTACTGTTGGACTTCTTATTCTACCTAGAAATCTGGCATGGGTTTCTGAGGAGATGCCGCCATTGATGCGATCTTTTTATTTTTTTCTGTTTGAGCAAACATCAATGTGGAAGTTTGATGTGAGGAAGAAAATTTGTCTCGTCTAATTGTACAGCTGAGATTGATTTTCCTTTTGATTTTTATGACTGGGCTCATTTGATCTTCTTTACTTGAAGGCCCGTCTTTGATGTAGATATTTTTGGATTTCTAGAGATTTTTAAACCTCAAAAATGTTAATTAAATTATTTTCTGTTTTCCTTCTATCCCAGAAACAAGTTCCATTCTTGTTGATCTTATAAACCATTATTTTTTTCACCTTTCCCCGTTTTCATAATCATAGTTCTTTCAAGCTTTGTATCCGTTGATCTCAGCAAGCTTCTTACTAGTCTTTGCTTGATATTCTTTACCAGGGGGAACAATGCAGTTGGTACAAGGACAGGTAACTCCCAAAATCGACTATAGAATAATCAGATAAAATCTAATACGGATGCTCTAATATTGTTTGTAAACCAAGCAAACAGAACAGAAGGAATAGAAAGTGAAAAGAATCTAACTGCTCTGTAAGGAACGTCGTTATCTCGCAGAAAACTTGGTGTGTCGCAAGGCCTTCGTCTGACGATGCCACTCTTCTAGCCAACATCAACTATGCTTGCTCTAAGGTAGATTGCAGTACACTGCAAAGGGGCCGCCCGTGCTTCTACCCGGATAACCTCATGTCCCATGCTTCCGTTGCCATGAACCTCTACTACCAAGCCAAGGGCAGGAACAACTGGAATTGCTACTTTAAGAATTCGGGGCTCATCACAATGACCGATCCAAGTAAATTTCCAGACCAACTATATCAGATTTCTCTGGCAGATTCTGTTGCTTACCACTCAAATTCAATTCCAGCAGAATAAAATCAAGTCTTCTTATCACCTCTTGCAGGTTTTGGTAGCTGTGCTTATGCCTAGTGCCTAACCAAGAAGACAACAGCGTTGCAGCAGTGCCAGGCATTTTGGATCAATTGTTTCTAGCAAATTCAAAAGGAAGTCATTACGATCTTGCTATCAGAGAAATATATAATCGTCTAAATATTGCACATTCTGGCCATCTCTTCTGGAATTTTCTCCTCTCTTCATTTACTTTTTCATGTAATAATGGACTATAGATAGCACATCAGCATTGCCACGCATTTGTATCAATTGTTTCCAATGAATTCAATAGGAAGCCATTGCTATCTTGCTATCAGATAAACATACAATGAATCCATTCTGGCATTTTCTCCTTCCTTCATTTGCTTTAGCATGCCTTATTTTTATTCACGAATGGACGTTTATTATGGTCATATTGGACTAAAGATAGAATGTGCCATCCAGGACACAGTTCATGAAAGCCATGTGGTTGTATTGATTGATTAGCATGCTCACAACCATGGTTGATACAAAATATACACATATCATCACGTTTTCTTTTCCAGAATGTGGATTTTCATGATAAATCTTAAATCTGATAATCCCCTGACCGTCCAGATGGCAAGTGGAATAACGTCGGCACCCATCATCAACCCAATGCATTTGACTTGATGAGGGCTGACTCAGAGCAATCCAGCCGAGCTCATTATAGGTGCAATGGGTTCCCTCATGTTCCACTTGATTCATCTAACTTCATATTTTTAATAAATGAAAGCTTATCTTATCAGCATCTAGCATATATCCATGTCAATCAAATGTCTTTGTAAACAGTTTATATGAAACCGTGGGGGAACTATTTTGGGGCCCGTGTCTTCAAACATGCATCAAGATGAGATCTCCGGTGCTTTGTGGAAAGATGATCTGTGATAAGATCTGAGTAAGCTCTAGGGTCATTGAAGCAGTCATTCTTGTATGACCTCTACTCCACACAGGTTAATTGAGTCAAACTTAGAGAAACAGGTGATTCAAGATCAAGAAGTTTATCCATGAAAAACCTTCTAACATCTCGAGATGAGAATTTGCTCATCACGTTCCTTTGCTGCTCTTTCCTAGATTCTTCGCCGATTCCTCTTCCCCACCTCAATGTAAGAGGCAACATTCCCGTTTGAAATAAAAGAAACAAGATCACATTCTTTGAACATGTTACTACAGATACAACCAGACAGTATCTTCAGGTAGAAACCAAAAAGACCGGCCAGCAAATCTTCTGACGATCTAGTTTCATCTGCTTTTTTCCAACTGTTAATTATGGTCATTATGCACTTTGTAGAAGTTTACAGTCACCGATCTACCCATGTCAACAACTATAGAAGAGATATAGGTTCATCCCTAATATCAAATACCACCATTTACAGCACCCGCAACAAAGTTACTCTAAATTACCGATGTTCAGTGTTCATGATTCTGCCAATGTAAGCATAATCTGGTTATTGGTGAATCAACCTGCTCCAATGTTCTATCATTACTCGTGCTGTGACAGGGTCCTATCTATTCTCATTTAAAACCTAACCATATTTCAAATACTGCAACATAATGGTTGAACTTAGGATGCATCATAGAAAATAACTTTGATCAATAGCCATCATTAATTCAAGAAGTTAACTGATGGCGAATTGTAATTGAACAATCTCTGACTTGAATATCTTGTGACACGAGTCTCACGAAATGAGACTTATATAGGAGTCACTTGACGTTAACAAGGAGAAAGATGATATGATTTGGTCAGTTCTCCGAAACCAACCAAAAACATTAAAACAAATATATTGGAGATGAAATTAGAAGTAGACATTAAAACAGTCAAAATAATCAAAACGTCAATTGAAAGAACCATTGTTAAAACAATCTACGCTTTCAAAAATAATCAACAACACAACATCAAGACTAAATTAAAAATCAAAGAAAAAAATGTTTTTTTGCATCAGTGGCAGGCTGAACAATCCTAACAAAACTACCACTGCTGAAAGGGCTTTCCCTAAAAGTCTTTTTGAGCTTGCGCTCAACCCAAGTCAATGAGTTAACCACTGAATCAAAAATTCTAGAACTAATTTACAGGTCAGTGTATTTCAATCTTTAGCAAGAGATATGCCGCAAACATTCATGTATATCATGTGCTTTCTAGTAGGTTTACAATAAAGATCTGTGAGTTAGCAGTTTATCTTATTCTATGCATATATTATATGAACAACCAAATTTAATGAATAAGTTTCTGAAGACTTCTGTCAAAGTGCAACAAGTCTTCAGAGAAAACTAATCAATAGATCTATTCTAATTTATTTGTAATTAAAGATGATTATAAGTTCAATTTAAGCAAAGGTTGATGCATTATAAATTGGAAAGTTGTTGGCAAGGGTAACTTATGAAGCCATATATCAAAACCACATGTGCCTTTATCCTCCTGGAAAATGCATGTCATGTTATTTTCCTCTGTTTCTTTTAATATATGGCATGGTAGGTAAAGGCATTTTACCAATTACTTTATCAACTCAATGGTAAACATACATTCAGAAAATCAGAGAAAATTTATGAAATATAATCTTGTGTTGGTACAATAAATGATAACTTCAATCAAAAGGCATCATTTCAAAATGACCACTAGACAGGGTCAGACTCCAGAATCAAGTATGTTTCTAGTTTATAAGCTAAACTTCAGACTTGGATCATTATGCCACATGCTGAAGCCATAGGAATGTGGAAAGGTCTCAAAAGACTGGATATAACAAATTATGGTTTTAAGGTGATGCTGTTTGTCCCAACAGTTATACAATAAAAATAATGCAACACCACATGGACGATCTTTTTTTTTTCCCATGACTATCAGGTCCTGTTGAGAAGTTCATGAATTTCCGCATAACCCATACCTTCGTAGGGTAATATTGTACAGACTTGAGAAGCAAGCAGAAGAGAAGGCACTCAGCTGGCAATATGAAGACTGTTTCATTCAAGGATGGGACATGGGATGTAAACTATTAAGGCATGATTAAATTGACCAACCAGAAGCATGAAAACGGGGTCATATGCTTGTTATGATAGTTAAATGAGGATACAACCATAGCATGTAAGTACCCCTGCTGCCTGAGCAGTCAAAGCGATTATATTACTTGCTCACCACATATGAAGCCAAGATGCTCATGCCTTGAGTAGGACGCATAAGCCGGCAGACACAGGTCATATTCAGGACAACCCTTGATCAGCAAAATCCAGTACTGATCGCTAAAACCCACTTTAGAAACAAACATTTTAACTAGGATAACTAGCAAGACTATGTGCCACGATATATAATAAAATCTAAATGATAAAGGATATACAGCCAATGGATGAGAGATACCAGAAGTGTTGGAGACGGCAACAAACATTTGTCTGAACCCCAAGTCTTGGTACATATATAGTACACAAGAAATCAGGTGGATTATCGTTATCTTGCTCACATAAGGGAAAAAACAAATTTATACAAAGGTGTGAAGATGGCACTAAAAGTAGCCAATTGTAGTCTTCAGCCACATTTACAGCAGACCCTGAGGTAGAATGAGTTAAAATGATAATGAATAGGCAGCAGTTATAGCAATATTTCAGGTCAGCTAGCCAGCTAGCATGCAGCCTTCTCTTGAGTTGACAGAAATATGTCAATAATGAATTAAGAGTAAGGGCCTTACCTTCAGAACTCATGAATAATGAATTATGGGACAGTCCTTAGATCAAGAAAGGGCATTCATCCATTGATGTGGTAATGATGATTTGAATACTTGGAATAATGCTAACCTCTGTCTCTTCCCCAATTTGTAAGTTGTGTAGCCCTTAGAAACTCCACCCTTCAGTGTTTTGCGGCCACATTCTACAGCTTTTCTTCTCAGCGAGCACAAGGAAGCAGATGGCTCGGTTATAGTGGCACTGTCCTCCGTACCACGGTCAGGCCCACCAGGGTGATCATCTTTCACCATATGCCTAGAAATTTCATTTGACAACTGACGGGATTCTTGATTCTCCCCTTTTATGGTTTCTTCTGGCAATGCCCCTTCAGTATCTTCCTTGCTGCTGCTTCCCCACCATTTGATAGAAACAGATGACAAGCCATTCGCTGGAAATCCATTTTTAAATTCATCCATATAAGTAGGAATGCCTCTATATTGGATCATATTGGGCCAACTATTATGTGAAAACTTATTTCCTTGTAATCGTAAAACATGTCCTGGCATGGGAACTCGTCGCTGCAATTTCAATGCTTCTTGTGTGCCACTCAGTGTTCTGCTCTGAACTTGATTGCCACTAAATTCAAAATAAGACAGGATCAGGCAAGAGGAAAGAATCCAGCACAACATCAGAGCCATCTAAATCTACACAAACAACCCACAGCAACAAACAACCTATACATTTTTCAACAAAAGAAAAAAGGAAAAGCAAGAAACTTGTACATATAACAATTTGTACATTGCAGCGCACCAACAAGAAACACCATGGACCACCATCAACCAAGTTATGCCACTTTACTTTATATCATTATAAAAATAACAAATGCACATGATATGGTGAAGCATAAGGATTGCCTAGCTAAAACACATCACCTTCTTGGTGTAGATGACTGATCACGCATATTCAACCATCATTATTGACCAACTAATTTCTTAATGGATTCTCTTAATTGTTCAGCTGCTTCAGGTGGTAAACAATGAAGCGTTTCCTTCTTGGGATCTTTATTTATTTTCATTTCATAGCACTAAACTAAGAATCTTTTTGGTTTCATAGAACTGGACTTGCAGCAATTTAGTTTACTGATCTAGCGTGTGGTTTATCATAGTTCAATATCCAACATATAACCACAACTGCTGACCCAACTACAGCATTTTGACCCACAGCCAAAGTGATTGTAGGTCAAACAACAAAAGTTGTGTTACACTAAAGCAATAAGGCTTAGTTCCATATAGTTTCTAATTTTATTGGGTGCTATCCATATAAACAGACTCAAAGGTGCAATTACCTAGCCCCCAATTGCTGCCGAAGTATAGATGGCCGGGTTTGGACTATATTATCTTAAAAATGGACCAAGAATTTAGTCATGTCAAATGGGCAAATTGAGACCCTATTTCTCATTTGTGGCAAACCCCATTACATACAAGTTTCACTAGGTTCTGATTCTATTTTTTATCTCTAACTGTATATCTATCATTCACGTAGGGTACGTTTGATTACACTTTTTGATTTTTAAAAAATATTTTTTATTTTTTTTTTGATTTTTGCTATTGAGCAAAAACAAAAAAAGTAAAAAGCATGTTTTGCTATAAAGCAAAAAGCAATTATATGCAAAGCAAAAAGTAAAAAGCAAAAAGCAAAAAAAATTTACTTTGCATATAAAGCAATTATTTTGATTATTTTGATTTTTGCTTTTCATGGTGTTACCAAACATTACTTTTTGAAAATCAAAAAGCAAAAAAAAATACTTTTTTAATGGTCAACCAAATGTACCCATAGTTATTTGTTGCAATAACTTACTTGAAATAATTAAGCATAATTTTTGTACGATCATTATATTATATAATTTGTTTGGAAAAAAAATATAATTTTATAGGTTAACATTTCAATTTGTAGAATAAAATAAATTCTCAAATAATGTTAACTATTTCTTTAATCTACATCTTATTTCCTTTGATTTCTTCTAACTTATTTCAATTTTTAAGTCATATTCATATATATTACTATTTAATCTACTTTTCTAATAACAGGATTTTTTGCATATCACAATCCAAGATTTTGTCAAAATTACAAACAAAACCTCTTATCCCTTTAAACAAAATGACTCAAAAAATATCAACCTATTTTGCAGTGAACATCATAGGTAGATCTAATCTGACAGAATACTGGATGACCATTTTCTTAAATGTTTGGTGGGATTATTGCAAATTAGAGGACAGAATTACTCCTCCTGCCCCTATTTTTAAAGCTTTGGAAAGCCCTTGGCTTTGTTTCTCTTCCATGTTTCCTCCCCTTCCCTTTACTGCCACAACCCCCTCCCTTCGAACCAGTGTCTCAATATCTGACCTCAAGTACTTTAGCAACCTCTAGTTGTACATGCAAGCATACCCCATCTTCAGTGCACCACCTCTAATGATCCTGAACAGCAGCAGAATCAAGAACCCAAGATGGAGGTATACATTGATCCCATCCTCCTTTTCTTGGCCTCAAACCAACATAGTGATCATGAGTTACTTCTCAGCCACATCACAATCTCACTCCACCCCCAAACCAACACACAGGGAGTACTTGATCAGAGGCCCAATCACAGTGGAGTTGCCAAAACACTAGCCCTGAGGTTGCCAGAGCCAAAAAAAACTATGACCCGACCACATCAAAATTCAAGAAAGTTGGCGAGGCAATGGAGGTTCCTCTCTCAAAAGAGGACGAGGACAGCATTATAGTTGGACTTGCCAGTGCCACAAATATCGTAGAGGTGGTAAGTGAGCTTCAGGGTGGTGAGAGTGTCACAAGCCATGTCAGCGACAATAAGGGTGGTTAGGACAAACATCGTAGAGGTGGTAAGCGAGCTTCAGGGTGGTGAGAGTGTCAAAAGCCCAATCAGCGACAAGGAGGGTGGTTAGGGTTTCAGTGAGGGTGTTGGGGCAACCTTGTAACAGAAATTGATACAGCAATTACCAAAGGAGATGAAGGCCAAAAAAGTGTCTGTTCAGCCCACCAATGTTTGGGCAGCGACAGCATTGAAGTCGGCATCCATGATGACAAGGCGTTGCCACTGTGCAAAGTTAGACCATATGGCAATGGAGGGAACAGCAAACGGAGAGGTGAGATGGAACTCTAGCAGGTTGAAAAGCCAAGAGAAGAAGGGAGCATCGTGAATCATGAAGGGAGTCCGGTATGAGGCATTCATATAGGGATAGATCGTTTGGGCATGAGTTTAAAACAGGGGCCCAAGAGATCAGGTTATGTTGTGGATAAAGAAGAAGAGATGGTTGTTTTTGGTGTTCTTGAGCCATGGGTAGGAGTAACGAGGGGTACAATCCTCATTTATCATCTCCGACTAACTGAGGTCTATGGTTAATAGAGGAGAAAACGGGTCAAAAAAAAAGGGTGCTCCTTGCAAATTAAATTAACATTATCTGCATCATTTTGTAAATAGAGATAAGAAGAGGTTTTATGTATATTTGCAATAATTTTGGGTGTGATATGCAAAAAACCCTTAATCCACCCAAGCATGCACCCTCTACTATTAGTATGTAGTCCTCTAACAATCTGCAATTTGCAGCTGCCTACTAAAATGCTTCCATTACATAGTTATATTGTCAAATTTATTGTTTTTAGGCTACAATGATAGATGGCTAACACATATTGTGTACAAAACTAAATTGCATTGGACTAAAATAAGAACAACATCTAATAGTTTGAAAGGACCTAGTTTTAGAGAAAGCAAGCTCTATGATGCTTAATACACAAGAAATTGGATATGCAATATGAAGCACTTAAACTAATTTAAAATTTGGTCATGTTTTCCCTATTTATCAGGTTTCTTAAAATGAAAGAAATACTTTTCTTACTCTCTTTAGATGTTCTTCTCCAATCCTTATGGTCATCTTTGATGACTTGACCAAACAACTTATTAAAACGAGAGATTGTCCATTAATCTAATTTTTTATCACAATCATTGATATGACATTGATTAATAGAATTATAAAAGGTTATTAAATAATTAATCGTTACTGCTACCCTTCTATACAATTTAATTATGGGAATAGAAAGCACAAGAACTTAGGGAAATAAATTAAAATGGTGAAAGATAAATATAGCCCCTTATAATGGCTTACTTTGTTATCCAAGATGGGTACAAAACTTTTTAGCATCAATGTGATAAAGAAAAGAACAAGTATCTTCTAGTTGTCTATATTGTTATGGGGTAAGAGCTCCTTGTGATTCATATATTTTCATAAAATAAAATTTTAATATAGGAAAAATTTTCAATAATCAACCAATATGTTACATTGTAAAATTTATAAAAGTATCAGAAGGAGCACTAGAATGTGTAAAAGATACTAACTTGACAAAGCAAAGACGTAAAGACAAAAGATATGTTGCATTAAATTAAACAACAAAAGAATGCAGATAAAAATGCATGTTAGTTTTGTAATAAAACAGTAAGCGACTTTGCTCACAAGGTTGATGATGAACCAACTGAGGATGAAGGCATCACTCTTGAAACATCAGTTCTTTGGTTTGCTATCTTTGGCAACTCAGCTAGCTCTTTAGTTCTCTCTCTTTCAGTATCCTTTTTGATATCTTCAACAGTCTTACCCGCAAGAAACTACAGAATGCAAAGTTCATAAGTTGTAATACCATAAAAAAGAGTGGAAAAAATGGAACGTTGCACCCATGAAAAATGGCTCTCAAGAATCAAAAATGCTACAACAGCTGATGAAGTGAATATCATGAGCTGAAGTGAACTTAAGGAGTAGGAGACTTAAAAAGATTTAGCATAACAGAAAGAATAAGAAACCATCTAGAATCTTTTTCTAGAAAGTGTTTCTCTGCTATTATATTAATAAGTGAACCAATGGTTGTCTGAACTGAAATTTGGTTTGAGATCATCTTAGAGATGCTCATCAGTAGCAGCTAAATCTTCAAATTAAGTAGATCATTTTCATTAAAATCTGTCCCATCTAATGTGCCTGTCACCTAATCTAACGGCAAATAGTCCTTTTGTTGGATCAGATGGTACAGACCTAATCCTAGTGTTCTTTTTATTTTATTATGCACGACCAATTTTCCAAAAGAGGTGAACTGAAATCAAAATAACACAACGAGATAGGTGATCCATCTCTCTTCAGCATGATCAGAACCAGCCACATGATCATGAACTGAATTCTACAAGTCTTCTGATCTTGGCCCTAATCTTTGTTTGAATTCCATTTTGTTTCTGATTTCTTTCAAGATCCCAACCATGATCTCAAATTTTAATGAATTCTGTTGCGGATCTCAAAGACTTCACAATCAAATGTACACATAATTTAATGTGTATACCATTATAAATTATATAAGGAGTTGAAATGGTTAAAAAAGGAATTAAAGGAAATAAAAAAATACAGATGGAAGGTATCAAGATATGATTTGCATCAAGTATTGATTATTTTTTTGGTGACAGTGTCGTTTATTTTTAAGCAATATATGTCTTGCATTAGAATCAATATTTGTCCAGTAACCTGCACAATTAGACTTCATTAGCATCAACATATCTTTCTTTTATATAGAAAGTATGATGAAATGTTCTAGAAAAAATTAAGATAAATCAGAATCAGTTGAATGGGGGAAAAAATCAATTCATCAAGCTTGCCATAGCATAGCATCATAACTAGAAGTTCTACCTAAAGCACATTTCTATCATATCTCTATATCTATCTATCTATCTTCTCTGTGTGTTTATCAATTTATGACATGCGAATGTCTCTATATATGTAAGTTTTGCATGATGTCCTCTTAGCTACTAAACCAGGCATGGGAAAAGGGAGGAGAAGGGGGAAGGGGGGCGCGGGGGGGGCGGGGGGGGGGGGGGGGGGGGCGTTGGACGCGGTGGCGGTGAAGGGGAAGCATTCAGAAAGGAAAATGAAAAGAATAAAGTTCTCAATAAGCAAGACTAGGGGCATCCTAGGTACAGAATCAATTAGTGAGTTATCAAAATAACTAAGAAAAGTTTACTTCTTTTCTTTTTCATGTTATTTACAAAAACATATCATTTCCAAAGAGTCTATTTTGCAACAGGACCAAAATAGATGGATCATACTAAAAAACATTGCTATCTTTTCTTTTTTTACTTATATTCAGAATGTTGGGGGTTGGGGGAGGGGGGGTTGATGTTCCTAAACAAGAAATAGTGCAGAACCATATACAAATAAAATACATCTTCAATGTTTATTGAACACACCTTACGATAAGGCCACCTTACAATACCATTGTCACGGCATATCCTCTTCAATACACGCGTACAAACACCTACAAGAATTCAAAATCCATAATTTATATCACATAAATGTCAACATTTAACTTTGCAGAACAAGCCCCATCCCATGATTTTAGTTGAATTACAACATTTTAGAAAGAAATATCCCCCCCCCACCCACCCCCCCAAAAAAAAAATAAACAGTTGAATATTACATGAACTTTGAAATCATGCATGCAACTTAATGTCAATAATTTCAGATAGACACTTTTAGTTTTTTATGGACAAATAAACATAAACATAACCAACAAGCACTGTCCCGACTATTTGAGGTTCGCATGGACCAATTAACAGAATTATATAAATTAATCAACAGAAGCAAAATATAAGCAACATTCCATCCAACTACCTTCTTTCAGACAGGGCCAAGTAAATCCAACCCTCCATCAAATCTAATTGCACTATGCATCACAAATTAGGCCTTCCTCATAGAGTTAAATTAGCATCCATTTTACAATCTGAGTATCGCATATGTCCAAATTTTTGGCCATCCAGCAACATCAAATTTCAGTGGTTTCATTTTGGCACTAAAAGCTTACAACTAAGGTAGTTTTCTTTCTTTCTTTTTATTTTGCTCTTTTCATTAGGATATTCAAAAACAAGATTGGAGTGGAATGGTCATTTTGACCTTATTAAGCTTCAGTCACAAACTAGAGTAAATCCCTTGTATCTCTATTTTATGTTTACAAGTCCAACAAAAGGCACCCTTCTAAATCCATCTGATTTGACTTTAACTTAGATCACTTCCGCTACCAAAAAATTGTAGAGATCATTTAATTTGGTCTTCTACACCTTTGGCTCTATCTAGGAGCACCCGATCAGTTTTTGGTCAACTTCCATCAGCATTGGTGCTGTTAATAGGTGATTCTGGCCACTAACTATTTAATTTTGCCTCTAACCCAAATTGCTAACAAGCTACACCATACCAATTTCATCATCTCTTAAACTTGGGCATCCTTGCAATTGTGATGAACCTTCTTCTCTTTAGCTGAATGTTTTTTGGTCTTTCATGGGCCCTTCCTTGGGCCCTTTACTTTCTAGCTCATATCTCCTCTACTTTTTTCTAGCACTTCATCAGCCAATATATTTTCTTAATGGATCAACCACTGTTTAGGTTTCTTTCCTCTTTCTATTCTTGCTACATAAAATCTTAATAAAGATTTAAAACATCGGTGTTTAGGTTTCAGTCATACCCAATGAGCTTTACTGTTTGCAGTTTTAGTTAAGAATCACAGAAAACCTAAAATAAATATTAAAAACAGGAAAAGTGGAAAATAAAAAAAAACAAGGCAAGCCAGAAATCAATTGGCATCATCTTAAAGCATATCATATTGTTTTGGGACCTTTGAATGTGTTGTCACAAATACAGCCAACCTTACCCTCACATGCAACCAAGTTGCCTGTTAATCACTCAAGCACCAAAATAGGCCAAAACCACTTGCATATGTGATCTGACCAGTATGCAAGTAAACCAGTGATATATGCGATGGACAAAGATAAAGAGGATCAGCCAACAAGCTGTAAGAGAAACAACCTGCATAATTCAATGCAATTACATGCAAAACACAATAAAATAGTGCAAGCAAAGAATAAAGATAGAAACATAGTAGGCACAAGAATAATGTGGTTGGCCCAGAACTGAGCTATGTACACCTTCAGAAGACAGAAAGATCCATTAGAAAGCAAGAAAAGATGTCCCCTAACAATATTTCAAACACATGGAGTGATACAGCCACTCCCCTCAAAGAAACCCTAGTAAATATTACAAGAATAAGACGAGATTACCGCTAACCTTCTGAGAGAACACCCCACTTTTGGTTGCTAAAACCCTTCTCATGCTGCAGCCTCCTCTATAACCGAAAAGCCCTTGCTTTCTGTATGCAAACATAACCTTAAACACAGGGCTCCTTTAAATAATCCCCAAATACTTAGTAAAGAGACTCCAACCATTCGAGGCCTATACATTAAACAAATCCAGCCCATTTACTGAAAAGCATAGCTGAAAAGGGGGGAAAAGGAATCAAGAACATACTAGCATGCTAGAGTTCCATGTGAACTATCTTTTCCTTTCCTTTCACCAGCAGCCTTTTCTTTCCCTTCTTGAAATCCATGTGTGAATGAAAGGAAATCTCTTTCCCTTCATTGGTAAGCCAAGCCCCACTTCCAATCATACAAAAGGGTATAAAAACCATACGAGCAAAATATGGATTCATCTTTGTTCTTTGCAAACCACCACAAGAGAGTGCATCATTCTCCCTCTTATCATAAAACCCACAGCTGATTTCCTTCTAGTTCCAAGTAAGTCCGAATACCCTTCAGCTTATTTGTTGTTTTGCCTTTTGTACAAAACAAGACACTCCAACAAGACAGGTAATGTTGAGCAGGCTTTGAAATTCACTTCACCCTTAATTTACTTTAAACCCTAAATAATAGATGGAGGGAGGAATCAGCGAGAAGAGAGAAAAACGAATAACGATAGTAGCTGGCAATGAATGTCAAACAGTAAAACTTACTCAGACAACAGGTGGCAGATCTTAGGCAATGGACAAAAACAGTGGTCTATTTTTATTTGAATTTTCTGCCCTTCGCACCTCTTTACTTCAACTCCACCCTCTTACTCCGTATCCTGCACTTTGCTTTATCCACCTTACTTCTTCATTCTCTTTTTCTCCACCTCTTGCATTCCACATCTCCTTCCCCTCCACCCCCGCATTCCTCCTACCCCTCCCTGCCTCTCCACTCCCCCCCTCCCCCCCCCTCTCCACACCACTTCATTCTCCTTCTCCCTTCTGCTTCCTCCATCTGAGCACCTACGTACTACCAATCAGATATCTAGTAACCCAAAGTACCATTGTTTGACCATACAATTCCTACTTCTATTTTGAGCCAAGCATCTTTCTCCAAGGGCATAATATAGTACACATCATAGACCCCTAACCCTAAGTATACTTTCCTTATCAATGAAACAGCATCATAACATGGATATCACTGATCATGACAAGGACAGTTCTAATTATTGGAACTGCAATAAAGAGCAATAAGACTAAAATTTTCATTCCTTGCTATCTTCCATCCAACTGGAAACCTGTACAATAAAGCGTCTAGTAAAAAGAAAAAAGAAAATAGCAAAAAACTCCAAACAAAGAAAAAACATAAATTAAAATAGCATCGTAAGGCCCAAAACATAATGGGAGCACATAGGGCTTGGAAACCCAATGGTGGAAACCAACCACTTAAGTTGAACTCTTCGGGACTAAGATAACTAGGCAAATGGATTTTAGTAACCGTAAGATCCTGAACCATGTTTATAATTTTCAAGTCACACCATATCATCCATCATAATATCATATTCGATTTTTAACATATTGTCTAACGAACATTGGGATGCTTTCAGCCTTTCATAATATTCTCTTAACAAATTGTCATTTCACAACTGATTGATTCAAGAATATGATTTTGAAGACTGCAATCAGTTATTCATCAGTTGACAATCTTATCTTTCTCTTTCTTACAGACTTCATATTCGTCACATAATTCGGATATAAATCTCATATCTTTAACTGGGTTTAGAAAAGCAGGAATCGTTCCTAAACATCGTCACACAAATTGCAAACTTGCTCCTGAAAAGGAACAATAAAGCACTCTGACGACAACGACAAACATAACAACGAAAACAAAAAATTAGGGAGGGGGGTTTGGGGCAGGGGTGTGGCGGACCTCAAGTTTAATTTTTAGTTCAAGAAATGTCTCAAGCCATCTGGCCGAAAAAGAAGGAATTTGAAGCTAACGATCCACCAAAGAAACAAGCAAACCAATCTAAGAATTAATTGAAGACGAAAAGAGACATAAGCAAGCCATAACATACCGATAGAAGAATAATCCAAGTTTCTCCACCTCAGAAAATGAGATTCTTTATATGCCAAAGCATCAGGAAAACCAATCCCAGAACTTCTCGGAGACAAGAAGGACATACTCAACCCATTACAATATTACATGCTAGTAGGAGAAAAAACCTAGTGTCTCAACCTCAAAAGAAGACATCTTTGCTTTAATAATCCAAACCAAGACACAGACGAGAAACAAGAAATCAAGAAACTATAGGGGAAATAGGAAGAAAGAAGTACCGAGGATAGACGCGGCCTCCGCAATGGGGAGGGAGAAGTACTTGGAGATCTCCTCCAAGGAGAACTTCCTGCTGGACCGCGGCGGAAAGACGACGGGCGACGCAGCGGCGCTTCCGCCCGAAGGCAGTTCGTGATCGACCTGCTGCTGCTGGGGGTTCCCTAACTCGGACGTGGACGTCATTTATAATATGCAACCGTAAATTCGCAATCCAGCAGAAATTAAAACTAGCGTGAGGAGCGTGCGGGAGGAGGAGGAGCAGGAGAAGAAGATTTTGGGTCTGGCAGCGAAGGGCCGTGCATCCGGAATCCAAGATCATCGGCTAGGGTTGGGCGTCCAGTCTTTCTAGTTTTAACTTTCTCTGGTCCAGCGTATAAATAACAGACATATAAACATATCTCGTTAAATTCTCCCACTTTAAGTCCGGTTAATTGCCCCCGGACTCGGGCTGACCCATCATACTTTGACGTACGTGACGATCATATGCCCACAAATATTTTAAAATTATATTTAACATACAGCTGTAGCTATAATTATATTAAATTATAAATATTATCTATGCTACGGCCTAACTATATTAGTCTAAAGATCTATTTAGCCAAACCATAAAAATTAATTTATTTTAAAATTATTTTTTTAAAAAATAAATTTTAGAAAAAATATTGTAAAAAAAATCAGTTTATATTTAATAAAATTATTTAATAAATATTTTTATCAATATTTAAAAAATAATTTATATTTGATAAATTTTTCAAAATAAAATATTTTTGATCATCAAATTACAAAAAAAATGTATAAATTTACTTTATAATTAATATTATTTAAATAGATAAATAATTTTAAATATTCATTATTATTAATTTTAATTTATTTTTTTTATTTTTTATTTAATTAAAATAAAATAATAAAAAAATAAAAAATATATTAAATTTTTAATCAATATAAATATAATTGAATCAAAGATAATATATATTGAATATTTTACATAATTTTTATACGATAATATATATGTATCAAAATATATCAAATACATCATTCATTAAATAATAGAAGGATTAGGTGAAAATAAATAGGAATAGTTATGATAAATAATAATTTTAAGTAAGAATATTTTTTTCTTAAAAAATTAATTTTCTACTTTCAAGAAAAAGATTCAATTTTCTGCTTTCTCTCCATGGCAGAAAAATTATTTCTGTTGTCACTTAAAAGTATATTATTTTTTAAAATAAGCTTTATCAAATATCCTATTTTTTTAAAATAAATATTTTTTTAGAAAAGTAAGTAATTTTTTTTTTAAAAGCTTGGCCAAATAGGCCCTAAGTATTTGCTAAAAATTAGCTGTATCAATAAGCTGTCATGTATAAAATGACACAAAAGAATATAATTTTATTTTATTTTTAATTAAATATAATAAATATATATTAAAAATCATTCTCCATGCACACCTCATGTATAAAATATAAATATATATTATATATAATATATTATAGTATATATTATATATAATATATTATATTTTAATATATATTTATATTTATAATATTTATTATTATTGGTACGGTCATTTTCTGCTAGACACGTGGCATCATTGGAAGGGTTTGAAGAAAATAGTGCAGGATTTATCATGTTACTTTTAAAAAATATTTTAAAAATAGCAATGATGCAATAAAAAATAATTAATTTAATCAATTATCTATTGATCATATCAGATTATTTAATCATACATATTATGATCTAAACATAATATGCATGCATACATCAATAAATCTGAAAATAAAACTATGTAATAAACTATTTACTATATCTACGTATTCAGAATACAATACCTTTTTATGGATAGTCGATCATCATAATCTGAGTCCATCAGATAATGCTCTGATATCACGTCACAGCCGCATATATGTTCGACCTCTACGGTCGGTTCATACGGAGCTCCTGGTCTCGATTAGTCCCACTGGAGTGCTAGCTCCTCGCCAAAGTCTTTGATGGCTAATCACGATCGATCTGATCAATCGTATAATTTTTATTTTTTTAAATATTTTAAAAAATTAGAACATAAATATTGGAAGATGATGAATATGTATTTCAAATTTGGTGACGATTCGATACTCACAATACTCGATCTCTCCATCCAAATCCAGATTCCCAAATCTAGGATTTCACTCGGTCCAAAAATCCTAGCACACTAAAAATTCTATCACGTCCTCTCTGTATGGAGTTTTTTTATGAAATAAGTTTTCATGAAAAGATAACTTTCAGATCTATAATCTCTATTTAGATTATATCTAAAAATAGGATATCCTTAAAGATAAAAATCATAAGAGAAGAGAGGCATAAAGGAAAAAAAAGTGCTACATGATCCTATTCAACTTCACTCCAAGATTTTTTCATCCAGAACTGATGCCCAAATACTCTAAAATGTAATGGTAACCCCTTCTTCTACATGCACAAAAATTCTCATAATTTATTGACATGAATATCATAGAAAAACTATATAAAAAATAATAAGGGTCGAGTGGTTGAGAGGTTTTAACCACTCACTTGATTTTAAAAATCAAATGAGCCTCTTATCCTTATCCAACGCCCCCTCCCTTGTATTTAACATGCAAAAAGACTCTCCTTCTGCATGCATATTTTTATTTTTCAAAAAATATTCGACAAATAAAAGGAAGGGCATGGGAAGCAAAGTAGAAAAGTTAAAAATGATGGGCGCATAGAAGAATTTGAATTTAAATTTTATTTGACTTGGTCCTAATTGGTTTCAACCAAACCAATTAATCTAGATCCAATTAAACCAGGTTAAACCCAATCAAATTAGGCTTAGCCTAATTTAATAAAATTTTAATCAAATTAAAAATTAATTAGATCTACGTCCTGATCAAATCAGGATCAAAACTTTCATAGCGATTAGGTCATCTCATGATCTGATCGGGTCAAATCCAATCGAATCAAATTCAATCGGACTTGATTGAATCCTCATAACTCAATCAAATTAAGCTAATCAGCAATCAAATTGCTAATTAATCCTTTAAAAATATCTGAGTCTAAATCGAATGGGTTACTGGACAACAGAGTCCAATCAACATAAAACTCTTAAAGAGTCTTAAATCAGTGGGACTCTTGAATCCAATGTCCTAAACGAATTGAACTCGTGATCATAGAGTCCCAGACTAGTGGAACTCATGATCAGAGAGTTTCAGACCAGTAGGACTCAAAGTCCTAGTTCAATAGGACTCTTGGTCATAGAGTCCCAGTCCAATGAGACTCTTGACTATAGAGTTTCAGACCAATGAGACTCTTGATCAGCCATCAGATCAGGTAGAAACTCCTAATGTGTATGACCCCGTAGGTCTGAACCTAAAGTCGGTAGCACAAAAATCAATTTCTATATTAATCGAAGTGACCATCTAGCAATAGTATCCGACATCTGGATAGGTCGAATAATCACAATCGTAACATTCAGAACCTACGCAAATATAGTTACCGTATAATTCATCCCTATGACCTCTGTGTAATAAATGACACAGAGTTAGACTGTCAACCCTAGAAAATACATCAATATCATGTCTCAAAGCAATTAGTCCCATGACTCCTCACTAAGACTATCCTGGCCAAGGTTTTGTTAAATTAAAATACAATTGAATATAGCTCCTGAAATTAGGAGTGGTCAATCCCATCTTGATACACGCACCGACTCCATAAGTACTTGACTGTGCTCAAAAATCTTTCATCATTGAATTAGAAATTTAGATAGTCCGACACCAAAATACAGTGAGTTACTTGGAAGTCATCATGGTGATCTTAGATCGACGGGACATTTATACCCATATTCCATCGAAGCTAATCTTGATAGGAGAAAAACACCAGAGTTGGTCACGTTCAGTGCAGATGTACCCATACATCTCACTTGCATGCCATATGAGTGTCTCAACACTCCTTGGTTATGAGGACAACCAACCTATATGGCACACAACGATCTATACTTGATAAACGTTATCGTTCTAAGTAACAACATATCATTTGATCATGAACTATTTAAGAACTAAATGATAAATCCTCTTTTGTCAAATCTAGATAGTCCAAAGGACTTCATCACAATACAGGAGTTCATTAGAAGACAATAAAATTTGAGATGAAAAATACCAAAATAATTTTTATTAATTTATAATTTATATATAATTATAAATATATGGTCCAACCATCAATAGACTGATGATTGACTTTGAAACATATTTCCAACAATCTTCTACTTAGACTAAAGCCAATTGGTGCAGTATCTAATATATATCTTCGACTTAAAATCATCGAACTCCTTCACCGCAATATTTTTAGTGAATGGATCGGCCAAATTCTTCTTTCCATCAATTTTTTGAAGGTTGATGTCACCTCGATCCACAATCTTTCAGACAAGATGGTAGCGGCGCAGAATATACTTCGTCCGCTGGTGTGCCTTTAGTTTCTTCGCCTGAGCAATGGCTCCAAAGCTATCGCAATAGAGTAGAACTAGACCATCAAGAGAGGATGCTACTTCGAGCTCGGTGATGAATTTTTTTAGCCACACCGCTTTTTTTGTAGCATCTGACGTAGCGACATACTCCGCCTCACAAACTGAATCGGCCACAGTATGCTGTTTGAAACTCTTCCAGCAGACAACCCCATCATTAAGGGTAAATATGTATCCTGACATACTCTTGCTATCATTATGATTGGACTGAAAATTGGAGACTATGAACCCCACAAGTTTTAAGTTCGATTCACCATATATAAGTCACTAGTCCTTAGTATTTCTTAAATACTTCAGGATGGTTTTAACAACCTTCTAGTGATTCTTTCCTAGATTAAATTGGTATCTACTCACTATACCTAGTGAGTATGCCACATCTGATCGCATACATGTCATGACATATATTATAGAACTCATTGCTGAAGCATATGGTATTCTATTCATATGCTCTCTGTCTAGAGGTGTTGTTGGATAATCCTTCTTTGAAAGAAAAATTTCATGGCCTATTGGTAGATAGCCTTTCTTGAAATTTTCAATGCTGAACCATTTTAGCACAATGTCAATGTACGTGGATTGGGGCAATCCAAGCAATCTTTTAGATCTATTTATATAGATCTTCATCCCTAGGATGTAGAAAGCATCTTTCAGATCTTTCATGGAGAACTGTGATGACAGCCAGATCTTTATTCCTTGTAATGCAGAGACATCATTCCTGATTAAGAGAATGTCATCCACATACAATACTAAAAATATTATTACTGGACCATTAGCCCATTTGTATATGCAGGGCTCCTTTTCGTTCTTAACGAAGCCATACGTTTTGATTGTTCTATCAAATTGTATGTTCCAGCTCTAAGATGTCTGCTTTAGTCCATAAATGAATCTCTGAAACTTACACACCTTAGACTCATCTATGAACATGAAATCTTCAGGTTGTATCATATACACCTCTTCATCCAGCTCTCTATTCAGAAAAGCTGTTTTCACATCCATCTATCAGATTTCATAGTCCAGATGGATAGCTATGGCAAGCATTATTTGAATAAATTTGAGCATTGCCAAAGAAAAAAATGTCTCATCATAGTCAATACCATAACGTTGACGATATCTCTTGACAACTAGATGGACTTTATAGATCTTCATCTTTTCATCTGCGCCTCTTTTTCTTTTGAAGATCCACTTACATTCTATGGGTTTTACCCCTTCGGATGGGTCAACCAATGTCCATACATGGTTGACCTTCATGGATTTCATCTTGGATTTCATGGCCTCAAGCTATTTCTCAGAGTCGAATTTCTGCATTGCATCCATATAGGTGATTGGGTCCTAATCGTTCTCATCGAGTTTGATAGGATTCCCATCTCGAATCAGAAAACCATAGTATCTATCTGATTGACGTGGTACTCTACCAGATCTCCTTAAGGATGCTTCTATAATGGATACTAGATCTAATCTAATTAAATCCAACTTAGGTTCAACAACTTATGTCCGTTCTTCCACCTATCGTACTTCATCAAGTTTGACCTTGGAGGCATTAGTTTCTTCACCAAGGAACTTCTTTTCTAAAAAGACTATCTTGAGGCTGACAAACATTTTTTGCTCATCAACAAGATAGAAGTAGTACCCTTTGGTTTCTTTTGGATAACCTATAAAACTATATTTATCAGACCTAGGTCCAAATTTATCTGTCATCAAACGTTTGACGTAGGTCGGACACCTCCAAACCCTAAGATATGAAAGTATTGGCTTACGTCCTGTCCATATTTCATATGGTATTTTATTAATAGATTTACTCGGAATCCTATTTAAAATGTAACAAGCTGACTTGAGCGCATATCTCCATAGGAAGATCGGCAAACCAGCAAATTCCATCATGGATCGAATCATGTCCAATAGGATCCGATTTCTCCTTTTAGACACACCATTATGTTGTGGTGTTCCAGGAGGGATCCATTGGGAGAGAATTCTATTCTTTCCAAGATCTGTCAGAAACTCATTGAAAAGATACTCACCCTCTCGATCAGACCGAAGAGTTTTAATACTCTTCTCAGTTTGCTTTTCTACCTCATTTCGAAATAGTTTGAACATTTCAAACGACTCTGATTTATGCTTCATTAAATAGACATACTCATACCTTGATAGGTCATCTGTGAAGATTATGAAGTAAAAATATCTACCTCTGGCACTTGAGCTCATGGGTCCACATACATCTAAATATACTAAACTCAAAAGTTTAGTGGCTCATTCACCTTTTTCAATAAAAGATGACTTGGTCATCTTAACAAAAAGACATGACTCATAGGTCGGAAGTGACTCACAATCACTAACCTCAAGAATTCCTTCTTGAGCTAATCTATTAATTTTATTCTTGTTAATATGACCTAGCCTACAGTGCCAAAGGTAGACATCAGATACATCACTAATTCTAGGGCATTTACTGAAGGATTGAACCACGTTAACAGGCATAGAAAGTAAATAAATTTCGTTATTCAATTATCCAATCAAAATTGTAACACCATTCAAAATGACATTATAAATTTTTTTTATTGATATTTCAAAACCATTCATGACCAAAAAGCCTACAGAAATGATATTCAATAAGAAAGTTGGACAATAATGACATTCATTAAGAATAACTTTATTTGAATTGATTACAAGGTTCATGATTTCTAAAGCTAGAATTGGAGCTTATCTTTCATCTCCAACATTCAGAAATCTCTCACCTTGATCAAATCTCCTACTGACTTGTAAGCCTTGCATAGAATTACAAATATGATAAGGGCTTCCAGTATCTAATATCCAGATAGTAGAATCAAATAAGAAAAAATTGTAAGATGTTATCATATAATTACCTTGCCCAGCAATCACTTACTTCTTTCTCGGCTTGTTCAGATCTAGGGAGGCAATGTACAGAGGATAGTTCCTCTTCCAGTGCCTCTGCTTCTTACAGAAGAAGCACTCTGCCTGGCTCTGGTCGGGCTTGCGCTTCTTGGTCTGATCCTGTGCAGTCGTCCCAGCATACGGCCGCACTTTCTTTTTTTTTCTTGTTCTTCTTTTCTTTCTTAAAGGATCGACGATTAGAAGAAGACCCTCCCACTATATTTATAGTCTCTTTGTGGAGTGGGTGATCCTTCTCAAAGTTCTGCAGCAATCTCAACAAGCCATAATAGTTGACTGCAGGCTTTGTCATTCTAAAATGAGTTAGGAAGGAGAGGAAGGACTTGGGCAAAGAATTAAGGATCGCATCCTTACCGAGCTGCTCGTGTAGGGGAAAGCCCAACTTGCTAAAGCACTCAATCATCTCGATCATGTACAATATATGATCAGTGACTGAGGCTCCATCTCTCATCCGAGCGTTGAAAATGGCATAACTTATTTTATGTCTTTCAATGTCATTTGGGGTGCCAAAAGAGTCGTTTAATATTTAAAGCTTCTCTTGTGGCTAGATTTTTTCAAACCTACGGTTGAACTCGTCATTCATTACCGCCAACATTATACATCGAATGATGGTGCGGTTATTGAGCCACTTTAGATAAATATCTCGAACCGCTTTCCTAGCATTCGGGACTGACTCCTTAAGTGCTCGATTCGTTACCACATAAAGAATCTGCTCATGCTCCAGGATAATTTTCAACTTACGATACCAGCTATCGTAGTTGGATCCCATTAATTTGTTATGGTCTAACAATGATCAGAGCGATAGGTTAGTGGTCATTTCTACAAAAAGAAAAACTAAACCTAATTAGTATATGAATTATTAATCCTAAAAACCTGGACTTCAGTCTAAAAATCCTTCCATAATTTTATACGAATTAATAGCCTCTACCTCCAATTTGAGGAATTACTCTAATCCTTAATGGATACTAGAATCCATATAGACTACACATGAGTCCAACTTTCGTTGGTCAAACCATGTGCACTTATGGATAGATTCAAAATCAATTGTTTCTCTAAACAACTTTTAGTAACATTGATTTTGCCCCATAGATCTAATTAGTAGGCTTTAGCCTTCATTGAAAAAGATTCGATTAGGTCCAACCATTAACATGACCATATTTGGTCTTATCTAACCAATAAATAATTAGGTCCGATTTTGGTCGGCCAACCTAACCACCATCAGAAAGACTTAACCAAATTATCATTTTATGAATAATAATTTCATTAGTTAATAATCACCGAGCCTTTAGACCTTCAATGATCATTATACTAATGAACCTATTATCGCTCAACTTAATAGAAGGCTATGATTTAGTTATCTATATAACTATTTTATTTTTAAGGATCTAATAATTTTAGAAAATTTGGTTAACTAATTTAAAAAGATTCAGCGAGCCAATTTCGATCCTCCCACTGACTTTACCAAGTTAGAAAAAAATCTAATCTAAGCTGATATTAGGAGCACCTAAATCAGTCATACTGATTTACCTAATAGACATGGGTGAGTCCGAATCACCAAGTGATCTAATCAAAATCTAACTCACCAGGATGGCCAAGTTAGTGAGATCAATGTAAGGGATATATCATTAACTCATCAAAGACTGAATCAGTATTAGTAGCTCTCAATTAAAAATCACTGATCAAACTGCCAAACTTACCTTAGATATCTTTCAGTTCATTAGTTTTAATTTGACCAACCTAGTAATTTTGGATTCAACCACGTAGCCTTGAATCAAGTCCATTTGGTTCTTGTTAAAGGCATAGACTTAACCAACTACAACTATTGTAATTAAGTCTATAGAGTCCTTAACCTAATTTAAATTAATATTTAATTAGATTTGATCAATTACTCTAAATTAGTCTATTTTTTAACTAACCTTAGGTTTAATCCAATTTATGGACCTAATTCAGCTAACCCAATAACCCATAAGTTTATGATTAATGACTTAGAGTCTTAATTCATAATTCTAGATACTAAATCATTATACTTAATTTTTAATTAAGTTTATGAACTGAGGATTAGGATTTGATATTTCAAAAATATTTTTAATTTTGAAAGGTTTCTTACAACTTGGTATTGTTCACCAATTGAGTTGACTCATTTCAAAATTAAATCATCTCAATTCACAAATAATACTAGTTGTAGGATTTAATCTGAAACTATGTACACTACATAATCATGAAATCATGAATCAAACTTTATCTAATTATGCATTCATGATCATAAATCAGATTAAAGCCTAATATAATTAAATTATAAAAATATTAGATCAAATCTAGTAATTTCATGATTAACGATATAGATCAGCAACATACCAGGATAATTTTTTCACTGTAGGGGATAAACCCAACAACAGGACAACCTGCAGTCCGTACGATCTAAATTTTAATTTTTTAGATCTAATTACTTTAATTATTAAATTAATATTTAGATTAAATTTAAATTATTGATCTAAATATGCAAGCATATCATGTTTAAAGAATCTTGCTCTGATACCATTTGAAGAAAATAGTGCAGGATTTATCATGCTATTTTTAAAAAATATTTCAAAAATAGTAATAATACAGTAAAAAATAATTAATCTAATTAATTATCTATTGATTATATTAGATTATTTAATTCTATATATTAGGATCTAAATATAATATGCATGCATATATTAATAGATCTGAAAATAAAACTATGTAATAAACTATTTACTATATCTATGTGTTCAGAACATAATATTTTTTTGTAGATAGTCGATCACCATAATCTAATTTCATTGAATAATGATCTAGTATCATGTCACAGCCACATACATGTTTGATCTCTACGGTTGGTCCACACGAAGCTCTTGATCTCGATCAACCCCATTGAAGTGCTAGCTCCTTGCGGGGGCCTTCGATGATTGATCATGATCGATCTGATTGATCATATACTTTTTGACTTTTTAAATATTCTAAAAATTAGAATATAAATATTGGAGGATGATGATTTGGTGGCGATCTGATGCTCACAGCACTCGATCTCTCCATCCGAATCCAGATTCTTAAATCTAGAATTTCACTCAGCCCAAAAATCCTAATACACTAAAAATCCTATCACACCCTCTCTGTGTGGAGTTTTTCTATGAAATAAATTTTTATGAAAAGATAACTTTTAGATCTATAATTCTTATTTAGATCATATCTAAAATAGAATATTCTTAAAGGTGAAAATTATAAGAGAAGAGAGGCATAAAGGAAAAAAAAGTGCTGTAGGATCATGTTCACCTTCACTCTAAGATTTTGTTCTCCCAGAATTGATGCCCAAATACTCTAAAATTTTTACCATATAATTCTAACCCCTTTTTCTACACGCACAAAAATTTTTATAATTTATTGACATAAATACCATGGAAAAACTATATAAAAAATGATAAGAATCGAGTGGTTAAGAGGTTTTAACCACTCACTTGATTTCAAAAATCAAATGAGCCTCTTATCCTTATCCAACGCCCCCTCCCTTATGTTTGACACGTAGAAGGACTCTCCTTCTGCATGCATATTTTTATTTCTCAAAAAATATTCGACAAACAAAAGGGAGGGCATGGGGAGCAGAGTGGAAAAGTCAAAAATGGTGGGCACATGAGAGAATTTGAATTCAAACTTCATTTGACTTGGTCCTAATTGGTTTCAACCAAACTAATTAATCTAGATCCAATTAAATTAAGTTAAATCCAACTAAATTAGGCTTAATCTAATTTAATAAAATTTTAATCAAATTAAAAATTAATTAGATCTACGTCCTGATCAAATCATGATCAAAACTCTTATAGCGATTAGGTCATCTCATGACCTGATTGGGTCAAATCCAATCGAATCAAATTCAATCGAACTTGATCGAATCCTCATCACTCAATCAAATTAAGCAAATCAACAATCAAATTGCTAATTAATTTTTCAAAAATATCTGAGTCTAAATCGAATAGGTTACTGGACAACAGAGTCCTATCAACATGAAACTCTTAAAGAGTCCTAAATCTATAGAATTCTTGAACCCAATGTCCTAAACGAATCAAACTTATGATCATAGAGTCCCACACTAGTGAAACTCATGATCAGAGAGTCTCAAATAAGTAGGACTCAGAGTTTCAATTTAGTAGGACTCTTGGTCATAGAGTTTCAATCCAGCGAAATTCTTGACCATAGAGTCTCAAACCAATGGGACTCTTGATCAACCATTAGATCAGGTAGAAACTCCTAATGTGTGTGACCCCATAGGTCTGAACCTAAATTGGTAGCATAAAAATTAATTTTTATACTAATCTAAGTGACCATCTAGCAATGATATCCGACGTCCGGATAGATCGAATAATTGCAATCGCAACATTCAGAACCTATGCAAATATAGTTATCATATAATTCATTCCTATGATCTTTGCGTAATAGATGACTTAGGGTTAGACTGTCAATCCTAAAAAATACATCCATGTCATGTCTCAAAGTAATTAGTCCCGTGATCCCTCACTAAGACTACTCTAATCAAGATTTTACTAAATTGAAATAAATTGAATACAACTTCTAAAATCGAGAGTGATCAATCTCATCTTGATATACGCACCGACTCCATAAGTACTTGACTGTGCTCAAAAATCTTTCATCACTGAATTAAAAATTCAGATAGTCCGATGCCAAAATACAGTGAGTTGCTTAAAAGTTACCATGGTGATCTCAGGTCGGAGGAACATTTATATCCATATTCCATCGAAGCTAATCTTGATAGGAGAAAAAGCCCAAAGTTAATCACGTTCAGTGCAGATGTATCCATATATCTCACTTGCATGCCATATCAATATCTCAACACTCCTTGGTTATGAGGACAACCAACCTATATGGCACACAATGACCTATACTTGATAAATATTGTCGTCCTAGGTAACAACGTATTATTTGATCGTAAACTATTTAAGAACTAAATGATAAATCCTCTTTTGTTGAATCTAGATAGTCCTAAGGACTTCATCACAACACAGGAGTTCATTAGAAGACAACAAAATTTATGATAAAAAATATTAAAATAATTTTTATTAATTTATAATTCATATATAAGTATAAATATATGGTCTAACCATCAACAGACTGATGATTGACTTTGGGACATATTTCTAATAGGGTCACCATTTTAAATAACAAGCAATTAACAAGTTTGATGTTAGGTTAGCAAAATACTTACCTAGGCGCCAGGCCACTTGCTGGAGCCAAATCGACCAAGTGATTGGCTCAAGATCGATGGACAATCGAACAAAATGAGTCAAAGACCGGCCCAATATCTTTCTCCATAATGTTTGAAATAAACCTCGAGGAAGATCGGTAAAAAATCGATCTCAACCTATTGACAGCAATCAGACTAGTATTTAACTATCCTGAAAGGCGGCGACCGTCTTGCTTTATAGGAGATCAAGATAATATCGATCTCATCTACTATACCCTAGCTGCAACCACTTCAGATTGGTCAAATATCGATATCGTCACTATTTGGTGTTGAGATCGATAAATCATCGATCTCACCAAACTTAGCTTGGTGATTTATCAATCTAAACATCTTCAGACTGTTAACTAAAGCGCTGACTGCGCTCCAACTAAAATCTGACCCTCCTCCAGCTGTGTTCCAGCTAAATGCCAATAAGGCCAATGACCAACAGCTATAATCCAGCTGGCCATAATAAACTAATGGCCTAATAAACCTTCCATGAGGTCTGAATAATCCCTTCTATAAATAGGAGGGTAGGGTACTTCTTCAGGTAAGCTCACACTTTAGATTCACAGAGTCTAAACTCTGCTGAAATCATTTCTTCCCCACTAAAGGAATATCAGATATTCTCCAAAATTCTATCATTTTGTCTTCTTAATTCTTATTTTCTACTATCTATTCTCAAGGCCTCAGTGGACTTAAGCATCGGAGGGTTCTAAATCAAAGGGTACCCCACTAGTTCTTGAAATTTTTCTTATAGATTTTTTGGTAAATTTGAGTTGATATGCCCCAATTGGTTCTCTAATACGGGATCTTCACTCCCCTCTAAAGTCTTACAGTAATAGATTGGCATTAGAGGAAGGATAGTAATCCAAAATTTTATGAAAAATGGTCAAGAAGATGCAAAATCCAACTCCATCTTTTCTCAGAGTTTCTCTAGAGATGGTTCAGTTCCATCCTCTAATAATGATCGACCCCCAATAGTTCAGCCTTCTGGTACAGCAGGTCCAGGCTCTGACTATCGTAGTGCAATAACTCCAGCGGACAACAGAGTGGCGGAAAGAATTGGTTCCACCAAAACCTCAAGAAACTGCATCACAGACCAGCCATCCCCAATTTCTCAAGAATGTCATCAAGCACGTCTTCTAGAGAAGAATCAACTCCTTGCAGCGAGATTCGATCGCAAGAGATAGATCTTGAACAAAAACTTCAAGATCTGAAAAAAGGACTGAAAGAGGTACAACTCGAAAAACCCTCTCAAAATAAGGGAGATTTTTACTTCACCTCTTCTTTTTCTACTAAAATCTTGAATGAGCCGGTTCCATCTTGATTCAAAATGCCTCCCCTCGAGCCATTTGATGATTCTACGGACCCTCAAGACCATATTGAAGGATATCACGATGTAATGAGACTCCAAGATGCGTCTGACGTCCTTCTTTGCATAGCTGTTCTCATCACCCTCAAAAAATCTACGAAGGTATGGTTCTTTGGACTCCACCCTGGGTCCATTTCTTGTTTTGATCAATTGAGCAGGCTCTTCATGGCCTATTTTGGAAGCAACCGACTCCACTTGAAGCTCTCGGATAGTTTGTTCTCCATAGTGCAGAAGGAGGAAGAATCCCTTTGAAAATATATGGTCCACTTCAATATGGTCATTCTTGAAATCAAAGACTTCAATGAGTCTATTGCGATGTCAGTCTTGAAACGAGGAATCTGGAGTTATCATTTGACCTTCTTCCTCAACAAAAACTTTTTGGAGAATTATGAAGCCATGCTGAGCAAAATCTGAAAATATGCTCATGTTGAAGAGGAAGAAAAGATGAATAAAAAGAAAAAAAAGAAGAAAAAAAAGGAAAGAAGCGGCCCACGAGGAGGAGCATGGGAATCAGGGGAGCAGTAGTGAATCACCTCAAAAAAATTTGAGGTTCCAAAGTCCTTCCCAAAAATTCAATAGCTACACCTTCTTGTCCGCCCTTCGATCATAGATCTTGATGAAGATAGAGAACTAGGAATATCTCCACCGTTCGATCCTCATGAAGGCCCCCGCTAACAAAAGGAATAAGGGCAAGTATTACCGCTTCACCGAGATCACGGACATGATATTGATGAATGTCGATAACTTAGAGATGAGATTGAGTCTTTAATTCGTCGGAGCTACCTCGGCAAGTACATCCAAGATCAAACAAACTAGGCCCTAGAACCACGGTAGAGACTAGATGATGCAACTGAGAACAACCGGCCAACTATAGGAGTCATCAACGTGATTTCATAAGACAGTGGACCCTAGGGGGCAACTAGGAGTCCTTCTTCGAAAAGGCAGTGTACTAAAAATATAATTTTTTTTTGATAATGATGCTCAAGAGGTCCAAACATCCCATAATGATGCTGTCGTTGTTTCAATGATGATAACAAACTATGATGTAAAAAGGATCCTGGTTGATAATTGAAGTTCATGTGTTGTTCTATGATGCTTTTTCAAAGATGAATATGATCCATAATCTAAAATAGGTGGGTTGCCCTCTAGTTGGATTCTCAGGCGACTTCATAGCAGTCGAAGGAGAAATCACCTTGCTAGTTACCGTTGGAAAAGAACCACATCAATCAACCATGCGACTCACATTTTTGGTCATCAAAATACCATCCACGTACAATGCCATTTTAGGCCGATCCGGACTCAATGCCCTCAGAGTAGTAGTTTCCACCTTTCACCTACTGGTTAGATTTCCAACTAGAATAGACGTTGGAGAGATGCATGGAGACCAGACAGTGGCTAGGCAATGCTTTTTGATAGCCTCTAAGATGAAAGAACCAGTCAGTAATCCACCAAAGGAAAATTTCGACCTGGACCTCGAAATCGAGATCAAAAAGATTCGAGGAGAATCGGTAGAGCCTCTTATCACTATTCCACTGGGAAAAGATTTAGAAAAAATAGTTCAGATAGGAGCTCGATTGAATATCGACCTCAAAAAAAAAATTGATCTCCTTCCTTCAATAGAATGCTGATATATTTGCATGGACAGCCTCAGATATGCCTAGAATTCTTGCAGATATTATAATACATAAATTAAATATAGATCCGAAATACAAGCCTGTGAAATAAAAAAGAGGAGCTTTATCCTAGAAAGAAAAAAAGCAATAAATGAGCAAGTTGATAAATTGTTAAAAGCAAAGTTCATCAGGGAAGCGCAATATCCAAACTGGATATCTAATGTTGTGATGGTTGAAAAGGTGAATGGAAAGTGGAGGATTTGCATTGACTTCACCAATCTCAACAAAGCATATGCCCGAAAGATAGCTTTTCACTATCGAGAATTGACCAGTTGATCGACACCACGTCGGACCATAGGTTGCTAAGTTTCATGGATGTCTTCTCCGATTATAATCAAATCAGAATGGCTCCAAAAGATGAGGAGAACATTGCCTTTATCACTGATAAAGATTTGTATTGTCACAAAATAATGTCTTTTGATTTAAAAAATATAGGTACCACCTATCAGCACCTAGTAAACAAGATCTTTAAGTACCAAATTGGCCACAACATGGAGATCTACGTTAATGATATGCTAGTAAAAAGCATAGAAGAAGATCGACATATCACCGACCTAGAAGAAGCTTTTGGAGAGCTCTGCAAATATCAAATGAAGCTCAATTCAAATAAGTGCACCTTCAAAGTCACGATCGAAAAGTTTCTTAGATTCATGATAACCCAGAAAGGAATAGAAGCCAACCCCGAGAAAATTCAAGCATTACTCAATATGAGGGCACCAAGCTTAATGAAAGAAGTGCAGTAACTTATCGAATGAGTGGCATCGCTTAGCAGATTTATATCTAAGTCAGCCAAAAAATATCTTTCATTCTTCAGAATATTAAAATAAATCAAAGATTTTAGATGGACAGAAGAATGCCAGACCGCCTTTAACGAACTCAAGGCATACCTTGGTTCTATTCTCCTACTTTCAAAGCTTGTCAAAGGTGAGAATCTATTCATATATTTGTATGTTTCACCTAATGCCGTCAGCTCGATTTTAGTCCAAGATGATGTAGGAATACACAGGCCCATCTATTATACCAGCAGACTACTGCGGGATGCCAAAACCCGCTACTCCAGGATGGAGAAAATGGTTTATTCTCTTATCAAGATGACTAAACGACTCCGACCATATTTTCAAGCTCATCCTATTATTGTTTTAACAAATCAATCGTTGAAGTCGGTCTTTCAACAACTTGACACTTTCGGCCAAATGGACCATCGAACTCAATAAATTTGATATCCACTATCGACCCAGACCCTCAATGAAGGCTCAACTATTGATTGACTTTGTAGTGGAATGCTCAATACATGAAGAAAATCCAGCCATCAAAATTCAGACAGAAGCTTCCAAAGAAGCTCATTGGCTTTTGCATATCGATGGAGCTTCCAATGCCTCGGGAAGTGGTGCTAATTTGATATTGGCAGATCCAGAAGGAGCTGTCGATCTACCACTACACATGCTCTGATATTCAATTTCAAAACCTCTAATAATGGAGCAGAGGATGAAGCCCTTATCGTGGGACTCAGAATGGCCAAAAATCTTAATATCAAGAAACTCAAAATCTTCAATGAATCTCAACTAATCGTTGGATAGGTATGGGGTCATTACGAAGCCAGAGATACTGTTATGTCTCAATATTTACATAACACAAAGAAATTATTTAAAAACTTCAATGATCTCAAAATCATCCAAATATCGAGATCGAAAAATACCCGAGCTGATGTGCTTTCGCACCTAGTGACGTCGTAATTCTCTAATCTCAACCAGAAGGTGTATATTGAAGTCCTTGAAAAATCTAGCATAGAGGTCAAAATAAATATCCAGGTTAGTCATGAACCGAGCTGGATTGATCCTCTAATGAATTACTTAAGCAAAGGAATATTACCAAATGGCCTTGCTAATGCAAGAAAAATTAAGAGGCAAGCATCCTAGTATGTCATCCTAGACAAAAAGCCCTAAAAAAGATCATTCTCTCTTCCATTGCTTTGATGTTTGAGGCCTTCTAAAGTTGATTATGCCCTTCGAGAGGTACATGAAGGGATTTGTGGTAACTACCTGGGGGTAGATCCTTAGCATATAAAGTAATTCATCAGGGCTATTATTGGCCAACCATATAAAAAGATGCAGCTGATCTAATCAATAAGTGTGACCAATATCAAAGGTATGCTAATATTCAGCACCAACCAACTACCGAACTTATTTCAATTACAACTCCTTGGCTTTTCGTCGTATGGAAGATTGATATCCTGGGGTTGTTCCCCATAGCAACAGGACAAAGAAAGTTTCTGGTGATCGCTATCGACTACTTCACCAAATAGGTTGAAGCTAAATCGCTAGCACAAATTACTGAGAAAAAGATGCGAGACTTTATCTGAAAATTAATTATCTATCATTTTGGCCTTTCTCGGATAATCATCACTGATAATGAAAAATAGTTTGATAACACAAAATTTGAAAAAAAAAATTTCGAGCTGCATATCAATCATAGGCTAACCTCAGTAGGACACCCACAATCCAATGGAGAAGCCAAAGTTATGAATCAAATAATTCTCTAAGGACTCAAAATAAGGCTCACTAAAGCCAAAGATTTATGGACTGATGAACTGTACAGTATTCTTTGTGCTTATATAACCACTCCCAGATGATCAACTAGAGAAACATCCTTCAGGCTTACAATTGGATCAAAAGTGATCATACCAATAAAAATTGGTCTTCCGACACCAAGGGTAGAAAACTTTCATGAAGAAAGTAATTCATATCAGTTGAGAACCGATCTCGATTTATTGAGAGAAACCCAAGAAAGAGCTCAAATTTGAATGACAACCTACCAGCAAAAAGTAATCAGGTATTACAATACCAGGGTTAAGCCAAAAGTCTTTCAGGCTAGAGATTTAGTATTTCGATGAGCGAAAATCTTAAAACCCACAGAACAAGGAAAGCTTGCCCCAAATTAAGGACCATATCGAATCACCAAGGTAATCCGACCAAGAGCCTATAGAATCGAGAATTCAGATGGCTCAAATATTTTTAGAACATAGAATGCACAAAATCTTAAAATGTACTATCAATAAACTCTGAATAAAGGCTTCAAAAATTTTATCCTATTGAGGACTTCTTTGAAATTTTTGAAATTCCTCCAATCATCTCAGTAATGGCTCGATCTCTAGAACGGCGGAGCTCCGAAAGGCACAAGAGATAAGATCTCTACTATTTTTAAATTTTGATCTCCAAATTGATAGAGCTCTGAAGAATATAAAAGATAAGATCTCTACTATTCCTAAAGTCCGATCTTCAGATCGATAAAGCTCCGAAGGACATAGGAGATAAGATCTTCACTATTCCTAAAGTTCTATCTCTAGATCGACAAAGCTCTAAAGGACATAGAAGATAAGATCTTCACTATTTCTAAAGTCCGATCTTCAGATCGGTAGAGCTCCGAAGGACATAGGAGATAAAATCTCTTCTATTCTTAAAGTCCGATCTTTGGATCGGTGGAGCCCCAATGGGCACAAGGGATAAGATCTCCACTATTTCTAAAATCTAATTTTTGGATCGACGGAGTCTCAATGGGCACAAGGGATAAGATCTCAACTATTCATAAAAGTTTGATCTCAAGATCGATATTATTATGAATTTTGGTTAAAAACTGATCTCCAGATCGATGTTATTATGGATCCTTATTACTGATCTTTTGATTAAAGTTATCTTAGACTTCTATTAATTACCAACCTGAGGGTTGATATTACATTGAATCTCTATTGATTACCAATCAATAGGTCAAAGCTATTAAATTATATGGGATTTTTATTAACTACCGACCTTTGGATTGATCTTATCATGGGTTTCTATTAATTTTTGATCTTAGGATCAAGGTTATGCTGGACTTCTATCAAATACCGATCTCCAAATAGATAATTAAAATCAAACACAACTTACATCAGGAATTAACCGAGGTGAGATCACTTTATTATTACTCAAAAAAAATATTTGAATAAAATACACAAAGCATTGCAGTAAGTTACATCAAGTCAAAAAAATCCGACATCGCACATGGGAAGTGGTCATTTAAAAAAGAGATTTCATTTCATTTAAAAATGTCACTACCAAAAACCCGAATTGGGTAGATACAGAAAGATAAAAATTGAAATAAAAAAAATTATAAAATCAAGCATCTTTCTGAGGAGCTTCGGGAGGAGCAGCGTCTACTGTGTCATCCTCTAGTGGAATAATTTTGATAGGCATTGAGGCAAAAGTTGGAGTTTCAGATGGAGCAGATGCTGGAGACTCGACAAGGTTCAGAGCCTCCACCTTTGGCTTGAGCAGAACGACGGGCATCTCCGAGGTAGGCTGGGATACTTCTGCAGCAGAACCCACCTCTGACGTCGAATAGGCCTCCATTTCTACAGCTAGGATGAGACCGGCCTTCATAGTAATGCCACTCAGGTCTAAATTGGAAAAGAGTTTCCCAACTAGACTCCTGCAGCCATTAAAATTATTTTCAAAAGCTTCTCCTGTAGCCTCCATGACCTCCTTCGTAAAATCTTCGGAGGATTTGTACTCCTCCACAGTGCGACCCGCGGCACCCTTTCAGTATTCTAGATCTCTCTAGTAAGTCAGAAATGTCTTATCCCGGGCAGCCAACATCTCATCCTTGGAGGCTATCTTTTCCTTCAGCTTCTTTATTTTTGCCTCTAGATCGAGAATCCTGGAGGTCTCTCGTTGCAACTCTAGCAGCTTCTCTTCTTCCTCATTAACTTTACTCTAAAGGCCTAGAAGAACTTTATTTTTCCTCGACAATTCATTGAGCTTCTCCAGGAGCTGCTTCTTCAGCCCCGTAGTGGTTTTCTCCTCTTTGGCAGCCTTCTCTTTCGCTGTCTTTAAGTAGTCTTTTGTAGACTGCAAACCCTCCTCCAATAATTTCTTATTCTCGCCCAACCACTCTATGTGCTCGACGAATAATCGAAAGTAGGAGGCAGCTTGATAAAAAAAATCAAAAAGAAGAAAGATATCATGTCGATAAAACTGACATAAAAAAGAGAAAGAAAAAAAATAGAGAGGTTGGTAAAATGCTGATGTAAGAAAGGGAGTTTTCCTTACATCAAAAATGCTACTGAAGCCATTATTTAGTAGCTCCTCAGGACCCAGGTTCCTTCTATGGGTGTGCAACTCCATTTGCGGCATTACAACATATAGGAGATCTTTTTCCAATGTAGGCATGTCCCACAAAGAAGCCTGCCTGAGGTCGATCCGCCCGATGGAGCTTGTTGGTGGATCGATTGATGGAATCTTTGAGGCCCTGGAGGGCTGAGTTTGACAAGCAAAGGTCAATGTCGATGCAATCGGTGGACTAGGTCTCAACGATGTAGCGATAAAACTCGACCTCTGATGAGTGGTTGATTGTTTGAGAGGTGGTCAGACCACCTCGATAGTATCCTAAGGTCCCCTCAATAGTGGAAAGGATACTAGCGAAGGCCGAGCGCAGACAGGGTCCGCGTGAAAGACGATCGCCCCCGCTTTGCAAGGAGGCGCAGGTCAGGGAATCATCGAGCTGGTGTCAACCTATTTCCCCTTTTCCTTCTTTGCTGATGGAGGGTCGAAGGATTCTGATTTCCTCTTCTTTTGCTCCGCTAGCCTCTGAGGGTCAAACCTCATGAGTGTTGTAATAAATAACAGAAAGTATGGTCAAAAAAAAAATTGAGCTCAGAAAAATGGAAAGAGATTTGATGATAGACTCACCCTGGAGGAAGATCAGGCTGATGCCGGAGTCGAAAAGGGATTGATCCATCATCAGCTGGCTGAGCTTGAGCACCTTCATATCCAACAGCTCTTCGAAGGCCTCCCTATCTCTAGGTAGAATAGACTTATTAGAATTCCAGTTTAGTCAGGGACTACCCCAACCAGTGCTGAAATCCCAAAGAGTATCAGAAAAAATAAAAAAGAAATGACTTTTTTAATCATGAATTGAGGAAGGAAGAGCATGCAGGACCGAATTTATAATTTGGCCAGAATGAGAAATACCACCGCCCTTCTCAATTGGATGCTTTTTCAAAACAAAGAAAGCTCTAAACAAAGAAATCCTAAGATTAATGGCAGTAAAACTACAACAGATGATGAAGTCTAGAATAATCCTAATAGCATTTGGGATAACCTTAGTCTGCTGCAGATCGTAGTAGTCTAATACATTACAAATAAAAAGATGCAGGAAAAAGCATAGTCCGGACTAGAGTAATTCATCATAAAAAGCCACACAATCTTTGGAAGGTCGTATAACCCAATCACCCAAATCAGAAGCAATAAGTTGGAAATGGTCAGGGATGAAATACTTCTTCCTAAGCTTTTTTAGGTCAGCATCTATCATGAGAGAAGGCTCAGTGCCAGAACCAAAATAATCCAAGAATCTCCTTATCGGAGACCTTGAACTATCTTTATCAGAGGTACTGACTTCGACGGCATCCTGAGATGGATTATCCGCCTCAATGGTGAGCAAGGGCTGGGTTGACCAGATGTCATGGTCACCCGGGATCAGCTTCCCTCTTTCACCGCCGTTAGGAGAGGTACTCTCCTAAGAAGACATGGAGAGAAGAAAGAGAAAACGAATGAAGGAGATAAAAAAAGGAAGACTCAAAGAGAAACAAACAAAGGAGGACTGAGAGAGGAAACCTTAAGAAACAAAGACCCTAAGAACAAGAGAAAGAAAGGAGAATCCTACCAAAGGGAACAAAGGCCTTCTCTATTGCTTTTAGTGACCCTCTCCAAGCTCCGACAATTACCGGAATCACCTTCTTCTCTAATTGACAGAATGCCCGGAAGTCTCTTTTGCAGTAGAAATCTCGCCCAGGCAAATAATAGCGAAGACGAAAGAAGGACAGACAAATATTCTTTATATAGGGATAAACAACGGCTTAGATTAGCCGAGGAACCAGCGGATTTAAACCATCTATCAATCATCTAAAGAAGCTACAGAAAGTCTATTTTGATGCAATGGCCCAGATCAAATCATAAAAGCCTAATCTGTATGGTGGTTCAGCCAGCCCATAGATGAGCGCCATGTGCCCCACGACACATGGGATATAGTGGCATAGCCAATGATAGCCTCACTCTCTCTCATGCTTCCTTAAATGTTAGGGTACGATGATTACAGCAAACGAGATGGCTTGTCTTTCCGAATCAATTTAAAAATCAAATCTGGTGACCACATGGCATAAATCTTAATGCATTGAATGACTTCTAAAATGACTTTCTATACTTGCCATCGAAAAAATTTCATCCCAAGTTTGGAAAGTGGGGGACAACTATTGGTATGGTCATCCCCTGCTAGACACATGGCATCATCGAAAGGGTCATCATTTCAAATAATAGATAATCAACAAGTTTGGTGTCAGGTCAATAAAATACCGACCTAAGCACTAGGCCGCTTGCTAGAGCCAAATTGACCAAGTGATTGGCTCAAGATCGGTAGACAACCGAATAGAATGAGTCAAAGACCAGCCTGATACCATTCTCCATAATGTTCAAAATAAATCTCGAGGAAGATCGGTAAAAAATCGACCTCAGCCTATCAACAGCAATCAGACCTGTATTTAACTACCTTGAAAGGCGACGACCGTCTTGCTCTATAGGAGATCGAGATAACACTGATCTCGTCTGCTATACTCTAGCTGCAACCACTTAAGATCAGTCAAATATCGATATCGTCACTATCTAATGTTGAGATCGATAAATCATCGATCTCACCAAACTTATCTCGGTGATTTACTGATCTAAACATCTCCAGATAGTTAACTAAAGCGCTGACTGCACTCCAACTAAAATCCGACCCTTCTCCAACTATGTTCCAGCCAAATGCCAATAAAGCCAACAACCAACAACTATAATCCAGCTGACCATAACAAACTAACGGTCTAAGAAACCTTTCATAAGATCCAAATCATCCGCTCTATAAATAGGAGGCAAAATACTCTTTTAGGTAAGCTCACACTTCAGATTCATAGAGTTTAAACTCTACCGAAATTATTTCTTTCTTACTAAAGGAAGATCAGATCCCCTCCAAAATTCTATCATTCCATCTTCTTAATTTTTATTTTTTACTATCTGTTCTTAAGGTCTCAGCTGACTTAAGCATCGGAGGGTCCTAAACTGGAGCATACCCCATCGGTTCTTGGAACTTCTCTTATAGATTTTTCAGCAAATCTGCATCGATCTGCCCCAACCAATTCTCCAATATGGGATCTTCGCTCCCCTCTGAATCCTTGTAGCAATAATTATAATATAATATTATATTAATTACATAAATTATATTATTATAATATATTATAATCATAATAGTATTGTATAATATAATATTATGTTGTAATATTATTATTAGTAAACTAGTGAAAAATTTTTAGTTCTAATTTTAAATTAAAAGTAGCTCTCCATTTAGCATAAAATGATCAAATTGCCCCTACAGTTATAAAGCAGTACTAAAACAACACTGCCTTATTGTAAAGGAATACTACTTTATTATAATATAATATTATTTTAATTATTAGAAAGTAATACCATCTTGTTATAAAATAGTATTGTATTATTGTAATATAATACTATCTTATTATAAAAAAATACTATCTTATTGTAATGTAATATTGTCTTATTGGAAAGTAATATTATCTTATTATAAAATAGTACTATCTTATTATAATATAATACTATATTATTATAATATAATACTATCTTATTATAAAAAAATATTACTTTATTATAAAATAGTACTATCTTATTGTAAAAAAATACTGCATTATTGTCATATAATACTATCTTATTGAAAAGTAATATTGTCTTATCATAAAATTATACTATCTTATTGTAATATAATACTATCTTATTATAAAAAAATATTATCTTATTATAATATAATACTATCTTATTATAAAATAATATTATCTTATTATAAAATAGTACTATCTTATTTTAGTATTGCTTTATAACTGTAGGGGCAATTTTATCATTTCATGCTATTTAGGAAGCTACTTTTAATTTATATTTGAAATAGGAAGCTACTTTTACTTGAAACTTAAATAGGGAGTTTCTTTTAAGTTAAAACTCTATGAAAAAATTTTCATAAATTTATCCTATTATTATAATATAACATAATATTATATTATATTATATATTATATTCTAATATATATTTATATTATAATATATATTATAATATAATAAAATATAATATTATATGATATTATTATAATATTATTATAATATATTATTATTCTAATAAAAATATAAAAATAATATTATTTTATAATATTAATATAATATTATATTATATTATTACATTATTAAACTAATAATTATATTATATTATATATATATTATATTTATAATATAAATATAAATATTATATATTATATATTATATATTATAATATATGTAATATATTATATTCTAATATATATTTAGATTTATAATATATATTATAAAATATTATGATAACATAATATTATATTATTATAATATTATGATAATATATTGTAATATATTATATTTTTGCAGATAGATTTTAAAGAATCGAGGAGAGAGAAGGAAGCTTAAATGTTAAGTAAATAAGTAATTTTAGAAAAAATAAAGAATAAATTTAAAAATAAAAAGTATACCGCTAGCTTTTGATTTTGAATTTTTGGGTGAGAAAATTTTTAATAAAAGCTAGCTTATAAATCATAAGCTATCCTCATTAAATACTAAATAGCTTAAATAAGCTAAAGCTATCCCAAAAACTATCTCAAAAGTTGTATATCAAGCACAGTCTAGATTTAGATCTAGATATAGAAAAGAAGAATCTGGCTTGGATTTGAGCCGCTTATATAATGTGTAAGGGGTGGGATTGTTTAAGTGAACGTAACCTAACTTAGACCTAGACATGAACCTATATCTCATGATTTTAACTTAATATATAGTTGATAGTTCTACTCTTATAATTTAATATTTTTTAACAAAATTATTAATATATTACAAAGTTTTATCATTATAATTTATATTGAGGGCATGAAAGGAATTGAGTTTATCAAATATTAGTACCTAGATGAGATCTAGATCGAAGCTTCATTAAGTTAGGTTATAGTGTGTGAAATTTATGGGTCCTAAAATTCCAGAATACAAGATGCGTATGCTATGAATCTTATAAAATCTATGCTAAGTCTAATATGGGCCTAGACCATACCAAATCAATTAAATGGACAGAGTTTTTTGGTCACTGTTTAGACTTGAACTTTCTATTATTAGGAAACCCAACTCAACCAAATAGCATTCATATTAGGAACTTAGGATGGATACCTGGATAATTATAACAAGTCAAAAACACAAGAAACCACATGGTTATTGTAACCACCCCAAAAATGCTCATAATAGTTTTGTTATAAAAGACTACTAGGGAAGAGTCCTACTGGCTGGATTGAAATATATCCACCTGTCTTTGGTTTCCATCCGGCAAGTAACTGCAGCTTGGGAAGGTCACCACATGGTTTGCGTACAGTGGGAGCTACTTTAATAAATGTTTTCTCGAGGGATTGGAATGAAAAAAGAGTTAGTCAACTGAGTCAACTGATTGGTCCAGTCAATTAACTCATGACAACAATATCACATAATTATAATATAATAAATATATTTTATTCTTTAAAATATAAAAATATTAAAAATTATAAAAAAGTTTCTAAAAAATAGGCTAATAATTTGATAAAATCATACATGATGTAAATCTAAAATTTTCATATATTTTTAATTTTAAAAAATATATAAAAATTTAGAAATCAATATTTTTTTATAAATTTTAATAAATAAAAGCATCAATATAAATTTGAACGATAACAATAAATATTTTAGATAAAAAGTAATACAAACAAAGTTCTACATAAGAAACAGCACCAACAAATGAATATTCAATAAAATTATTTTATAATCAAACTTGACATCATATTTCTCATCACCTCTCAATCCATATCCAACCATATATCATAATTTTCTTCATCATGACCACTATTATCTCCCCCACTAGGGGATGCTACATCAATACCTTCATCCAATAATATTATATCATCATCATCTTTCTTATCAATAACAAAAAAAAAAAAAGAAAAACTCATCATAAGATATTTTAAATAAAAGCTTAGAGATATATCCTAACAAGTTTTTAAAAAATAAATATTTTTACACATACTTTTAAGAGCATTAGAACTTGATTCTTCATTAGTTTTTGGTAGCTCTTCTTCTAGAATGCCTTCTAACTTAACATAGTCAAATTTTCCTTCGGGATCTTCTTCCACAATCCAAAATTATATTTTGTCAATTGATTCATAATCAACTGGATCATAAGGCCTCTTATCCATTTTAAGCCTACACGTTAAAATATCCTAAACATTTAAAATAAAATCTCATTAGCAAGTCATATAAACATATGACCAAATTAATCATAAAATCATATTTAAAATATAAAAAAATAAAATTATTTTTATACATGTTTTATAAATGCAAGTTATAATGAACATATATTAGGTCATTGAGCTTTTGGTGCTCCAATCTATTTTTCTTTTTGGTATGAATACGTTCCAATTACGTGCGCATTCCGAAGAAGAAGCTATTTGACTAAGAAGTCTAATTGCAAGCTTTTGCAAATTAGAAGTATTACCATCAAACATCCTCCACCATTCATCTACACAAATTTCATACATTGCATTAGAAATTGTATTATAAAGTATAAACAAGTATATAAGTCATAAACTTGTAAATTTGCATTTCTTACCGGCCAAGTGATTTTGCAAGACATGATAGTGATCGATCGTCCAAAATTTTTCAGACATTTTCTAAACAGTCTTGTCTTATCCAATAATTTAATTTTACTCCATATTGCTTTGGTCTTAATAACATCAAGAAGCTGTGACATAATTTCTGGCTTCTGACAAAAGTTATTTTGATTATATTGAAAAATCGAGTTCAACAAATATACACAAGCATAAGCATAGATACTTTAATGCAACATCTTATCCCAATGATTATTTATGATATATGTGTATGGCTTATATGATCTCTTCTTACCTTTAAATAATTTTTTAATACCTTTGCATGCCCTATAAATGCCTTCATACACATATCCTAATGTATGTTTCTCATTATAATCACAAATATATAGTAAATGTATCAATGGTGCCATGATTCTCATAATGATTAAGCAATTATTCCAAAACCTCTCATCTAAAATGACTTGTTTTACTTTTTTTGCTTTCGGCAATTTCAACAACTTCTTATAATTAGAACTAGTAACCAAAGCTTGCAAGTCTATCTCGTGGTCATGTAAGCTCCTCAATGCAATAAAAGTAGTGGTCTAGAACGAAATATCTCTCTTCAATTTGACTTCTTTCTTAACCAATTCAATGTATGTTTATGATTATAAATAAAAGTAGTTACCCTTGATGCAAAGATAGCATCACTTTATACATGAGATAATTATCTAATATCTTTCATGATCAAATTAAGACAATGTTCTGCACATGATGACCAACATATTTGGATATCTCTTAGAAAGCTCTATTCTAGCTTTTTTATAGTTGGATATATTGTTTGTTACTAAATAAACCACATTACTAGCACCAACCATTTCAACAATCTTTGCAAACAAGTTGCACAATATCTCATAATCTGATACCATATTTGATGTATCAACTGATTTAATGAATGAATTTTTCTTATGAGAATATACTAAGAAATTTATCAATGGCCTCTATCAAGTATCTGTCCATCCATCATCCATAATAGTGCAATCATAATCAACCTACATACTTCTATAAAAATCAATAATTAATTATATATCTTTCTTGGCATCTCTTAATAAATTGATATACAAAGCATGATAAGAAGAACGAGTATATCCATGATCTATAGATGCTATTTTACCAACTATAATTTGAAAAAAAAGGAGAATTTATCATATTTATTAGGATACAAGCATAGTAGAACCAATAAGTAATGGACAAATTAGTATCATGCCATCTCTCTACACTTTGCAAGTAAGCTTTGATAGTTGGTTAAGAAGGATCACGAACATCCATTTTGAAATAATTTTGAATATCAAACTAGCATTTTTTTTTTCTTTTGGAGGATTGTCCATCATCACTTTTAGCATTTCCTTTAGTAGGCAAATAGAGACTTTCTTGTATTTCATCATCTTCAAAAGTATGCATACTTTGAGTACCATATGGATTTCCATCACTAAAGATACCTCGCTTCTCTTATGCTTTATCAATATTCTCTTGCAAGGATTGTACTACCAAATTCTGGACATCCAAAAAAACTTTTGAATATTTTCCAACTTGACCTTTTATCTCAGTAAGATGTTGCTTCATTCGATGAAGGCCTCCACTAGCAAGTAGCTTGTGACAAAAATCACGTGACCACCCGCATAGCCAATGCCACACCACCATGGCACCATTCGGAGCAGGCATTGGGGGTGCTTGAGTTAACGGTCAGGTTGCCCCTTGCTGTGGGTGCTGGCGCTCGACCGAAAGATGGTCAGGGCATTCGTGTTGGACCCTCAATCGGAAGATGGTCATGGCTAGGGCATCGGCCATTGAGTCTCGATCAGAATCAGAATTGGGGCTCCAAATTGCTTGGCATTGCAGCTAGGGCTCCACCACCACCACCACTATCATGAGCAAAAAAGAAACATTTGATTTCGAGATATTTGTAAAATTGTAAACAAAGAAAGAGAGGATGCACCTTGTTCGACAAAGACCCAACGGTGCTTGTCTGGTAGGTGATGACGACAAGTTTGGGGCTTTGGGTGGCGATGACGAACAGAAGGAGAAATAAAAAGTCGACCATGAAAAACCAAGGCAAAATGAAAAGCTAAGGGATCTGGGCCACCGTGCTAATTTTTCTTTATCCGACTCTAATCCGGACAATTCATCTCGAGCCGACCGATTCACCGAGTCTTCATAGGTTTTTATGGGTTGAAACTCTGTTGAACCGTGCCTAAGCTCCAGACTAGAATTAAAAACGATTTTCGATATGATCAGTCGATCCGGCTAGTCCAGTCTGGCTTTGAAAACATTGTGAATCAGTTTTTATTGACAGGGCTCCTAAATTGGAATAGAGCGGATTAAGTGTGGCGAATGGATGGACCAATGAAACTTGCCACTTCTTTGATATTTTATAAATTAAGGCCTGCAATTGGTTCAGCAAGAACACAACCAAGTAGCGAACTGGTTGGTTGGCCATGATATTGATGGCCATGTCAATATTTAACGGTCTCGCTAACTAGTTAATGCCCTATGTTAGAGAAGGTGCCATTGGCTATAGTTTTGTGAGGGATGCTTAGCACCTTGCATTCCAAGTTTCATCGTTGAATGGTTCTATTACCAGATTAAACAAAAAAAATTCGTATTGGTCAACTTGTTGAGTTTGGATCTAAGATCACACAACCAAAAAAAAAGGCAAAAAAATAGGAAATAGATTGAGCCCTCATCATGTTTGGCTCAGTTCTAACCTCGCTGTTGAATCGGAACATCCTAACCCAAATCCATCCATAGGTCAATTATCGAGAACCGATTCGGACCTTCTAGACCCAAGCCAGTTGTGGCATCTTAACCCCATCTCGATGTAACATAAATATTGATTTTTTTCAAGAAAATCTGCAATTGTATTTGAGAGCAGAAGGAATAGAAGTTACTTAACGCAGTCATTCCACCTACTTCAGCCAAGAAGTCTCAAGCATATGGGATAAATCATTTTTTTAGAAAAACAAAATTAGCATTTCAAAAAAATTGATCCATTATAAACGCTCAAGTTTTTACATTCCAACCTATTTTGCAGACCCGGAACTAGTTGCTCCTTTGAAATGATAGAATAATTTAACCCACTTCTTTTCCTACCAAATTAATTTATTTAAACCAACTAAGCCAAATTTCGTTATTCCACTACCAAACAAATCCTAATAGCGAAGCAACCGACCACTTTAAGAAACTGAAACAAGTAATCCTCCATTGTCTAGATGACCTGACCAAATAACTTATTTAATGTGAGGGTCAAAACAAAGGAAAAACCTAAGTTGAGCCGATCTGCATTAAGATAATTCATGAAGATCCAAATGGGTAGAAAGATGATTATTCTAGATTAAATTATGATCGAGTTTGATCGTTTATTGTTATCCCTATAGAAGAGCAATCAAAATTACATAATATATATTACAATGAAGAGCTCATAGCTCAGCATGTGAGATATTATCTGCTCTGATTCATATAAAAAGGATAATTCTTTTTTATGTAAGTCAGAATTTTTTTTGATTCATCATTAATATGGAATTAATGATGCCTTTCTTTCTATATTATAATATAGTCATTGTCAATGTGGAGTCCGTGTATGGATGAAAGATATCATCTTTCTTATTTTTACTACAAATCATGTATGGATGGAAGAAAGCCTATAGTTATAGGGTTGGGCCTGTATGTATCATTGTTGCGGTCAAAAATTAATGACTCGATACACGAGGTATTGTCTATTTTAATCTATGAATTTTATGATTTTATCCTTCAAAAAAATATCTCACGTAGAAAGAATGGTCCCTTCTTGTATAATCTAAAATTCTTTTTAACTCACATCTAATATAAGACTAATAATATATTTTCTTCTATACTATAATAATCTATATTTTTTAATTTTTCAGTATCATATATGAACAGTACTTTTGAATCAATCAGTATCATCCAAATCAGACTTATGGGCTGAATTTTGATCGGTAATGATAATAAGCTTTTACTCAAAAATAGATAAGAAAATCAAAGATCCAACTCAGAATGTAGGATAATCTTCCACAAGTGATTGATCCAACTCCAACACGCAGAGTACATGGCTGTCAGCATTATACATTAACAACGACTTCGCAGGACAGGCTGGTTTGGAAGCATTACATATTATAAATATCTCCAGCAAAATCAAGTTGCCCCTCATGCAATGGCTCATAGGTAAGGCATAACATGGGCCATAATGTCGTCCTAATATCACATCCACATGCCGTCAACCTAAATATCCCATCAATCTGCTATCAAAGCTTGTACTCGAGCAGTGGTTGAGCGAGAGCCAGCCACAACCGAAAACCTCTCTCCAGGGACAGTATAAATTGGCTACAATTATAGTTGTGAAAACCTCATAAAATTAACCAGGTACAAGGCAGCTCTTTTTTTTTTTTTTCGTTTTTTTTCTCCGGCTGCGCAACCCAGCCCATCTGATTACGTACATGTTGTGCTTGGTTGGATAAAGATGATTTGGTTGGATTCGGATTGTATCCCTTCCATAAAAAAATTTATTAAACTTTTTTTACAATACGAATCACACTTAAAAGAAAAAAAAGGCTATGACCTGAGGGAAGATCTACTCTAGCTGATACAACGAGGCAAGCTAATTTGATCATCTGTAGAGGTGAAAATGAGAGGGAATAAAGGACGATAATGATAGACAATGATGGTTCATGCCCTGCACTCTCAATATTGGCAATTTGGATGGCGACTAAGAGCTTAGTTTCTGGCTCGGTTGGCTACTTGGGTTGCTTGGCTAAAACTAAGAACGAGTTCCTTGGTCGTAATGTGCTGCAACGACCGCTATAGCTGTCAGCACCTATGTTTGTCGAAAAACAAAAACAAGAAACAAAAGACAAAGGGTTGAGGCTAATAAAATCTCGTATCAAGAGCCGCCAATATCTCTGGATGGTATCATGCCCGTGCAGTTATTCATGAAACTAACTTGTAGTCAAGAGAGTATATATATATATAGAGAGAGAGAGAGAGGATTGAGGAGTGTGGATATATGCACTGCAATGCACATTGCTCACGGCCATGTGCAGCCGTCGATCGCACAATAAATGATGCATATGCACAATAGAGGATTCATGAGGTATATAGAGGATTAGAACTAATTAGGATTTCGTAAAGAAATTATCTCGTGAATTTAGGAAATGGAATGCATTTGCTCAAAAAAAAATAATCGGAGAAAAACAAATTTTCTTGAGTGAGGATAGGAAATATTGAAATGAAAATGTGCTAGTTTTCACATAGGGAACCTCTCTCAGATGCAAGGAAGGATGCCAATTGACAAGCACAAAGACTCATTGCTTTCTTTACTTCACTTTTTCTCTTCGAGAACAAAAATTTTAAACCAATAAGGTGATTTTAACAGAGAAGGAAATGTCTGATTGAGATTCTAATGAACGCACAAGGCCTCATGTTGATCACTATACCTCACGTCCATGATTCACACTCTGATGAACTAGTGGGCTGCATGTTATATCATCTCATCATGCAGTCACTTTGGTGTAATATCTATTTCCCTGCTCATGGATTACACTTTTCGGTGGATTTTTATAAAACAAAATGATTTCAAGATTCACTGTGAGTTGAATGAGGAACGAAGTTGCATAGCATCTCACATTTTGATATTTCCTATAGCTAGCTAGCTTTTTTCATGGATCTGCCCTCCCAATAGGCACTGCTGGATGATAGAGCCCAACCCATTATCTCTCTCTGTATCCAATAATTTACAAAACCTATGCTTATCTCTAAAATATTTATTTTTATTTAATATTTTAATTTATAATTTAACAGAACATTAATCAAATCATCAATCTTAAATGAGATTTAGGTGCAATGATTACAATAATCTTAAAAATGACTCAAAAGGGTACATAAGAAAACATATGCATATTCCTTCCCATCCAAAAACAATTTTAACTTTTCATATAAACTAGATGGTTTCGCTAATGCCATCAATTTAATTAGATATAAGTAGATTTGATAAACTATTAAATATAAATAAAATAAATATAAATCTCAAGAGCAGTTTTATAATTTACTCAATATTAACAGCCACCCTATTCTCTATTTCATTCTAAGGTTGGCGTGGTGCTCATGCCGATCAAATATATTTCACCTAAAGCTACCATATAGAAAAAAAAAAAAAAAAAAAAAAAAAAAAAAAAAAAAAAAAAAACCAAGAAGAAGTGGATCAGCAACAAAATTTTTGAAAAAAAATAAAAAACTGAATTACCTTGCTCCAGATGGGTCACCTACAAGAAAAATGTAGCAAAACAAATCACAATATTTGCACTTAACGTAGTTGACTATATGTTGCACTTCCCTGCAAGTGGATAACTTATCTAGTGAACGGGACATAAACCACGAATCTAGCAACAATGGGACCATATATTCTGCCAAAAAGAACAACTATGGACCATATAAGTTGGACCATGCATCCACGCAGCGAACACATTCATTACAGGGCCATAAATACGCAGACCTACTTGAGCAATCGCTTGGACTTCCTGGTTCCCGGGGTCCCCATCCAACTCCCCGGAAGCCCGACCCACTCCTTCCCTCGCATACAATCACACACGGATGATTCCAAATTCCGGTCCCCTTCCCATCAAATTTTCACATGGCCTGGCTCAATCCCAGCACTGACCCGGTACCAGAGGCCTCCCATCGCTGACCTGTCCTCGTAAGATAGGCCACGCACAGCCGTCGAGACGATGAGCCCAACGCCACGTCCACCATCATCTCGTTCCAGTGCTTCCTCATGGCTCGGTTCAACCGCGCCATGAACCCACGCCTCTCCTCTTCGCAGTACTTGAAAAATCGTGCAACGGTAGCGGGGTCCTCCTCTCCCCAGCACGAACCACCGGATCGGAGTGGAACGGCGTCGCCGGAGAACCCGGCCAACGAGCTAAGGTACTCCACCATGGCGTCCACGAGCCACTTGGGCGCCGCGCCGCCCCCGTCCCAGAGCCAGACGCGACCCACGGCCCGTTGCACGGCCGAGGCCAACGCCGACCCCGGATCGGCCTCGGCCATCACACTCGGGCTCACATGAATCACGAAGTCACCGGGAAGGTGGGGATCGTCTCCATGACTAAGCGTCGCGGCTTCGCTGAGGTCGTGGCCGGCCAGGCGGAGGGTCACGCTGCGGACCGGCTTGCGACGGTACAGTTCGTTGGGGTAGAGGATGCGCTCCACGGATTCGCTGGCATTCAGGAGAATTCGGGCGGCCCTGCCGTTGGAGATGAAGAGGAGATCGAACCGCCGGGCGGCGAGAGTGCCGGCGGGGGCGGCGTTGAGGATGGATATGTCGAAGCCTTTGCCGGCTTCGAGGTTTGCCCAGACAGAGAGGGATGCGAGGATGACGACGAAGGCGAGGCCGGTGAGGGTGGTGGAGGGAGCAGGGGAGGATTCAGCTGTAGAACTACCGCATGGGGTGGCGGAGGTGTTGGGATTGCAGAGCAAAGGCTCCTCCATGAGGAAAGTTAGCTAGCAAGATCCGATGATGAGAATGGGTGGGAAGAGATAAAAGTTACACGATTCGGTGAGCCAACTTATTTCTTATTATAGAGTTGCAAACAATAGGACCATGTCTAATTAATTAACGACGTTCTTAGTCACAATCTCTATCATTATGTTTAATAGACAACGATGGATCACAAGCAAACAAAGATATGAATAAAATGAGTAGTTAGAGAGCTTGGAAAGCAAAGCTACTCGAATGTTATAATTACAGAAGAGTTAAAACGATCCAAGTTTATTACAATTTTAAAAGAATTACAAGCAAAAATTTAACTTCAGTAAATATTCATGTGTATAGCATATGCCCGTAATGGAGAGATTGAGAAATATCCGCAAATTCATGGCGACGGTGAGTTCTCAACGTTTGGCCAAAGTTTTTTTTTTTTTTTTTCCTTTTTCTTTTTTTTTTTTTTCTTTTTCTTTTTCTTTTCTGAGAAAAGAATTTGGTTTAATTAAAGACTAAAGATTGGAATAATTATGTGGCGCTGCGAAGAAGAGCCACACCAGTCGGCACTGCTTGCGTATGGCTGGGCATACATAATGGAGTTTGGGTGGACGGAAGGAGGTAGCGACGGGAATTGGTACAAAGGAAGCTTTTCAGGTGGGCCCCCTTTTGGCAACGATCGAACACGCCTAATCTAGTCACGTGCAAAGGTGCGTTCCACTGTGAGCGATGGTGAAGCCTAGGGGCACGCAATCAAGAGTACCGTTGCAGCATCTGTAGCACCGTATAAGGCAGCGCGTTGTTGAAAAGACCAGTATTTTTATCATTATCTGCTTGGACCTACCATTATATATCCCATGTATAGATATATTTAATGTTTTCACACGTGTTTCGAGGATGCTTCTGCCGTTCTACCTTGAGCATTGAAATTTCATGAATCCAATTTATTTACTTCATACGATCATGATACTAGCTTGCTTAATTTTTAATATGCCAGTCGAAATTCTATTATAATATCATTAGTTTATATACTTATTTCTCATTTTTCAAGTATTGGTTTGGACAAAAGTCTCAAAATTATACAATTGTACTATAGATCAGTAGCAGATGATTTGCCAAAAATCATAAGTTAATTCAGCTTTGGTGTTCTTGAATTCCATGATGTTTTCTGTTTATATGTAATAAAAGCAATCCTTAATAGATGCTTGATAAATAAAGATCCATAAAACTGATTCCATATGAATACAACAAGATTTAATAATTATGGTTATGGTTGGTCTTATTGATTTGAGGATTTACATATGCATATATGAATACTAATAAAAATTTTATTAGATATAGGGGATCAACAAAATTCACACCTTTGCCCATTTAAATAATCAATTGACTTTCTTTTTTAGTTAACCAAAACAAAAAACAAAAGACCTCATTGGCTGTCATGTTACCTTTTTCCTTGTATGCTATGTAGGAAAGAATTTTCTAAAATTATCTATTGTATACTTATAATCATATGTGCTCATCAATCATCATATACTTAAGCATGCCATAGGGGTATGCTATCTAGTACTGCACCATTTGCACTATAACATGATCAAATGATTTACCTTAATTAAATTATAATAGGAGAGTAAGACGTATAAGTCCTAACATATTTGCAATCATAATTGTGATGGTTCTTGGCCAGTTCTATCTATTTTTTCCTTTATTTTGTTAGTTCATCTACTATCTGTATATATGGCCTAGATTGTGAACAAAAGATGGCCATGGAAGTTTGTGGTGATTTTGCAAAGCATCAAAATGTGTTACCATAACTTGGCAACTAGCTAAAAAACCATATCTATTTAAAATTTCGCCATTGACGGGTTGCTTTTCTCACTTCCAACAAAATATATGGTGATATCTTCAAATACAAATCTCATTTTTTGCTTGTGAGTTTTCTTGTATTAAATTAAATTAGTTTATGCTCTTCATCAATTTATTATATTACTTTTACTTTATATGGCCTTGACGTCATGATGCATGACATCATCAGAGCCTATATATTGATGGTCCAGATCGTATTTATTTGTTTTTTTTGGTGTAATATTTAATTGTTCTGTCTGCATGTGCCTCAACAGAATTGGAATGGATTCCCCTTCGAGAGCTTCCATTATTGCACTACCAAAAAAAAAAAAGAGCTTCTATTATTGCAGTAGTAGCAAAATATATAACACGGGTCACAATATAAATTCAGCATCCAAAATATTAGTACAAAAGTACGCCACATTTGGTACGAACACTGAGCGATGGGTTCCCCTTGGGTCGGAAACCGCTGCTAATTAATTAGTTCCCGTCACCGTAAGATCAAGACGCTTTATCCTCCACATAGTACATAATGGGCTCCGCACGACAACTAACCAGCAATTAGCCACACACTCAAGGCACCTATCACCTCTCATCATCTTAAATATTGCAGAAACATAGTTACAATATTCTTCAAATTCAAAAATAATTTTTTGAATTAGTTTTTGTAAAATGAATTGAATCAGAAATATTTGATTATTCTTTACTAACATAAATTTTATGATTTATTTATAAATTATTCATATTGTTACAGTTGTAGTGGTGATTTTTTTTATGATCTTTTATTATTTTTGTATTTTTTATACTTATTTCTCAAATAAATAAATTTTTAAAAATATTTAAAAAAGTCATACTTTTTAATTTTATTATTTTAGCTTCTATTACCCAAATTCTTTCTTAGATTTTGATTTTTTTGATCTTCTTGAATTATAAAATATCACATTTGATTGAGTTATTTTTCTTTTGGTAATAATGATTATGCCTGGCATAGGCATGCTATAACCCATATGAGTACATCTAGAACATAAAATGAATTAATAAAAAACCATAAATATAATTAAAGATAATTTTATATATATATATATATATATATATATATATATATATATATTGTTAAAAGTATTGAAATATATTAACTGAAGATAAGGTATTTCAAAATGATAATTAAATATGGTACCTTGTAAAGCTTTATAGACATATTTAATGTTGCTATTTGATGTCTAATGTTGCTCATGCCGAACAGATGAAAAAAAATATAATTTTATTTTTTAAAAAATATATTGATCTTATTTTATTTTTATAAAAATAATTATAATATATTTAATATTAAAACTAAAATTTTTTTTTATACATAAAAATTTTATCCTATGAAAAAGTTCTTTATCTCATGCTCTCCGTGACAATCACGTACTTTATAAATACAAGGATAGAATAGTTACTTGATAATATTTTACTTTTGTATCTATTTTTTCTTTTTCAAATCTAATCATATTTGTTCTCTAAAATCTAAAATTTAAAATTATCATTTAGTCTAAACCCTATGTTTTAAATTGCAGAAGTGATATCAAAAATAATTATTTTTTCCAAAAGGGTGTAAAGAAAATCCAGGTTTATTTTTATATTATTTTTTTTATAAAATTATATTAATCTAAGGATCAAGAATAGGTGATGGTGAGACGTTGCTTGCCATAAAAAACAAAACCGGATCGACAATCGAAGCAGTTTTGTAGCACAACTATCCCCGGATCACGTGCAACCTGGCGGGCAAAATCCAACGCATCCAAGATACGGAATGTACCTGGTTGGCTTATATAGAGAAAGAGAAGGAGAGAAATTATATCTATATATATAGTATTTGATCGGACAAGAAATTCTGGAGGAGCTCCACATCACAGCTTTGTTATAGCCATTAAAAGTAGAACTTTAATGCCTGCATCATGGTTTGTCGCCCACGCCCGTCCCCAGCACGCCCTTTTGCTCACCTTTCTCGCGCGACTCCAGACCACACGACTTGGTTCACGGCAAAAGCTGATATAGAAAAAATTATTAAATAAATTTATTCTACCGTAAATAAAATTAATAAAAAAATTATATATTAATTATTTTTTTGTTAATTATTTATTCAATTCATGATTAGTTAAAAAATGAAAAAAAGAGCCTATCAAGATCTATAAATATTGTTGGTGCAGAAATCCATCGCCGCCGGAGGTCGCCGCAATCGAGGCCGCTGGGCGCCGCCGGGGACCTGCAAAACGAAGTCCCGTCCGGAACCGGTGGGGTGGTGGCTCCGGCAGGACCCTCCGACGGTCAAGTTAGTTTCCGACCAACAGTAATGGAGTGCTCGGAATGAGTTCCGGAGCTTAGAGAGTCGAGAGTTCAGAGAGCTTAGCCTTAGTATGTCGGGAGGGGTCCTTTTATAGCGGAGCTTAGTTGATGGTGACGGCTGTGCCGTCTGGCAGAGAGTCGTCGGGCAGCATGGAGTTTGGTACGGAGAAGAAGGCGTCGTCCGGTAGATCGTGGGAGCCATACCGGCGAGTCGTGGGCCGCATGGAGTCCGGTACGGAGAGGAAGGCGTCGTCCGGTAGATCGTGGGAGCCATACCGGCGAGTCGTGGGCCGCATGGAGTCCGGTACGGAGAGGAAGGCGTCGTCCGGTAGATCGTGGGAGCCATACTGGCGAGTCGTCGGCCGCATGGAGTCCGGTACGGAGAGGAAGGCGCCGTCCGGTCTTGCTGCAGGCGACAGTTCGTCCAATGGAGTTCGGACTTGTAACAGAGTTCGGCCGAGGGGGAAGCTGGGGGAGTTCGTCTGGCTGAAGGGTCGGCCATCTGTAGAGTTCGGCCGCGGGACGGTTGCCGAGGAGTTCGACCGCTGAGAGGCCCGAAGAAGCTCGGCTGGCCAGTTGAAGGACTTCGGTTGCTAGTTGGTTCGGCCAGGGCTCGCTGAGGAGTTCGGTCGCCTAGGGTCGGTCCGAAGGGGTTCGGCCACTTGGGCTCGCCTGAAGTCGGTCCGAAGGAGTTCGGCCGTGGGGTCCGAAGGAGTTCGGCTGCATGGGCTCGCCTGGGGTCGGTCCGAAGGAGTTCGGCCGTGGGAGTCCGAAGGAGTTCGGCTGCATGGGCTCGCCTGGGGTCGGTCCGAAGGAGTTCGGCCGTGGGAAGTCCGAAGGAGTTCGGCTGCATGGGCTCGCCTGGGGTCGGTCCGAAGGAGTTCGGCCGTGGGAAGTCCGAAGGAGTTCGGCTGCACGGGCTCGCCTGGGGTCGGTCCGAAGGAGTTCGGCCGTGGGAGTCCGAAGGAGTTCGGCCAGGGCTCGCTGAGTTCGGCCTCTAGGCAGTTCGGCCCGGACCTTGGTGCAGGGGAGTTCGGCCTCTAGGCAGTTCGGCCGTGTTAGGGGCTCGGCCTGGCGCCTGGCGCTGAAGCTCTTCAGCGGCTACTGGTTACATTGGGCTGAGCGTCGGGCCGGGCTTCGGCAGGAGCGGGATTTATCCCCAACAGTAGCCCCCCCACTCCCGAGTTCAAAAATTGAAGGAAGGGAGTACCAAAACAGGCGACTGCCGAAGTCTTCTTCCAGGCTCCGCATTGGTTGCAGCTGAAGCTCGGGGGAGGTCTCATCTCCAGCCAATCTGAAGCTGAGGCTTGGGGGACCGAAGTTGAAGCTGAGGTCCGAAGGAGACCTCGTCTTCTGCAGTGAAGCTTGCCGTAGACTCTGGGGCTCGGCCTTGGACCTTGCTCACGTTAGGACGAGGTTCTCCTCTTGTTCCTAACGGGCTGTGGGGGCACATGGGGACCGTCGTCCTCGCCTCTCCCCCCATCCCGTCCTTGGTGGACGGGGCCTTCGACTTTGCTCACGCTAGGACGAGGTTCTCCTCCTGTTCCTAGCCGGCTGTGGGGGCACATGAGGACCGTCGTCCTCGCTTCTCCCCCCATCCCGTCCTTTGTGGACGGGGCCTTCGACTTTGCTCACGCTAGGACGAGGTTCTCCTCCTGTTCCTAGCCGGCTGTGGGGGCACATGAGGACCGTCGTCCTCGCTTCTCCCCCCATCCCGTCCTTTGTGGACGGGGCCTTCGACTTTGCTCACGCTAGGACGAGGTTCTCCTCCTGTTCCTAGCCGGCTGTGGGGGCACATGAGGACCGTCGTCCTCGCTTCTCCCCCCATCCCGTCCTTTGTGGACGGGGCCTTCGACTTTGCTCACGCTAGGACGAGGTTCTCCTCCTGTTCCTAGCCGGCTGTGGGGGCACATGAGGACCGTCGTCCTCGCTTCTCCCCCCATCCCGTCCTTTGTGGACGGGGCCTTCGACTTTGCTCACGCTAGGACGAGGTTCTCCTCCTGTTCCTAGCCGGCTGTGGGGGCATTTCCGCTCGCTTTTTTCCCAGTCGACCCTGAAACGATAGTGTCGAGCAACAAGGTTTTATTGAGGGAAACTACTGGTAGTACATTCTCAGGTTTTCTGAGTTCCAAGGTCGGGGAAGCGCTAGTCCTCCGAGCTCCTTTAGGCGATAGGTTCCAGGTCGGATGACCTCTACCACTTCGTACGGACCTTCCCAATTTGGGACGAGCTTCCCTTGACTCTGGGGCTGAGAGACGGCTGCTCGTCGGAGCACCAAGTCCCCAACTCTGAACGCCTTGCTTTTGACTCTGGAATTGTAATACCGAGCCACCTTCCGTTGGTAGGTGGCCATCCGGATGCGGGCTGCCTCCCTCTTTTCTTCTAGAAGGTCGAGGTTGGCTCTGAGGTCCTGGGGGTTGAGTTGCTCGTTGAAGCCCACGATTCGAGCAGACGGGAAGTTTGAGCTCGATCGGGATGACTGCCTCGGTGCCGAAGGCCAAGGCGAAGGGTGTCTCGCCGGTCGGTACCCTCTGCGTTGTTCGGTATGCCCAGAGGACGTGGTAGAGTTCGTCTGCCCAGGCCCCTTTTGCCCTGTCGAGCCTCGTCTTTGAGGCCTTGCAGCAGGGTCCGATTGGTCACTTCGGCTTCCCCATTGGCTTGCGGATGAGCCACCGATGTGAAGTGGTGGGAGACGTTTAGTCCTTCGCAGAACTCGGCAAACCGGGCTCCAGCGAACTGTCGCCCATTATCGGTTATGAGGGCTCGGGGCAGACCGAACCGGCAGATCAGCGTCTTCCAGACGAAGTCCTGCACCTTGGCCTCGGTGATCTTCGCTAGTGGTTCCGCCTCGACCCACTTGGTAAAGTAGTCAATCGCGACCAGGAGGAACTTCCGTTGTCCGGACGCCGTTGGGAAGGGGCCGAGGATGTCCATCCCCCACTGCGCGAAGGGCCAGGGTGCAGTGAGCGGAGTGAGTTCGGATGCCGGCTGCCTTTGCACGCTGGCGTTCTTCTGGCAGCGGTCACATCCTCTTCACGTATTCCGTGGAATCACGAAGTAGGGTTGGCCAGTAGTACCCTTGCCGAAGTAGTCTTTGCGATAGGGATCTGGCTCCCGCGTGACTTCCGCAGAGTCCTTCGTGGACATCCTGTAGCGCGATGCAGGCCTCAGAGGGTCGGAGGCACCTCAGCAACGGGAGGGAGTACGACCTTTTATATAACCTGCCCTCGTACAAGACGTAGCGGGAGGCTTGACTCCTGAGCTTCCGAGCTTCTCTCCGGTCGTGGGGGAGGACCCCTTCTTCGAGGTAGGCGATCAGCGGATCGATCCAGCTGGGCTCGAAGTCCGTCCGCAGGACGGCCTGAGGTTCCTCGGTGGTCGGGCACTTCAGAGTTTCCAGAAACACCTTCTTTTGGTAGTTCGGCCGGGGCAGAGGTGGCCAACTTGGAGAGGAGGTCGGCCCTTGTATTCCCGGTCCTTGGGATGTGCCGAATGTCGAAGCTGTCGAAGGCTGGTATTAAGTTCTTCACCTTCCCGAGGTACATCACCATGCTTTCCTCCCGCGCCTCGTAGCTGCCGCCGACCTGACCGACCACCAACTGGGAATCGCTATAGACTTGAAGCCGACCCACCTTCAATTCCCTGGCTATCTGCAGCCCGGCTATCAGCGCTTCATACTCGGGGCCCCATTGTTGGTATGTGGGAAACTCGAAGGCTCCAATGCGTACTCGGTGAACGATCCGCCCGGGCAACCGGACCAGCCCTGCGCCGGGCCCGCTAGAGTTGGATGAGCCATCCACATGCAGAACCAGGCGCCCTTCAAGAAGGTCGGCCCTTCTTCAGGGAAGCTCGACCGCACAGCTCGGCTTCGTTGGGGCCTGGTCTCCCCTCCGATGATAGTCTCGCTTGATTCAAGTTCGGCTTCAACGGTGCGGTGCCATTCCAGCACGAAGTCCGCCAGTATCTGAGCTTGAATCGATGGCCTGGGTCGGTAATATGATGTCGAACTCGTGAGCTCGATCGCCCATTTGGCGATCTTCCTGAGCTCTGCTCGGTGGAGGACGCTCTATTGGTTGTGGGCCGTAGGACCGTTATGGTATGCTCCTGAAAGTAAGGTTGGAGCTCCTGGCTGCGATCAGAAGAAGTAAATTAGTTTTTCTAACTTGGAATACCTGGTCTCCGCGTCCCTCAAGGCTCGGCTCAGCTAGTAGACTGGTTGTTGCGCCTTCGCATCTTCCCTGACCAGGACAGCCGCCAGGGCCATTGGAGAGACAGCTAGTTTAGAGCAGCCCTTCTCCAGTTCGGGCTTTGCCACAGCGGGGCGCCCGAGGTAGTTTTTAAGCTCCTCGAATGCCTGTTTGCACTCCGCTGTCCAGCAAAAATCTTCGGTCCAGCTGAGGACCTGGAAGAAGGCAGGCACCGCTGCGCGACCTCGAGCACAAGCGGTTCAGGACGCACCTTTCCAGCCAGGCGCTGAACTTCCTTAATTGTTTTCGGGCAGTCATCTCCTGGATGGCTCGATTTTCTCGGGATTTGCCTCGATTCCGCGTGTCGAACACCATGAATCCTAGGAATTTTCCGGAGGTCACGATCCGAAGGCGCATTTGGTCGGGTCAATTCTCTTGTGCTCCTAAGCGCACCGAAGGTTTCTTCAAGGTCGGCAGAGGTGGTCCGTCGAGGCTCGCGCTTTTGACTAGCATGTCGTCACGTACACCTCCATGTTGCGGCGATCTACCCTGTGAAGACCTTATTGACCAAGCGTGGTAGTGGACTCCTGCTTTCTTGGAGTCCGAAAGGCATGACCCGAGTACAGTGAGACCTCGGTCAGTAATAAAGTGGTCTTTTCTTCATCTTCGGGCGCCATGCGTATCTGGTTATAACCAGAAAATCCGTCCATAAAAGTGAGGAGCTCGTGCCCGAGGTAGCGTCCACCAGCTGATCGATCCCTCGGCCAGGGGTAGCTGTCCTTTGGGCGGGCTTGTTCAGCTTCTTGAAGTCGACGCACATCCTCCATTTTTTGTTTGCTTTTTTGACGAGGACCACGTTCGAGACCCAGATCGGATATTGACCTCCGATGAGTCGGCTTCGAGGAGCTTATCCACTTCTTCGGCTACCGCCTTCTGCTCTCGCTGGGCTGTGGTGGCGCAACTTTTTCTGATGGGTCGGTGCCTTGGGTCATGGCCAGGCCGATGCTCTATAACATCGGCGTCGATCCCGGTACATCCGCTGGGCCCAGGCAACGTCCGCATTCTTCTGAGGAAAAGCGACGAGCTGTCTTCTAACCCGGCCGCCAAGTTGGAGCCGATCCGCACTCATGCCCCGGTCTCCGTCGTGTAAGGACACAGGGACGGGTCTTCCGAGTTCGCCCCGTTCTTCAGTAGAGGTCGTCCGGACGTCCTACATAGCCATCAACAGTAAGGGTCGGCCGTCTCCCTGCGCAGGCAGCAACCGATACCAGTACTTTGCCAGGGCCTGTCTCCTCTGACCTCGGACTCCGGTGGCTCGTCTGGAATTTCATCTTTAAGTAGTAGGTTAACAACCGCCGTAGTGCGTTTAGGCCGGGTCGCCCAAGGATTTGCATTATAGGCGGACGAGGTCTTCACGAGCAGAAAGTCGATCCGCGCCTTGGCCAATTTTGGGATTGGCCGCGTCACCCCAAATCACCATAGCCTTCGACGGAACGGCGTGCCCGGCAAATTCCTACCAGGGGGAATCTACAGGCCCTAAGGGGTGTCAGGTAGACATTTTTAAGAAGGCATCATAAAACAATATGTCGCTCGAACTTCCATTATCCACCAAAGCGGCGTACATCATAATCAGCGAGTTAAAGAGATGTACAACCGCGTCGTTATGTGGAAATCGGATCCCTGGGCGTCTGCCTCTGTGAAGGTCACGGGCTCGAGGTCCTCTTGCCTCTCGCCGGTCCCTCGGATTCGTCGTCTTTCCCCGGACTGTCGTCCTCCCGAGACGGTTTAATGACGCCGAGAGGCGGCCCGATCCTCCTGCGCGATCCTCCCCTCCGCGGCAACATTCCGGCCATCTCCGCTCTTAGGTGTCTTGCAGGAACGGCCGAAGCCTGCCCCGGACCAAGCTCCTCGATTTATCCTGGAGCCTGGACTGCACTCCTCGTATCGTGACCGGGTCACGGTTGGTAAAGGCAGAACTTGTTGGGTTGCATTCTTCTAGGATGGGATCGCATTCTCTCCGGCTCCGGAAGTCTTCCCTTGATCTCCAGCGAGCACTTGAGCCTTCGAGGCGTTTGAGGGGGACGTAGCTGTGAAAACGCCGCCGGAGGTGAGCCTTGGCGCGGAGATGAACATCGTCGCGGGAGGAACCTCGGCGCCGGGGACTTCGCGGGAGGAACTGCGCGTCGGGTGGGATTCGAGTGTGCACCTTCCGTCGGTGGCTCTCCGCCCCCGAGCCAGTTGGAGTCGGGGGTCCGCGACAGGCGGCTCCCCGCGACCAGGGGGAGTTCGGCCGAGCGCGGGCAAGCTTCGGTGGCGGCTTTCTTGCTCGGCGGGCCTCCCGCCTTGCTACTCGTTTCGCTTGTCGCGGAGCTCATTATCCTTGGCCTACAAAGCCTCCTCTGCCCGGCATAGCTTCCGCCGAGCTAGGGCATGTCACGAAATCCCTGGGATATTCTTTTCCGGAGAACAACAGGTCGTATCTTCTGAAGCCGCCCTTGAGAGCGGCCAAGCAACCAGAAAGAAAAAAAAAAAAAAAAAAAAAAAAAAAAAAAAAAAAAAAAAATAAAAAAACAAAAAAAAAAAAAAAAAAAAATAAAATGGATGTCCAGGTTCGGACTCCACGCAGGCGCAGCGTTGAAACCGGGTGACGTAAGCCCGGATGGCTCCCCCTCTTTTTGCTGATGGTAACAAGAAATCCAGCCTCCGTGCGCGGCCGCATTTGCTGCTGACAAAGGTGGCCGCGAATGATTGACTCATTGGTCAAATATAGTGGATGGTGCCGGCTAAGTGCCGAGTACACATCCTGCCGCTCCTTTGAGGGTTGAGAGGAAAGCCCGACACAAGATGGCATCAGGCGCGCCGATGGAGCAACATCGATAGTCCTGAAAGCCTCCAAGATGTCGACCGGGTCGGTGCCCAGTCTAGCTTTTCAAAATGCGGGCAGCTTGAGTTCGGGCGGCTACCTGTTCCTGCAAATTTTTGTGAGAAGGAGATCAGTGCAAATATCGTACCGCGGAGGAAGGAGTATGACGAATTGCTTATGCGTACGTCCCCAATCCCTTCCAAAAGCCTTTGATCCAGGAAGTCTTCGCGATCGCTTAACCCCAAGGTCTTCTCGACGGAATGGTGTGAAGCCATCTCCCGGGTCGAGCCGCGGTCCGAGCAGGGGCTTCCTTTGCCGGCTGCCCTTCTCTCCCGAGGGGTCGGGGTGGTGTCGGGTAGCCCGCATCGGTCGCTCCTGGCACTGGGTTTCGTGCTCCGGGGAACCCCGCGCCGGTCGCTATCGTGGGCGCGGACGCTCGCGAAGCGTGGCCTGCACGCGCCCGCACCGCCTCCGTAAGATGCAGACCTGGCTGGGCAAGCAGGTCCGAACGCTCCGCATCCACCGCGGTAGCGGAGCGGCCCGGGCGCCGGAGCCGGAGTGGGAGGGACGACGCCGAACGCGATGGGCCTGGAGGCTGCCGACTGCCGGGTCGAGGCTCTTCTTGGGGCATTTTCTTTCCAGAAAAAGGAATACTGAAGAGGGAGAAGGAGATCCGAGCCAGGGAAGGAAATCTCGCCGAGCACTCCTTAAGACAAGAGGAACCTCGAAGGTTCAGTCCCTTTCCCAGCGCACATCTGTTGGTGCAGAAATGCATCGCCGCGGAGGTCGCCGCAATCGAGGCCGTCTGGGCGCGCGGGACCTGCAAAACGAAGGTTTTCCCGTCCCGGAAACGTGGGGTGGTGGCTCGGCAGGACCCTCCGACGGTCAAGTTAGTTTCCGGCAACAGTAATGAGTGCTCGGCATGAGTTCGGAGCTTGAGGTAGGAGAGTAGAGAGTCGAGAGTTCAGAGAGCTTAGCCTTGTATGTCTGGAGGGGTCTTTTATAGCGGAGCTTAGTTGATGGTGACGCTGTGCCGTCTGGCAGGGAGTCGTCGGGCAGCATGGAGTTTGGTACGGAGAAGAAGGCGATCGTCGGTTAGATCGTGGGACGCCATACCGCGAGCGTGGCCGCACGGGTCCGGTACGGAGAGGAAGGCGTCGTCGCGGTGAGATACTGCCTACCGGAGTTGGACGTCCGTACGGAGGAAGCTCATACGGTGAGCGATCGTGGGAGCCATACTGGCCGAGTCGTCGGCCCATGGAGTCCGGTACGGAGAGGGAAGGCGCGTCGGTCTTGCTGCAGGCGACAGTTCGTCCAATGGAGGTTCGGCTGTAAACAGAGTTCGGCGAGGGGGAAGCTGGGGGGAGTTCGTCGGCTGAAGGGTCGGCACTCTGTAGATGTTCTGTGCGCGTGGACGGGTTGCCGAGGAGGTTCGCCGCTGAGAGGCCGAAGAGTGGTGGCCGGTTGAAGGACATTCGGTTGCTATGTTGTTCGGCAGGGTCGTGAGAGATTCGGTGCCTAGGGTCGGTCCGAAGGGGTTCGGCCATGGGCATGCATGAAGTCGGTCAGGAGTTCGGCACGATGGGAGTCCTGAAGGGTTCGGCTGTGGGCTCGCCTAGGTGTCGATCGAAGGAGTTCGGCGTGCGAAGGTCCGAAGGAGTTTGGCTGCATGGCTCGCCTGGGGTGGTCAAGGGTCCTGGAATGAAGGAGTTCGGCCGTGGAAGTCCGAAGGTTCAGGCTGCACTGGGCTCGCCTGGGGTCGGGTCCGAAGGAGTTCGGCTGCGTGGGCTGCCTGGGTCGTCCGAGGAGTTCGCCGTGGAGAGGTTCCGAAGGAGTTCGGCTGCACGGTCGCCTGGGGTCGGTCCGAGGGGTTCGGGTGGGCTCGCCTGAAGGTCGGTCCGAAGGAGTTCGGCCGTGGGAAGTCCGAAGGAGTTCGGCTGCATGGGCTCGCCTGGAGGAGTCGGTCCGAGGAGGAGTCTCGGCCGTGAAGGGAAAACCCGGGAGGAGCTTGGAGTCCAAAGGAGTTCGGCCAGGGCAGTTCTGGCGGTGGGATTCGGCCTCTAGGCAGTTCGGCCCGGACCTTGGTGCAGGGGAGTTCGGCCTCTAGGCAGTTCGGCCGTGGTTAGGGGCTCGGCCTGGCGCCTGGCGCTGAAGCTCTTCAGCGGCTACTGGTTACATTGGGCTGAGCGTCGGGCCGGGCTTCGGCAGGAGCGGGATTTATCCCCAACAAGTAGCCCCCCCAGGCTCCGCTCCTCGGGGGAGGAGCCAATATTGACGCAAGCTGAAGGTTTCATCCCCAGTCGATGTTTGGAGTTGAAGTGGGACTCGTTTCCAGCCAAAATTGGTGAAGTCCGTTGAGGCCGGAGTCAATGTCGCCCCCCGTGGTCAGGGTCGGAGTTGACATTGCCTTCATCAACCGAAGTCGATTCGGGGGAGACCTCCTCTTTTGCAGTCAAGGTTATGATCGCTTGGGGGAGATCCCGTCTCCCGCTGATGCTGACACCGAAGTTGAAGCTGAGGTCCGAAGGAGACCTCGTCTTCTGCAGTGAAGCTTGCCGTAGACTCTGGGGCTCGGCCTTGGACCTTGCTCACGTTCAGGACGAGGTTCTCCTCTTGTTCCCAACGGGCTGTGGGGGCACATGGGGACCGTCGTCCTCGCCTCTCCCCCCATCCCGTCCTTGGTGGACGGGGCCTTCGACTTTGCTCACGCTAGGACGAGGTTCTCCTCCTGTTCCTAGCCGGCTGTGGGGGCACATGAGGACCGTCGTCCTCGCTTCTCCCCCCATCCCGTCCTTTGTGGACGGGGCCTTCGACTTTGCTCACGCTAGGACGAGGTTCTCCTCCTGTTCCTAGCCGGCTGTGGGGGCACATGAGGACCGTCGTCCTCGCTTCTCCCCCCATCCCGTCCTTTGTGGACGGGGCCTTCGACTTTGCTCACGCTAGGACGAGGTTCTCCTCCTGTTCCTAGCCGGCTGTGGGGGCACATGAGGACCGTCGTCCTCGCTTCTCCCCCCATCCCGTCCTTTGTGGACGGGGCCTTCGACTTTGCTCACGCTAGGACGAGGTTCTCCTCCTGTTCCTAGCCGGCTGTGGGGGCACATGAGGACCGTCGTCCTCGCTTCTCCCCCCATCCCGTCCTTTGTGGACGGGGCCTTCGACTTTGCTCACGCTAGGACGAGGTTCTCCTCCTGTTCCTAGCGGGACATTTCCGCTCGCTTCTTCTCTTCTTTTTTTTTTTTTTTTTTTTTTTTTTTTTTTTTTTTTTCAGCGACCCTGAAACGATAGTGTCGAGCAACAAGGTTTTATTGAGGGAAACTATTGGTGGTACATTCTCAGGTTTTCCGAGTTCCAAGGTCGGGGAAGCGTTAGTCCTCCGAGCTCCTTTAGGCGATAGGTTCCAGGTCGGACGACCTCTACCACTTCGTACGGGACCTTCCCAATTTGGGACGAGCTTCCCTTGACTCTGGGGCTGAGAGACGGCTGCTCGTCGGAGCACCAAATCCCCAACTCTGAACGCCTTGTTTTTGACTCTGGAATTGTAATACCGAGCCACCTTCCGTTGGTAGGTGGCCATCCGGATGCGGGCCGCTTCCCTCTTTTCTTCCTAGAAGGTCGAGGTTGGCTCTGAGGTCCTGGGGGTTGAGTTGCTCGTTGAAGCCCACGATTCGAGCAGACGGGAAGTTTGAGCTCGATCGGGATGACTGCCTCGGTGCCGAAGGCCAAGGCGAAGGGCGTCTCGCCGGTCGGTACCCTCTGCGTTGTTCGGTATGCCCAGAGGACGTGGTAGAGTTCGTCTGCCCAGGCCCCCTTTGCCCTGTCGAGCCTCGTTTTGAGGCCTTGCAGCAGGGTCCGATTGGTCACTTCGGCTTCCCCATTGGCTTGCGGATGAGCCACCGATGTGAAGTGGTGGGAGACGTTTAGTCCTTCGCAGAACTCGGCAAACCGGGCTCCAGCGAACTGTCGCCCATTATCGGTTATGAGGGCTCGGGGCAGGACCGAACCGGCAGATCAGCGTCTTCCAGACGAAGTCCTGCACCTTGGCCTCGGTGATCTTCGCTAGTGGTTCCGCCTCGACCCACTTGGTAAAGTAGTCAATCGCGACCAGGAGGAACTTCCGTTGTCCGGACGCCGTTGGGAAGGGGCCGAGGATGTCCATCCCCCACTGCGCGAAGGGCCAGGGTGCAGTGAGCGGAGTGAGTTCGGATGCCGGCTGCCTTTGCACGCTGGCGTTCTTCTGGCAGCGGTCACATCTCTTCACGTATTCCGTGGAATCACGAAGTAGGGTTGGCCAGTAGTACCCTTGCCGAAGTAGTCTTTGCGATAGGGATCTGGCTCCCGCGTGACTTCCGCAGAGTCCTTCGTGGACATCCTGTAGCGCGATGCAGGCCTCAGAGGGTCGGAGGCACCTCAGCAACGGGAGGGAGTACGACCTTTTATATAACCTGCCCTCGTACAAGACGTAGCGGGAGGCTTGACTCCTGAGCTTCCGAGCTTCTCTCCGGTCGTGGGGGAGGACCCCTTCTTCGAGGTAGGCGATCAGCGGATCGATCCAGCTGGGCTCGAAGTCCGTCCGCAGGACGGCCTGAGGTTCCTCGGTGGTCGGGCACTTCAGAGTTTCCAGAAACACTTCTTTTGGTAGTTCGGCCGGGGCAGAGGTGGCCAACTTGGAGAGGAGGTCGGCCCTTGTATTCCCGGTCCTTGGGATGTGCCGAATGTCGAAGCTGTCGAAGGCTGGTATTAAGTTCTTCACCTTCCCGAGGTACATCACCATGCTTTCCTCCCGCGCCTCGTAGCTGCCGCCGACCTGACCGACCACCAACTGGGAGTCGCTATAGACTTGAAGCCGACCCACCTTCAATTCCCTGGCTATCTGCAGCCCGGCTATCAGCGCTTCATACTCGGCCCCATTGTTGGTTGTGGGAAACTCGAAGCGCAATGCGTACTCGGTGACGATCCCCTCGGGGCTAACCAGGACCAGCCCTGCGCCGGCCCCGCTAGAGTTGGATGAGCCATCCACATGCAGAACCCAGGCGCCTTCAAGAAGGTCGGCCCTTTCTTCAGGGAAGCTCGACCGCCACAGCTCGGCTTCGTTGGGGCCTGGTCTCCCTCCGATGATAGTCTCGCTTGATTCAAGTTCGGCTTCAACTGGTGCGGTGCATTCCAGCACGAAGTCCGCCAGTATCTGAGCCTTGATCGATGGCCTGGGCCGGTAATTGATGTCGAACTCCGTGAGCTCGATCGCCCATTTGGCGATTCTTCCTGAAGCGTCTGCTCGGTGGAGGACGGCTCTTATTGGTTGGTCCGTGAGGACCGTTATGGTATGCTCCTGAAAGTAAGGTCGGAGCCTCCTGGCTGCGATCAGAAGACAGTAAATTAGTTTTTCTAACTTGGAGTACCTGGTCTCCGCGTCCCTCAAGGCTCGGCTCACGTAGTAGACTGGTTGTTGCGCCTTCGCATCTTCCCTGACCAGGACAGCCGCCAGGGCCATTGGAGAGACAGCTAGGTATAGGAGCAGCCCTTCTCCAGGTTCGGGCTTTGCCAGCAGTGGGGGCGCGCCGAGGTAGTTTTTAAGCTCCTCGAATGCCTGTTTGCACTCCGCTGTCCAGCAAAAATCTTTCGGTCGCCTGAGGACCTGGAAGAAAGGCAGGCACCGCTCGGCCGACCTCGAGACAAAGCGGTTCAGGGACGCCACCTTCCCAGCCAGGCGCTGAACTTCCTTAATTGTTTTCGGGGCAGTCATCTCCTGGATGGCTCGGATTTTCTCGGGATTTGCCTCGATTCCGCGTCTCGACACCATGAATCCTAGGAATTTTCCGGAGGTCACGCCGAAGGCGCATTTGGTCGGGTTCAACTTCATCTTGTGCCTCCTAAGCGCACCGAAGGTTTCTTCAAGGTCGGCGAGGTGGTCCGTCGAGGCTCGGCTTTTGACTAGCATGTCGTCCACGTACACCTCCATGTTGCGGCCGATCTGCCCCTTGAAGACCTTATTGACCAAGCGCTGGTAGGTGGCTCCTGCATTCTTGAGTCCGAAAGGCATGACCCTGTAACAGTAGAGACCTCGGTCAGTAATAAAGGTGGTCTTTTCTTCATCTTCGGGCGCCATGCGTATCTGGTTATAACCAGAAAATGCGTCCATAAAAGTGAGGAGCTCGTGGCCCGAGGTTAGCGTCCACCAGCTGATCGATCCTCGGCAGGGGGTAGCTGTCCTTTGGGCAGGCTTTGTTCAGCTTCTTGAAGTCGACGCACATCCTCCATTTGTTGTTTGCTTTTTTGACGAGGACCACGTTCGAGACCCAGGTCGGATAGTTGACCTCCCGGATGAGTCCGGCTTCGAGGAGCTTATCCACTTCTTCGGCTACCGCCTTCTGTCTCTCTGGGGCTTGGTGGCGCAACTTTTCTCTGATGGGTCGGTGCCTTGGGTCGATGGCCAGCCGATGCTCTATAACATCGGCGTCGATCCCTGGTACATCCGCTGGGGCCCAGGCGAAGACGTCCGCATTCCTTCTGAGGAAAGCGACGAGCTGTCTTCTAACCTCGGCCGCCAAGTTGGAGCCGATCCGCACCTCATGCCCCGGGTCTCCGTCGTGTAAGGACACAGGGACGAGGTCTTCCGCAGGTTCGCCCCGTTCTTCAGTGAGGTCGTCGCGGACGTCCAGTCCATCAACAAGGTAAGGGTCGGGCCGGTCTCCCCTGCGCAGGGCAACCGAGTAGCAGTACTTTGCCAGGGCCTGGTCTCCTCTGACCTCGCCGACTCCGTGGCTCGTCGGGAATTTCATCTTTAAGTAGTAGGTTGACACAACCGCCCGTAGTGCGTTTAGGCCGGGTCGCCCAAGGATTGCATTATAGGCGGACGGAGGTCTTCACGACCAGAAAGTCGATCCGCGCCTTGGCCAATTTTGGGGATTGGCCCGCCGTCACCGCCAAAGTCACCATGCCTTCGACCGGAACGGCGTGTCCGGCAAATCCTACCAGGGGGGAATTCTACAGGCCCTAAGCGGGTGTCAGGTAGGGACATTTTTAAGAAGGCATCATAAAACAATATGTCCGCCGAACTTCCATTATCCACCAAAACGCGGCGTACATCATAATCAGCGACGTTTAAAGAGATTACAACCGCGTCGTTATGTGGAAATCGGATCCCTTGGGCGTCTGCCTCGGTGAAGGTCACGGGCTCCGAGGTCCTCTGCCTCTTCGCCGGTCCCTCGGATTCGTCGGTCTTTCCCCGCTGCGGTCCTCCCGAGACGGTGTTAATGACGCCGAGAGGCGGCCGATCCTCCTGCCGATCCTCCCCATCCGGCGGCAACATTCTCGGCCGATCTTCCCGCTCTTTAGGTTGTCTTTGCAGGAATCGGCCAAGCCTGCCCCGCCGGACCAGCTCCTCGATTTCATCCTGGAGCTGGATGCACTCCTCGGTATCGTGACCGTGGTCACGGTGGTAAAGGCAGAACTTGTTGGGGTTGCGTTCTTCTGGGATGGGAAGCGCATTCTCTCCGGCTCCGGAAGTCTTCCCTTGATCTCCAGCAGCACTTGAGCCTTCGGGGCGTTGAGGGGGGCGTAGCTGTGAAAACGCCGCCGGAGGGGAGAACCTTGGCGCGGAGACGAACCTCGTCGCGGGGGAGAACCTCGGCGCCGAACTTCGGGGGAGGGGACTTCGGCGTCGGGGGGGACTTCGGTGTGCCCTTCCGTCGGTGGCTTCCCGCCCCCGAGCCTGAGGTGGAGTCCGGGCTCGCCCGCGACCAGGGGGAGTTCGGGCTCGCCCGCGACCAGGGGGAGTTCGGGAGCGCGGCCAAGCTTCGGTGCGCTTTCTTTCTTCGGCGGGCCTTCCCGCTCTGCCTACTCGTCGCTTGTCGCGAGCCTTCATTATCCTTGGCCTCAAAAGCCTCCTCTGCCCGGGCATAGCTTTCCGCCCGAGCTAGCATGTCAGCGAAATCCCTGGGATATTTCTTTTCCAGGGAGAACAACAGGTCGTTCTTCTGAAGGCCGCCCTTGAGCGCGGCCATAGCAACCTGATTGGTCCAGGTTCCGGACTTCCAGCGCGGCAGCGTTGAACCGGGTGACGTAAGCCCGGATGGGCTCCCCCTCTTTTTGCCTGATGGCCAACAAGGAATCCGAGCCTCTGCGCGGCCGTTTGCTGCTGACAAAGTGGGCCGCGAATTGTTGACTCATTTGGTCAAATGATAGGATGGTGCCCGGCTTAAGCGCCGAGTACCAATTCCTGGCCGCTCCTTTGAGGGTAGAAGGGAAAGCCCGACACAAGATGGCATCAGGCGCGCCATGGAGCAACATCGTAGTCCTGAAAGCCTCCAAATGGTCGACCGGGTCGGTGGTCCCATCGTAGCTTTCAAAATGCGGGAGCTTGAAGTTCGGCGGTACCTGTTCCTGCATAATTTTCTGTGAGAAGGGAGGATCAGTGCAAATATCGTTACCGCGGGAGGAAGGAGTATGACGAAGTTCTTCTATGCGTCGTCCCATCTCCAAGAGCCTTTGATCCAGGAAGTCTTCGCGATCCTTAATCCCCAAGGTCTTCTCGCGGAATAGGTGTGAAGCCTCTCCCTGGGTCGAGCCGCGGTCCGAGCAGGGGCTCCTTGCCGGCTGCCCTTCTCTCCCGAGGGCCGGAGGTCGGGTAGCCCACATCGGTCGCTCCTGGACTGGGTTCCCGGGCTCCGGGGAACCCCGCGCCGGTCGAGTGGGCGCCGGACCTCGCGAATGCGTGGCCTGCACCGCCCGCACCGCCTCCGTAAGATCGCGGACCTGCTGGGCAAGCAGGTCGAACCGCTCCGCATCCACCGCGGGTACGGAGCGGGCCCGTGTCGCCGGGGCCGGAGTGGGAGCGGACGGACCCGAACGGGATCGGGCCGCGGAGGCTGCCGACCTCCGGGTCGAGGCTCTTCTGGGGGGCATTTTTCTTTCCAGAAAAGGAATACTGAAGAGGGAGAAGAGAGATCCGGAGCAGGGGAAGGAAATCGTCGCCGAGCACTCCTTTAAGAACAAGGGAACCTCGAAGGTTCAGGCCCTCCTTCTAGCGCCAATCTGTTGGTGCAGAAATCCGTCGCCGCCGGAGGTCGCCGCAATCGAGGCCGCTGGGCGCCGCCGGGGACCTGCAAAACGAAGTCCCGTCCGGAACCGGTGGGGTGGTGGCTCCGGCAGGACCCTCCGACGGTCAAGTTAGTTTCCGGCCAACAGTAATGGAGTGCTCGGAATGAGTTCCGGAGCTTAGAGATGTGGAGGAGAGCTTAGAGAGTCGAGAGTTCAGAGAGCTTAGCCTTAGTATGTCGGGAGGGGTCCTTTTATAGCGGAGCTTAGTTGATGGTGACGGCTGTGCCGTCTGGCAGAGAGTCGTCGGGCAGCATGGAGTTTGGTACGGAGAGGAAGGCGTCGTCCGGTAGATCGTGGGAGCCATACCGGCGAGTCGTGGGCCGCATGGAGTCCGGTACGGAGAGGAAGGCGTCGTCCGGTAGATCGTGGGAGCCATACCGGCGAGTCGTGGGCCGCATGGAGTCCGGTACGGAGAGGAAGGCGTCGTCCGGTAGATCGTGGGAGCCATACCTGGCGAGTCGTGGGCCGCATGGAGTCCGGTACGGAGAGGAAGGCGCCGTCCGGTCTTGCTGCAGGCGACAGTTCGTCCAATGGAGTTCGGACTTGTAACAGAGTTCGGCCGAGGGGGAAGCTGGGGGAGTTCGTCTGGCTGAAGGGTCGGCCATCTGTAGAGTTCGGCCGCGGGACGGTTGCCGAGGAGTTCGACCGCTGAGAGGCCCGAAGAAGCTCGGCTGGCCAGTTGAAGGACTTCGGTTGCTAGTTGGTTCGGCCAGGGCTCGCTGAGGAGTTCGGTCGCCTAGGGTCGGTCCGAAGGGGTTCGGCCACTTGGGCTCGCCTGAAGTCGGTCCGAAGGAGTTCGGCCGTGGGAAGTCCGAAGGAGTTCGGCTGCATGGGCTCGCCTGGGGTCGGTCCGAAGGAGTTCGGCCGTGGGAAGTCCGAAGGAGTTCGGCTGCATGGGCTCGCCTGGGGTCGGTCCGAAGGAGTTCGGCCGTGGGAAGTCCGAAGGAGTTCGGCTGCATGGGCTCGCCTGGGGTCGGTCCGAAGGAGTTCGGCCGTGGGAGGTCCGAAGGAGTTCGGCCAGGGCTCGCTGATTCGGCCTCTAGGCAGTTCGGCCCGGACCTTGGTGCAGGGGAGTTCGGCCTCTAGGCAGTTCGGCCGTGTTAGGGGCTCGGCCTGGCGCCTGCCGCCGAAGCTCTTCAGCGGCTACTGGTTACATTGGGCTGAGCGTTGGGCCGGGCTTCGGCAGGAGCGGGATTTATCCCCAACAAATATAAAATCTACGGTAAAATAAATCTGCCTAATAAATTTTTTAGACCCTAAAAATTCATTATCTCGGATTTTGTTCAAACGGATCATGAGAGAAGCTTACGGTATGCTGCTCATGGTAAACCAGCATGCCAGACCACGTAAAACAGCGTGGCCTCCGGGGCTCTGGGGTGAGATTAATGCAGCATTCTCACTTGCTGGATGGTTGGTATAAGTTGAAGAATATGAGTCTATTCTGGTGAATATTATAATTAACTTGATGCTGGATAGAATTATTCAGCTGCTAGGCTTTCATCGAAGCAGTGAGACCGCAACAACTGCACCATAAAAGAACAAACCGCATACTGAAGTTAATAGGGTTCGCCATCGATGGTTTTTGCGGTGGGTTCGCCTGCTGGTGAGCTGTCGTGTACCATCGAGTGTTGCTCCTAAAGTTTCGGACCCTGTTGGTGACTGGAAGAGATATTGACGCGTTTACCTTTTCTTAGAGTTAATAATTGGCTATGGTGCCTCGCCTGTAAAAGTTTGGAGTCAGACCACTCCCAAGATGGCAATCTATTGAAGGTCCAGCCGATCCGCTATTTCTGTCGTCACCTTCATGTTCTTGTCCGCGGCCTTTACTATAAGTAACGGATAGCATGTCGGTGCAGCAAAGCAGCTTTCACCCAATGCATATTTCATGTTTCTCCCGGAAAAAAACAATGCGTGTTTCACGGGCTTGCGCTGGGATCAGCTATTTCCATCGATTTCATACCATTTTGAGTTTTTTACTTTTTTTTTTTAATTATATGCATAGATATACGGATCTTGCCATCTTAACATATTCTTATAAGATAATTTTATATTTTTATGTTTGAATCGTACTCTAATATTCATACAAAATTAAAATAAATCATATCTTGCATCATCATCATGATCACATAGCCTGCAGAATATTTAGTCTTTCTTCTACATGTATCTGGTCTTCTCCTCATCCTTCTCTTTAATGCAAACGATCGATAAAAATCATCACGTCTTTCAGAGAGTTAGAAAAAAAAAAAAATCATCTTTATATTATTTTATTAAAAAAAATATTTTTATTTAAAATTAAAATTTTAATTTAAATTTTATAAATTTTTTAATTAATTAAATTTATTATAATTAATTTAAAATTTAATCTGATTAAATAATAATTAGATCATATTAAGAGTCAAATCCAATGATCGTCTCTTTGTTGGATTTCAGGAGGAGATGAATCAAATTTTTAACGGCAAACAAACCAAATATATTTTAAAATATATAAAAAGAATCACGTGATTATGAAATATTTGAAAGTGGTTTGAAATTCCCTGCAACCATGGAGAGCATGACATGGGTCTACGTACTTCCTTGACCAAATAGAATAGTGAGATTTCGTTAGCCATGAATGCCACCTATCTCGCCTCCGAATGCATTAATTTAGGGTGCGTGCATACGTTAAAGTCAGTTTTGTGCCTTCGCAGGACAGCATTGAGTCATTGACGATATCTATATGCAGTAAAAACTCTGAAAATTTTAATATCCTACTTAAGCAATGAAACAAATAAATTTCCAAGATGCAGTCCACTATCGACTTGTTAAGAACATCTCAGGCAAACCTGCACGGCCACATGTGTCACTCTCCATAATCTAACTTGATGCTATACGTTGCTGCTAATATATTTTGACTTATTTATCGAATTCAACCGGCAAACCCTAATGAGAAGGTGGCACGGTTTGTGTAGTGAGAAGTCTTTAAGCAAGTATCTTTGTTCCCATATATAAGAAAATAAATGCATTTCAAAAAAAAATGAAAAGTGAAATGCATTTCCAAGTTTAATGGATCATATAAGAGTATATGTTTACATTGTCATACATTTATATGAAATGACTCTTTTTAGACATGCATAAATTTCTCAAAATGCACCCTTAATCCCGTGAAAATGATCTAGATAATTGGCCACAATTAGATTTCTTTTATTTATTTATTTTTCGAGACTATAATAAACAAGCAATGTCATAATTTCTGTTTATGAACAAAGTCTCTGTACAATTATTACTTTCATACATGCGACTGTTCTATTTAAATTCTATTACCCGCTAAGAATTTGATTTTGAGGAAACTGGAAACGTTACCTGCATAAAGGCATTAAATGCCAACTTTAGCGAACAATCCTATAATATTAGATATTAAAATTTTAGTGCAATGCTCTCCTCGAGCAGTATTTCTAGCTAGTGTTGTTTTATGAGATGATCAACCTAATATCACATAAATACAATATGTAAAATACTAAATTTTCCATGTCAGTTCTGTTTTTTATATTAATGGCGCCCATGCTAAAAACATATATCAAATGCCATTCTCCTATAGAACATCATTAGGTGCATAGTTCATCATAAATATAGCCGATCTCCTAATATCAGGGATTTGCTTGCTTTTAATTTATCTTAATTTTCCTTTCATCATTGGTGGTTTTGATCCGCTGCTATCCTGGAGAGTGATTTTTTTTTAAAAAAAAAAAAATTTTCAGTAAAAGGTGCTTGGAGTTTTTTAATTAATCTTTTGATTATAATCTTCAAGTCCCTAATTCTGTTTGCTTGTTTTCTCTTTATTTATGTGCATGATAAAGGAGTCCAAACCATGCCCCACCTTCTGAAAAGATGAAAGGGATGAAGATGTTGGTTTACTTCACCATAAATGAAGCAAAAGATAGCTAAATTAAAGCATTGATAAGGCCCCTAAGCAAGTTTGGTTACATAAAGCATCCCTCATGGATCTCATGTCCGTCCCAATTTCCCTTCTCTTCCTTCTAGCGGATCAATCGACACCCAAAAAGGAAATAAATATAGTACATTACTTTTAACCCAAGATGTGGTGTAATCACGCTGGTTCAGTTAAGACGGGCTAGCTGAGGTAACTCATAAGTCCAGATATTCAGACTCGAGAATCATTATCATTATGAATATTCAAAAAGGCCATTAGACTCAATATAGATCATTATCACTATAAGTATTCAAAAAAATTATTAAACTCAAGATGGATCACTTAATTTGACCATTATGGGAATCTAAAAAGATCCTCTAACTCCATGTAGATTATTTACTCATAATGGATAGAACTAGGCAAGATACAGAAATAAGATCCATTACATCAAGGAGTCGATCGAATCGCATGCTAAACTTCAAAAAGGCATAATTTGATGATATGATGCTCGTTTGAAATAATTTTTTTTTTTAAAAAAATTAGATATCTTTTTGAAATTTATAACTTTGAGCTAATCCTTAACAGAGGCAAATCAAACTAAAATTCTATTATTTGGACTTCAAAATGGATGGATCAAATCAAAATTTTTTTTTTGAAAAAGATTTTGATCAAAAGTTATCTTTCAACTCACGAAGAATTGAACAAAGAGAAGAAAATAAAATTATTGTAGAAGTCGAAATCTATCCCTTGAAGAATTTTATTTTTTTATAATTTTTTTTATATTAGTCATATTTTTTTAGAAGCTTAATTCTATTTGAATTAAAAAGAAAAATCTGATCCAAACTATTTAAAAGCGGATGCTTTTATAGAAACTAGAAAATTTTTCTAATAATTAAGAAGAGGAATTCTACTCAAATTGTGCACCGAGGATCTTATTATTATAAATAGGAGCTATTAGAGAAAAATCTACATGGCCCACACCGTCTGATAATGTGAGGAAAGCCCAAGGCTCAAACGTACCTAGGCCCGATATGCCATAGTGCCTTGCTGACCTCAGCCCTGCAATGGCATCCTTTTATGGCCGACCACTTCTTGTATTGAGAATGACTGATCTTGGGCCTATAATCATCCTCGATTATTCTTCGCTTATACTGACAAAAACTCGTCGGTCGGTTTTCATCTTTTCCTGCTCGAAGTTGCTAATGATTCCATGATGGCCAACCTTTGAGAGCTGATCCCGAGGGTCATCGACATATCTGTACAAGCCACACCGACCTGACTAGGCCTCGATGCTTATCTAGAGCACCACCAATCTCAAAGCAATACTCAGATGTCAAGCATTGAGCCGAGGTTTCCCTCGGCTCCAATACTCTCCCCGAGCATCTATTGACCGATCTTTACTTCTAATCAGCCTCAAAGCCATTCACTATTACAAATTATTCTGGAGAGGCTGGCCCTCACATGATCCCATCGGACCGCATTGCCCCATCTGAGGCGAAGCCATTCCAACCCCTGCCTCCAGCATCCACATTAAGCTCGCCAAGTGCTCTCTTGAGGGCGATCACCTCTCGATCGAGAACCCTCTACCATATTTTTCTAGATCAGGGAAGAGGGGTCTACAACTAGCATGCCATCATCTTTCTCGGCAATCGACCTGCTATCATCCGACTGACCACTGGATATCCACCATCACCAAAAGAAGTGCCCTGTGAAGTTGGCTTCCTCTCAGTCCCATCAAGTCCTATCTTTTGAGGTGCCCTTGACGGCCATCTGCATGCCATGGCGGGGGAATACATCAAGTTAGGTCATCGTGAAGGATGCCTGTTGCGCCATGGGGCCATTAAATGCCTCACTCACAAGTAATAAATGGCCATCATTATCACTCCCAATAGGATGTGATGGGATGGACTGGCTTGACGATCGACAAAGCTTCTCCTCTCCTCTTCGCTATTTATGATACTCCCTCGGAGGATAGCCTAGTGCGCCGACCTCCAGTCAATCGAATTCACATCCGACCGAAAAAGTAGTCACCCACCAAAGCCCTCCAGGAGCCCATTAATTACACCACATGTGCACTATAACACCTATAATCTAGGACTCTGACAAGATATGATGAAAATTGATGAGTGGAATGTCTAAGTGGGGTAACTTTCTGACATCCACTACTACAGAATGAGGCTATGGCAATGCTTGCTATTACAGTGGTTCGAAAATTACTACCATAGGATCTACGACAGTGGTTACAATCGTTGCCATATGTCTCGTCTATAGCAACGGTTAAAAAAAACTGCTGCCATAAAAGATCTATAATAGAGATTACGTATAACCGCTACCATAGATTTGATCTATAGCAGCTATTATAGATAACCACTACAATAGGATGCACATATAGCAGCGGTTACATAACCGCGATCATAGTTCCAATCTATGACAGCAGTTAAGATTAATTACTGTCATTGGTCTGATCTACGGCAGCGATTATATATAATCGTTACAATAGGTCAGACTTATGACAACGATTATATATAACTGCTGCTATAGATCTTCCATGACAGCGATTTTTCTTAATCGCTGCTATAAATCTGGACTATTATGGTGGTTATCGATAACTGTTGATATAAGTTGGATCTATTATAGTGGTTATACATAACCGTTACTATATATTTTTTTATATATTTTTTTAAATATAGTATAATTTTAAAATTTAATGTCCATCTTCATCATTAATTATCTAAATAATTATCATTAGAGTATGGTCATAAAAGACCGTCTCGATCTAATAGTCCTAATTTCATCGATCAGTAAAATTCGATTTCGATGACCACGAACGATAATATGATAATCTGATAGATAAAGACCATCGATGGATCTAAAAATCTACAACGATGATCTTGATGATGTTTGTAGCATACTATCAACGTTTTACTTCAATCAAATTTTATTATTATGGTTAATTTAGCATGAAATGATTTTGATCGTTAAATAAGAAATAATTGATCAAAAGATCAAACGATGTTCGATTATGAGATGATTTTTTAGAAAAATGATCTTTGCTATAACTTTAATCATTTTATATGATAATAATCATAAAATCTAAATTATTTCTATATGAACTATTTATTTTAAATAGATCTTGCAAAAGCACAACCATAATTACTTTAGGAGTTTAAGAACGATATCGAGCGACGTATAGTTTTAGATCATTCTTAGATGTATGTTTAAATTTTACGATCACCATCATTAAAATAATTAAAGTAGTAGCCAAGATCATTTATCTAAAAAATTATCTCATTATCAGACGTCGTTTGGTCCTTTGATCACTTATTTCTCATTTAACGGTCGAAATTATTTCATACTAAATTGATCATGATAACGATATCCGATTGAAGTAAAACTTTGATAGTATGCTATAAACGTCATCGAACTCATTGTTGTAGATTTTCAGATCCATCAATGATCTTTATCTATCAGATCATCATACCATCATTTGTGATCATCGAAATCAAATTTTACTGATCGATGTAGCTAGAAATATCAGATCGAGGCAGTTTTTTTGTAATGATAATCTAATGATAATTACTTAGATAATAAATGATGAAGATGAACATTAAATTTTAGAATTACATCATATTTAAAAAAATTTAAAAAATTGATATTAAACTATAGCAATAGTTTTATAACCGCTGCCATAAATCTATGGTAGCGGTTCGAAAATTGCTACCATAGATTAGATTATTTTTTTTCACCGAACCCATCCCGCTTTCATTTTTTCTTTCCCTCTCTCTCCCTTCTCTCCATCGCCCATGAGGTCCTCCTTCCTTTCTCCCTCTCTCTCTATCCTTTCCGCAACCCACTCGTTGTTGCTAGTGTGCTCGTCCCCGATGTCCATCGGTCAGCCCCTCCACCTTTTACTTTCCCGATCGGTGCCGCATCCTCCCTCGCCACCTCCTTCCCCGACCAGACCCACCTCATCCTTCTTTCCCAGCCGATCCCACCTCCCTCTTCCCTAGCTGGCCCCACTTCCTCCTTCTTTCTCGGTCTGACCTACCACCTCCCCCACCTCTTCCTTCTTCCTCGACCAGACCCACCTCCTCCTTCTTCCCCGACCAACCCTGCCACCTCTCCCGCCTCCTCCTCCTTCCCCGACTGGCCCAACCACTGGCCCTGCCTCCCTTTTCCCCAGCTGACCCTGCCTCCTCTTTCTCTCTCTCTTTCTCTCCTCTCTTCTCTCGGCCTGACCCACCGCTGCCACCCCCTCACTCTTTGCACCACTGCTGCTGTCCCTTCGGCCTCCCTACTCTTTCTCTCTTTCTTTTTCTCTCTTTCTCTGCTCTCTTCCCTCAGCCCAACCTATTGCCGCTACCCCCTCCCTCTTGCGCCATCGCCATCCCCTCATTCTCCCTACTCTCTCTTTTTCTGCCTCTCTCTTCCCTCTTTCTCTCTGTTTGTCACACTCTCACTCTTCCCTCTTTCTCTCTCTCTCTTTTCTCTTTCTCTCTATCTCTCTTCCTTTCTCTATCTCTCTCTGTATCTTATTATCTCCTTGTCTCTCTTGCAGGTTACCTCTAATGTCCCCACCTCCCTCTAGCATCGCCGTCGGTGACCCTCGGAGCTCTCTGCGACCTCCTCTCCATAGCCGCAGATATATTTTTTTTATTTTATAGTAATATTTATTAATTATTATTTATAATATTTATAATAATATTTATAAAATTTATAATAATATTGATAATATTTTATAATAATATTAAAAGAAAATCCCCACCAATGAGTTTTAGGATGTGCTGGCGATCGTGGGCCATGCCAGTGGGTAAAAAGACTCTTGGCAGTTGGTTCTAGATCGTGCTGATGAATTCTAAATCAGACCGTGCCAACGGTCTTGGACCGTGCCGTGTCGACAGTCATGGATGACCCTGGGCCATGTTGGTCGCTAAGAAAACTTCAGTAGGTTCTAGACGTACCGACAGGTAAGAGAACCCCCATCGATTGATTTTGGATCGTGTTGTGGACTGTGTCGACTGATAAACTGAAAACACCAGCTAGTGGGTTTTGGACCCGGATATAACTCATATTTATATCTTGTTGCTTTTATTTATTGCATTGCATAATGATAGACCTGTCAATTGATTAGTGTACATAATCTTCAGCATTTATATATTTATATATTTTTGTATGGATAGGAGAATTATATATAATGATCAATTGATTATCCAATTTGGATAGTTTAAAAATTATAAATAATTATATAGGTAATTAGAGTAATCAAATGGTATGCTGAGAATTTTGAAAGAAATTTCGAATATCATTTCTCTTTTGTTCTCTCCACACAGGAGCACTAAAAAAAATACTATCAAAATTTTTTTCGATTCCTATTGCGTATTGTTTGATTACTGTAATGAACTTATAGAATTAATGTAATTTCTAATGAGATAAAATCTATCTTTATCTATTAGTTGGTGATAAGATGCATTTATTGCATATTTAAAAATCATATTTAACATAAGTTTCATACACGATATTTATTTCGATCCCTGTTTATAATGCATTTTTTGTTTATAATACATATTTATTTAATTACATTGTATTGGTATATAATTTAAGTTCCATGCATGATTTAATTGCAGTATCATCATTTTTATAATGAATAAGAACTTGATTAAATTTAGTAGGCTTTCGCCAGAATATGAGACTAGACTTCAAAATTTTTTAAATTTTACTATAGAAAAATTTGAAGATCATGAACTTATCCAATATTCTTGTAAGAAGTGTATGGATAGGCCATGACTATCTTATCAAGATGTAAATAATCATCTTATTATTTATGGCTTTAAATTCAGTTATGAAATTTATTGAGATCAATATGGTGAGGGCAGATCACAAAGAGGTGATCAATATGATGGGAGAGTGAAACAAATAGTTCATGATATTTTTTTATTTGTTGGCCATAGTGATGGTGCATCTACGTCCTTGTATGATCCTGTGGTTGGTGAAATGATAAATAGTGAAGATGTGGAGAAGGTCCATAAGTTGATGGAGGATGCTAATGTTTCATTATATCTCGGGTATGAAAAGATAGTGAAGCTTGAGTTCTTAATTTGGTTATACTATACGAAATGCTCTGATGGGTTCAGTAATATTGGAGTGAACTGCATACTAGAGATTTTAAGAGGCATTCTTCCAGACAATACATAAATTTCGAAGAATAATTATGAGATATCGAAGATTATTAAACAGCTAGGCTTTACTTACACCAAGATACATGCTTGTTTTAATTATTGCATCTCTATTGGGAGGGGGATGCCAATCGAAATGAGTGCACGAAGTATAATGTATCAAGATAAAAATAAAATAAAGACGGCATATTAATCCGTATACCTTAAAAATTAATGTGATATTTTTATTTGATTTTGAGTTTATAAAAGTTGTTTATGTCGGTAAGGACATCAAAGAACATGAGATGGTATAAAGAAGATCGAACAAAAGATGATGCATTGAGGTATCTTGTCGAAGGAGAGGCATGACAGAAATTTAATGAAATACATCTCGATTTTGCATAAGAGAATGCAATATGAGGTTGGACTTGTCATGCGATAGTTTAAATCCGTTCAAGCACATGAATACTATCCATAGTGTATGGCTAGTATTTATTTATGTTTACAATCTTCTACCATGGATGTGTATAAAAAAATTCTTTGCTTTCATGATAGTGCTCATTCCTGGACCAATGGAGGTAGGTAATGATATTAACATCTATTTATAGCTTCTTATTATTGAACTAAAATAGTTATGGAGCATTCAAGGTATTTCAACTTTTGATGCTTTGATGAATAAGTCATTCTTCATGCACGTAGTACTTCTATGGACAATAAATGACTTTTTAGCTATGCCTTAAAGTCGGATTGGAGCATAAAAGGTGAGCTAGCATGTCCGATTTATGAAAAAAACATCCGATCTAAAAGATTGACACATCGAAAGAGCTTTAACTTTATGGGGTATCGATGTTTCCTCCATTAAAATCATCCATACAAAAAGAATGCATTCTTCTTCGATGGTACTATTGAAGAAGGTGAAGCATCTAGTCGGATGTCTGAAAGTAAGGTGTTAAGAGAGTTGGATGATCTCAATATTGAATTTAGAAAAATGATCCGATTGATGGTTAGAAGAGGAAGCGTCGATCAAAAATAGATAAGACACACTTTAATTGGAGAAAGAAATGCATCTTCTTTGACTTGCTATATTGGAAGATAAACTTATTGCACCATTACTTAGATATAATGCACATTAAAAGGAATGTGTGTGAGCTCCTATTAGCAATAATCTTGAACATCAAGAATAAGATCAAGGATAACTTAAATTTTTTATTTGACTTGAAAGAATGGAGTATTAGGAGATTTCTCTACTCGAAGCTGATAGGCGAGAACAGTGGAAACTTTCTCATGCATGCTATGTTATGAATGCCTCCGAACGGTCCATATTTCTTCATGTGTTGAAGAACGTAAAGATCCCAGATAGATACTTAAACAACATATCAAAGCATGTGAATAGTAAGGATATTAAACTTGGAGGATTGAAGACTCATGATTATAATATGTTGATGCAGGAGTTAATTTCAATAGCTAATCACCGCATATTATCAAAAAATATCAGAATGATTGTTATTCATCTTTACAACTTTTATAAAGATATTTGTGTAAAGAGGTTGCTTAAGAAAGACATGAAAAAAATGAAAGCAAGGGCGGTGACTATATTATGTGATCTAGAGAAGATATTTCTATCATTATTTTTCATAGTTATGATGCATCTCACCATGCACCTTGGAGAAAAAGTTGCACTTAGAGATCTAGTATTCTGCTGATGGATATACCCCACCGAAAGAAATATTCAAATACTGAAATCTTATGTAAGAAATATAAATCTATAGCAGAAGATTATTTGGATCAAAAGTATATAGATTTTTATACCATATACTTAAACAAGCTCGAGACATGTCGTAATCAACCAATGAAAAATCAGGAGGATCAGTATGAGCCAATTAAGCATGCATTTGAGTCTATTCCACAATCAAGTGGACTTCTTACTTCATACCGTCTTACTAATTTAAACATTGAGGAAAGAAATAAGACGTACCGCTATATGCTCTTCAACTATGATATCATTTAGTCGTACATAAAATGAGTCACTCAGATTTATTTATTTCATAATACTTAGAAAAAAATATTTAATTATATTTAAGTTTGTTCTTTGTGCATGCAGCAAATACAAGAAGGTCATAAGAGTAAAATATAATGCTCCAAGTATACAGGAGAAAAAAAAATTCATAGCAAGGAATTTTCTAAATGGTTCAAAGATGATCACGTAATTAAGCGAGTAAATGTTATTGCCTTGTGCACCTTATTTGAACATATTTACTAATTAGATGTCATCTCCTTAGGTATGGAGATTACTGCTCGGTGATATGAGTTCTGAAGTGCATGCTCTTTCAATGAGATATAATCGTACTGTGCATGAGTACAAATTGCTCATCATTAATGGCTATAAGTTTAATATTCATAGCCGATCCATATAATATGGTAATATAAAATAGTAACATGATGTTGAGCACTACCACTGGATATTATGCTAGCTCGAGGGATTCACAGCTTCGTACAAAGGATCTAAACTATTATGGAATGGTGGAGAAGATAGTCATCTTAGACTACTATTCTAAAGGAAGAATTGTGTTGATAAAATATGATTGGTTTGATGCCTTATCTCAGTCAGAGATAAAGACTGATGAGTATAGTTTTACTCTCGTCAACATGCAAGACCATCTCCATACTGAAGAATCATATATATTTACCTTCCAAGCTAGTCAAGTGCTCCTCTCGGACCAAACTTACCTGATGCTGTCGAGATCCCAGATATATTTGTCAGAAACGATGGTGATATCCATATTATAAATATCATTAGGCGATGAGTTTAATATTTTTGTATAATGTTAGAGTCTATTTATTGATGCTTTACTAATATTAATTATTATTTAATATATTATATTGATTAATATTCATTAACGTTGTAAGTCACGATGGCACCAAAATGCCATCTAGCTTTCACTCTCAACTCTCGGTGGCCTACGTAGAGCTCAACATCTAAGCCACTGCCGGCACATACTCCATCCATCTTCATATTAGCTGCTCAGGTACCATCGACATCTATTCCTCCATCAATATTTAGTCCTCTACCAATATTTGAGCCTCCACCATCAACCATTGTTAGATATATGTGCCCTAGAAGCCAGAATTGGCTGACACTTGTAATACACTTCTAGGAGCAAAATTATAATTTTGACTAATATCAATAAAATAGATTATTTTCTATCACATATGTGTATTTAATGTCTGTGATACATCCTTTGAGTTAATGGTAATGATAATTCAAATTTTTAAGAGTTGAAAATTTAAGACATGAATAATCATTATTAACTCATAAAATGCTTCCGACCATAGGATCATCACGAGGATGGTGATTGATCCGAAAGGTTGGTGTACAATCGCTTCTCTTTAGTAGATGAGTCTTGAGTCTATGGTGTGGAGACATCAAAGCGAGAGTACAGATACTCGTTAGAGAACGAGGGCACTGAGCGTGACCACCTCGAGTAGTCATTAGGGAGTCTACCTTCTCGTCAATGACTGACTCGATGCTGCAGTAGTGTGTCTGGTTCTTTGACCTGAGATGCATCGATAGTTCACCTTGAGGGTGTTATAGTTTGACTACACCATTACTCAGTCTCCTAGCCATTCGAAATCCTGAGGTGTATGTTGGCTATAGCATGTTCATTGTAGGAACTGGATTAGCATCAAGATGGAATCTATCTACCTCGGTGGTAGAGGAGCAGCCCTATGATGATCATGAGAATCAAGTCCAGAAGTCCATGGCCATGGTAGAGTGAAATAATAGAAAGAGTTTCTATTTAGATTTTCACATTGGACTTGAATCGAATGATTACATCATATGACAGAGACTAGGGTTTGACGAGTTCACCTTAACCCTAATCTGATCGGGGCTCAAGATAGAAGAACTTAATCACACAGGTAGCTGCACCAAGAGGTTCGCATTCAGCTCTGATGGGTTGCCACCATATACTGCTAGGTGTCACTGGTGGATTTTGGGAGCAATTAGAATGATTTAGATGATCGATCATTCTAGCTGTTCGAATCAGAAGAGTTCTGATCCATCGAAAGGAGTTTCGATGATGTCGATGATAGAGATCATGACATATCCCATTACCATACAGAACTGAACCTAACTGGGATCACACAAACAAGGGTTTGAATCTGGTGATCATCAATTGAACTGATCCAGTTCAATTGATCTGAATGAGATTCAATTAGGTTCAAGAAAATCGTGCTAGCACTCGATTGAACCTAACGTTCTTCTTTTACTATCATAAATAGTTGTCCTGACTGAGCCAAAGGAGTTTTTGCTCAATCAGAGGCCTTCACTTGGTCTGACTGGAGCTTGTCCAAGTCAGAAAAGGGTTGTCTTATTTTGTAAGATAATTACCTGCCATTTTTGGTCACCTGCCATTTCTCGTCCTTTGACTTTGGTCAAAAGTTGACCTTTGACTGGTCAAACATTGACCATTGACACTTTGACTTCTGTCCACATGTCACGCACCTATTGGAGAGCTGGTGGGGGCTTGTCCCCCTACCAGAACCTGGCAAGAAGGAGGGCGCACGCCACCCTTGGCGTGTGCCCAAGTTGGAGGCGCCCAGGAGTCCCTGTTGGACAGGGACTCCATCTCCTTTTTGGATTCCGATTAGAGTTCCTCTAAGAACCAACTTTGACTGGTCTTAGGCGCCCTCTAAGGAGGAATCTAGGGGACTCTATTCCCACCAATCAGATTTAGATCTGATTTCACAAAGGGTTGTGATTGGTTGGGAAGAAGAGGAGTTGGATCACAGCATAGTCTATAAATAAGACCCTGCGCCCAACTCAAATTAATAATTGGAGAATTAAAAAATCCCACATGCCCCAAGGCTGCCTCTCTCCTCCTTCCTCCATGCCAAACCCATCTTCTCCCTCTCCTCTCCACATGCCCAAAAGTAGTTTGGGATCTTGGTTGGTGCAATCCAGATGAGAGAAAGGCGACAGAAAGCTAGAAGGCTGCGCTGCTGCAAAGGACAACTGCTGATCTTCAAAAGAGTTTTGAAGATCCTCCAGATCAGATCAGATCTAATTTTTGGAGATGTGATAGAGAAGAAGAGGATCTTCAGATCCAGCCTGAGTGGATACCGGTAGAGGCCAGGCACTTGCGTGGCTAGATCCAGAACCTTCCGCTGCTTACAGGATCATCAACGGGTAATAGGATTACCCACATCAAGGTAAATTAAATTTGATTTAATTTATCTAATTTTATTTTAATTATTAAAATAATAAAAATTAGATCTAAAATATCTTAGATCTGATCTAGATCAAAGAAAAAAATTTTTGAAATATATCTCTTGATCTGATCAGATCTGAACGAACCTGGATCCGAAAAATCAGGATTTTCCTTCAACTGGTATCAGAGCCAAGGTTCTAAAAGTATTTAGATCTAATTTTAAATTTATTTTAATTAAAAAATAAGTGATTTTAGATGTCACATGAGATGTGATCAGATCTAAAATTCAGAAAAAATTAAAATTAAATGATTTGGATCTAAGATTAGAAAATATGCATGACTAGTTCTAAAATAGAATAGTTCTATAGAATAGTCTTGCATGTTTTAATTTAATTTGATTAAATCATATTTTAGATCTATTTATTTACTATTTTTTGATATTATAATTATTATAATAACATCTAAAAAATAGTAAATAAAAATTATTTAATTTTAAATATCATATGAGATATGATTGATGCATGTCTAGACTAGTTGTAGAATAGTTCTACATAATTATCTAGATTAGAATTTATTTTGATTAGATCAATTTAAATCTAATTTTTTAGATTATTATGAGATAATTTAGATCTAAAAATATGCATGATTCGATACATGAGATGTATGCAAAATATGCCATGATTAGATCTAATTTGTATATGAGATATATGATATAGATCTAAAACTGTTTTGTAGTATTGCATGTTCCTGATTAAGGCGTTCCTCTTGGCCGTCCGGTCATAAGAATGAAGAAGGGATTTAAAGGCCTCTCTCTTCCATTCCGATGGGGTGTTCTTATGATGTGTAGGGGTGCTGCGTGTTCGTCCTTAATCAGAAAACCCAAAACTTACTTTCTGCAAAACCCTAGATCCTGAAACCCTAGGATTTATTGTGCATATTTTGTTTATGAACCCTACTTAATTAAAGAATTAAGATTATGGAATATTAATTAGGATCTAAAATTGAGAATTTTAGATCTAAGACATATTCATAATACTGGGTTCGGGCTTGGGTAGCTCAATTAGGTCTAAGCGGTTGATCAAACCGAATCAAGAGTTGGTTAGATGGGATCAACAATGCTTAAATTGACCAGCCTAATAGGATTAAGTCTGGGTCAAGATCGAGTCACGATCAAGCAAGACCTAATTAGGCTCAGAGGTTAGAGTCTGGATTGTAGGCTAACCCAATTGGTTCTGACTCAACAATTTGGTGTCTAAGGTAAGTTTGGCACATACGACCGACTGGTTTTTAATTGGAAGCTACTCGATCTGAATGCGTTCTTGTACGAGTTAATGGCATATTCCTTCCACCGGTCTCACTTACCTGGCCATATCTGTTGACACAGTTCTGATCTGAGGTGGTCAATAATCCGAGCTAACCCATGCCACTAGGTTAGTCATAATTGTTATGACTATGACAAGTCTAGTTTAATGAGACCTGAATCAATTCTCCCTAAGAAAAGATTAAGTCTGAGGTCTTCCACCATTGTAGATGTGCGGGCCCTTCCGGGGTTGATTGTTCTCGGCTGGATACAGTGGCTCAGTTGCACCGGGAAAAGATGCAACCATGTCTATTAGGCATTGGATGCTATGGGCTGGAGGATGAGTTGGGCTCAATATTTCGGATACGGTGAGAGACTCAATTAGGAATCCAGTCTATGCAAATGGTGGGTCTGACTTAACTAAGGAGTGGATCAATATTTTGGATACGGTGAGATTCATGAATTAGAGACCAAGTTTGGGTGCACCATGATTAGAGAATCATTGAACAAGAGTTGTTCACTCATTGGCTAACCCATCACCAATAACTGTTAGGTGAGGTGATGAGTCAGTTGGTGAGACCGCACCACCCACTAGAAATCATTAATCATGGAGATTTTTGCATCTCTACAGAGGGAGTGTAGGGATCCGAGAAAATAGTGGGAGCTAATTTATTTAAAAATAAAATAAAATCCCTAAATAAATTGGTCAAGTCATAATTACAGTATCTAACTAGAATCTTTGACTCTCTACAGGAAAAATGTCTGCGTCCAACCCATTGGCACGTATCCTGGACACACATAGACTGACTGGACCCAATTATAAAGATTGGCTCAGGAACTACAAAATTATTTTGGGTTTCGAGAAGTTAACCCATGTATTGGACCAGGACCCTCCCACCTTACCAGCCCGTCCATCCACTGAACAGAGAGCGTCTCTGGAAAAATGGATAGACGAAGATAATAAGGCCAGATATTACATGTTGGGCTCGATGTCTGATGAGCTCCAGCGCCAACATGAAGATATCGGGACTGCTCGCCAAATGTTGGCTCACCTGCAGGAGATGTTTGGTGAACAGAGTCGCGCAGCCAAAGTATCAAGTCACGAAATGACTTTTTAAGGCTAAGATGCGTGATGGGCAGTCAGTCCAAGATCACTGTCTGATGATGATCAAGGACATGGAAGAGCTTGAGAAGCTCGGTGTGAAGTTAGACTTGGATCTGCAGAACGATATTATTCTGCAATCCTTGACTGATGCATATGGGCAATTCATCATGAATTACCACATGCATAAACTTCAAAATTCCTTGGCCGAATTAATGAATATGCTGGTTCACCGCTGAGCTTTCTATGAAAGGTTCTAAAGGCTCAGTTCTTGCTATGGAACGGACTTCTTCCAAAAGAAAGTCTTATGGAAAGAAAAAGAAGTCTGTGAAAAAGCAAAAGGTGGAAGGAGCAAAGAAGAAGAAGGCAGAGCCGAAGAAGAAAGGCCGATGTCAAAGGAAAGTGTTTCCATTGCAACAGCGACGGCCATTGGAAGCGGAACTGCCCTACTTACCTGCCACCCTGAAGAACAAGAAGGAAGGTCCTTCTGGAGGTATGCTCGTTATTGAGTCTAACCTTACGATTTCTTCTGCATCCAGTTGGGTGCTTGACTCTGGTTCTAGTGCTCATCTGTGCACTTCCATGCAGGGTCTTGAGGATAGCAGGAGGCTGAGGGATGGAGACATGATCCTACGCATCGGTAATGGAGCAAGAGTTGCTGCAGTGGCGGTGGGAACATACCCTCTTCGATTACCATCTGGTTTAGACTTAGTTTTGAAAGACTGTTATTATGTGCCTGCAGCTAGCAGGAATTTGATTTCTGTTTCATGCTTAGCACTAGAAGGCTATGTGATTACCTTCTTTAAGGACCATTGTAACATTCTTTATGAAAGAAATAAAATTGCAAATGGTTTTCCTTATTAATGGTCTTTATCAGCTACATATTGATGTACCTGTTCTAACTATCGAGCAAAACGTGAATGCCAAACGACCTAGGGATAGTCCAAATGATAGATATCTATGGCACCTGAGATTAGGTCATATAGCAGAAGATAGGATCAACAAATTGGAGAAAAATGGGCTATTGAGTCCATTGACTTTCGAGTCATATCCAACTTGTGAATCTTGTCTTCAAGGCAAAATGACTAAACTCCCTTTTGTTGGACATGGGGAAGAGGGCCACAGATCTCCTTGCCCTAGTACATACTGATGTGTGCGGCCCATTTGATGTGCCGGCTAGAGGCAATTTTGTCTACTTCATTACCTTTACCGATGATCTGTCTAGGTATGGGTATGTGTATCTTATGAGACACAAGTCTGAAGCTTTTGAAAAGTTCAAAGAATTCAGACATGAAGTAGAAAAATAAACTGAAAAACCCATTAAGGTTCTTCGATCAGATCGAGGAGGTGAATACCTTAGCCGAGAAAATTCCTAGACTATCTCAAGGAAAATGGCATAGTCTCTCAATGGACTCCACCAGGAACACCTCAACTCAACGGGAATTTCAGAATGGAGAAATCGGACTCTATTGGATATGGTTCCGATCCATGATGAGCTTCACAGACCTCCCTGATTTTCTTTGGGGACACTCATTGTTAACTTCAATTTATCTACTGAATAGGGTTCCCTCTAAAACCGTTCCTACCACACCGTATGAGATATGGCACGGTAAGAAACCAAGTCTGAGTCATCTCAGAATTTGGGGTTGTCCGGCTCATGTCAAAAGACAACAAGCGGACAAGTTAGAGTTTAGGTCCTTTAGAGCTCGATTCATAGGATATCCTAAAGAGTCATTAGGATACTATTTCTACATTCCAGAAGACCACAATGTGATTGTGAGTCGACATGCCATCTTTCTTGAAAAATAGTTTATTCAAGATAGCGGCATTGGAAAGCAGATTAAGCTTGATGAGAAAGTCTCACAAGTACAACGAGCTAAGGACCAATTGGAACCAAATCAGGTTGAGCCAATAAGAACACTACCTCCTCCACCTCGTAGATCGGAAAGAGTTTTTCGTCCCCCTGAAAGATACTTAGGTATTATTTCAGAGGAAAGTAGAGAAAATGTTCCTCGTAGGTAATGGTGCTCATGGTGATGATCCCAAAACCTACAACGAGGCGATATCAGATATCGACTCCGAGAAATGGCTAGAGGCAATGCAGTCAGAAATTGACTCGATGCACTCAAACCAAGTCTGGACCTTGGTAGATCCACCAGAAGGTATAGTACCTATTGGGTGTAAATGGATCTTCAAGAGAAAGATTGGTGCAGATGGGAATGTGGAGACATTCAAGGCTAGACTAGTGGCAAAAGGTTATAGTCAACGCGAAGGCATTGACTATCAGGATACCTTTTTTTCCAGTGGCTATGCTAAAATCCATCCGCACATTGCTTGCCGTTGCAGCCTATTTCGATTATGAAATATGGCAAATGGACGTGAAAATGGCATTCTTAAATGGATATCTTGAGGAAGATATCTATATGGAACAGCCGCTAGGTTTCACATCCAGTGATACTGATCACAAGGTTTGCAAGCTGCAAAGGTCCATATATGGACTTAAGCAAGCATCTCGGAGCTGGAACACTCATTTCAATGATGTGATCAAAATGTTTGGTTTCATCAAAAATGAAGAGGAACCATGTGTCTTCAAAAAGGTCAGTGGGAGCGCTGTTGTCTTCCTCGTATTGTACGTGGATGACATCCTCCTTATTGGGAATGATATTCCCATGTTGACGACAGTCAAAATTATGGTTGTCCAAGGAATTCTCCATGAAAGACCTAGGTGAAGCATCCTTTATTCTAGGAATTAAGGTCTATAGGGATAGACCGAATAGGATGCTAGGACTTTCACAGAAGATGTACATAGAGGAAGTACTAAAGAGGTTTAGTATGGAAAACTCTAAGAGGGGATTAATACCCTTCAGACATGGTATTCATCTTTCCAAGAAGATGTGCCCTAGCACACCTGAGGAAATAGAACGCATGAGCAAGATCCCTTATGCTTCTGCAATAGGGAGCCTCATGTATGCCATGCTATGTACACGACCTGATATAGCCCATGCTGTGAGTGTCACAAGCAGATATCAGTCAAATCCAGGTGAAGAACACTGGACTTCTGTGAAATGTATCCTTAAGTACTTGAGAAGAACTAAGGATATGATGTTGGTCTTTGGTAACGGAGAACTCCAAGTCCAGGGATACACAGACTCGGATTTCATGTCCGATATAGATGATCGAAAGTCGACATCTGGGAGTCTGTTTGTGTGCAATGGTGGTGCTGTCAGCTGGAAGAGTTCCAAGCAAATCGTGATAGCAGATTCCACCATGGAAGCAGAATATATCGCTGCATCAGAGGCTGCGAAGGAAGCATTCTGGTACAAGAAGTTTGCTGCAGAAATTCGGAGTAATGCCATCAGATGCCATTCCTCTATACTGCGACAACAATGGCGCCATAGCCCTTGCTAAGGAGCCGAGGTCTCACCAGAAATCCAAGCACATTGAGCGGCGATACCACCTCATCCGCGATTACCTCGAGAAGGATTATACGTCGAGGTCAAGAGAGTCAACTCCACAGATAATGTGGCAGACCCACTTACAAAGCCATTGGGCCAGCAGAAGATCGAAGCCCACCTTGAGAAGATGGGACTTAGACTTGTAGCCAATTGGCTTTAGGACAAGTGGGAGATTGTTAGATATATGTGCCCTAGAAGCCAGAATTGGCTGACACTTGTAATACACTTCTAGGGGCAAAATTATAATTTTGACTAATATCAATAAAATGGGTTATTTTCTATCACATATGTGTATTTAGTGTCTGTGATACATCCTTTGAGTTAATGGTAATGATAATTCATATTTTCAAGAGTTGAAAATTTAAGACATGAATAATCATTATTAACTCATAAAATGCTCCCGACCATAGGATCATCACGAGGATGGTGATTGATCCGGAAGGTTGGTGTACAATCGCTTCTCTTTAGTAGATGAGTCTTGAGTCTACGGTGTGGAGACACCGGAGCGAGAGTACAGGTACTCGTTAGAGAACGAGGGCACTGAGCGTGACCACCTCGAGTAGTCATTAGGGAAGTCTACCTTCTCGTCAATGACTGACTCGATGCTGCAGTAGTGTGTCTGGTTCTTTGACCTGAGAGTGCATCGGCAGTTCACCTTGAGGGTGTTATAGTTTGACTACACCATTACTCGGATCTCCTAGCCATATGGAACCCTGAGGTGTATGTTGGCTATAGCATGTTCATTGTAGGAACTGGATTGCATCAAGATGGAATCTATCTACCTCGGTGGTAGAGGAGCAGCCCTATGATGATCATGAGAATCAAGTCCAGAAGTCCATGGCCATGGCAGAGTGAAATAATAGAAAGAGTTTCTATTTAGATTTTCACATTGGACTTGAATCGAATGATTACATCATATGACAGAAGACTAGGGTTTGACGAGTTCACCTTAACCCTAATCTGATCGGGGCTCAAGATAGAAGAACTTAATCACACAGGTAGCTGCACCAAGAGGTTCGCATTCAGCTCTGATGGGTTGCCACCATATACTGCTAGGTGTCACTGGTGGATTTTGGGAGCAATTAGAATGATTTAGATGATCGATCATTCTAGCTGTTCGAATCAGAAGAGTTCTGATCCATCGAAAGGAGTTTCGATGATGTCGATGATAGAGATCATGACATATCCCATTACCATACAGAACTGAACCTAACTGGGATCACACAAACAAGGGTTTGAATCTGGTGATCATCAATTGAACTGATCCAGTTCAATTGATCTGAATGAGATTCAATTAGGTTCAAGAAAATCGTGCTAGCACTCGATTGAACCTAACGTTCTTCTTTTACTATCATAAATAAGTTGTCCTGACTGAGCCAAAGAAGTTTGTGCTCAATCAGAGGCCTTCATTTGGTCTGACTGGAGCTTGTCCAAGTCAGAAAAGGATTGTCTTATTTTGTAAGACATTATACCTGCCATTTTTGGTCACCTGCCATTTCTCATCCTTTGACTTTGGTCAAAAGTTGACCTTTGACTGGTCAAACGTTGACCATTGATACTTTGACTTCTATCCACGTGTCATGCACCTATTGGAGAGCTGGTGGGGGTCTGTCCCCCTACCAGAACCTGGCAAGGAGGAGGGCGCACGCCACCCTTGGCGTGTGCCCAAGTTGGAGGCGCCTCAGGAGTCCCTGTTGGATAGGGACTCCATCTCCTTTTTGGATTTCGATTAGAGTTCTTCTAAGAACCAACTTTGACTGGATCTTAGGCACCCTCTAAGGAAGAATCTAGGGGACTCTATTTCCACCAATCAGATTTAGATCTAATTTCATATAGAGTTGTAATTGGTTGGAAAGAAAAGGAGTTGGATCACAGACAGTCTATAAATAAGACCCTACGCCCAACTCAAATTATAATTGGTGAATTGAAATCCCACACCCCAAGGCTACCTCTCTCCTCTTCCTCCATGCCAAACCCACCTTCTCCCTCTCCTCTCCACATCCAAAAGTGTTTTGGACCTTGGTTGGTGCAATCCAGATGAGAGAAAGGCGACTGAAAGCTAGAAGGCTGCGCTGCTGCAAAGGACAACTGCTGATCTTCAAAAGAAGTTTTGAAGATCCTCCAGATCAAATCCAGATCTAATTTTTGGAGATATGATAGAGAAGAAGAGGATCTCCAGATCCAGTCTGAGTGGATACTAGTAGAGGCCAGGCACTTGCGTGGCTAAATCCAGAACCTTCCGCTGCTCACAAGATCATCATCGAATAATAGGATTATCCACTTCAAGATAAATTTAATTTAATTTAATTTATCTAATTTTATTTTAATTATTAAAATAATAAGAATCAGATCTGAAATATTTTAGATCTGATCTAGATCAAAGAAAAAAAATTTTAAAATATATCTCTTGATCTGATCAGATCTGAATGAACCTAGTCCGAAAAATTAGGATTTTTCTTCAACCATATCTCTAGCACATGCTCCACCCATCGATGAGTCTCCACTGGCATCCACATTACATGATCTCATGACCAGTGAGAGCATATTTTTATTATATCAATTATTTATTTATATATATATTTTTATATAGTTATTATATATATACTCTTATATATTTATATAATATACTTTCATTGTAGGTGCATCATTTAGTAGGATATTTCATGATCTCACATACATGCTGCATGTATAAAATCATCAACATCAGATCATGGTGGAGTACGATCAGAATAAAAGTCCAATTAGAGAGGTCACGCAAGAGATGCACTTTTTTTTGGAATGCTTGTGAGGCAGTCTGACATCATTCTAGTACTGCCCGTAGACTGATGATTGATGGATGCTGGTATCAGGGATCGAATGTGGAAGAAGATATGGGTAAGTATATCTTAATTATATTTATGCATTTGATATGTTTATACTTTATTTGATTAGAATAATTTCATAATTGACTTTTGATAATTTTGTGCAGAGAAGGTACGACTTTTCAGATCATGAGAGAGTTTAAAATGTCTAACTGAAGAAGATTAGGGAGATGTACTGAAACTACAAGATCAAGCTCCATAGAGGATGGCTCGAGCACTGATAGAACACTGAGGAGGAGCTTATTTCTTAGATTCAAGACTATCCCTTGAGTCAGTAAGAGGAGATGGTTAGGCATTGGAGGAGCCAGAAGTTTCAAGTTTAATTTTTAACTTTTAAATTTTTCAATACACTAATAATTATGTTTGAATATTTTTTAAATATTTTTTATTTAAATACTTTTTAAGCTGCCTTCTGTTAGAACCAGATAGCTCAGGAGTACACGCACACTCTCGACTGTAAGTTTATGATCGATCATATGGATAGAGAGGTAATTAATTCTGAATTTTAGTTTATAAATAAATTAATATTTTTTTGCATGTTTCTAATAAGCTGATCTATTATTATAGCTGACGAGAGAGAGAATGATGTCCATCCATAGCGCCATCTTTCAATCCAGTCATACAGACAAGAAAGACAGGCCGATAAACATCATGATTGGGAGAATTTTTGTAAGTAATAAATGAGGTATTAGTATGATTAGTATTATAGCATTTCTTATGATATTTTATTTAAATTTATAATTATAAAAGTAGTTAGATGTGATCACGAACGAGGGTCTGGATACCTCTGGCCTCCATGACCATCTATCTCAAGTCTTGGGGCCTGAGCACTCTAGAAGGATCCGATGCAAGTTCGAACATATGTCGATAAGCTATTAGTCTGAGGCAAGCATCTTTTCATATGCTTCTGATGTTATCAATCGGGAGTAGCTTAAGGAGGTGTTGGCATAGGCAGCTCAGATTAGGGAGCGAGCTGCTCAAGCTAATGAGTGGACATCTCAGCTACAGGACGTCATGATCGCTATGGTGATGAGGCTCAATGCGTGTTTTGAAGCTGACTTCATAGATTTTGAGGATATGTTGATCGGTATTTTAGCCCGAGCCCTTCTAGCTCTAGTTTCTTCAGCTCGTGTTTCATCTCCTCCCGGTGATGCTGACTTAGATATAGATTTAGCAGACTTTTAATGTATTTTTTTAAAAATATTATAATAAATTTTATTCAATAATAAAATTTAAATATTTTAGATATATTCTTTTGTTATTTTAAATATATTCTTGTATTATATATTGAACTGCATTTCTTAGGTAAAAAAATTAAAAATTAAAAATTTATATTTTTTATTATTCAAAATCTATGGCAGCAATTGTCAATCGTTGCTGTAGACATTCCAATCGCTACCATATATTGCATGCCAACCACTGCCATAAGCGCCTATGGCAGCGGTGCAATGGTTACACAATCACTACCATATATTCTTATTATAGTGGTTAATGAGCTATTTTCATAAATCCTATTGCAGTGGTTTCTCAACCGCTATCATAGGTCGATCTATGGCAATGATTGTATAACCACTACCATACCTGACATATGGTAGCGGTTATATTAATCACTGCAAAAACTACTACTATAGATCTATAGCAACGATTTCAGTGGTAGTGGTTGGGTAACCGCTGTCATAGATTAAAGTAGCGATTTTTTTAGCTACGACAGTGATTTTTAACTACTGTCGTAGCCTTTTTCTGTAGTAGTAATCCCTTTTATAACCTCCTAAAAAAATTAAGCAAGGTCATCGACCCTAATCAGATAATTATCACCCAAGTACCCTCTTGATCCTCAAGTTAACCCATGATTGCTTGGTTACCTATCCACAAAAGATACAATTTGAGATGGATGGTTTGGCTAGCAACAACTGGCATTTGACATTTTCTACGCAATCCTCGAGAATTGCATGGATGAATTTTTTTTATAAGCTCCTGCCTCCTCCTATAAGAAGAAGCTCAAAGAAGACCCCAAAGGAGGTACGCTAACTTATTATCCTCACACTTCTCCTATTGTACTATATTTTTAACTTGAGCATTAGAAAATTTCTATTAGAATGATTTTCGATCCGAACTTTTCTTGTAAGTACCATTTCTGACAATTCGATACTCTACCGCCTCCAGCATTTTTGGTGCTCGACAAAAATCGATATTAACGGGAGCTATGTGCATCAAGTTTTGGATTGAGAATCAATCAAGGAAAAAAAAATAAATTCTATTTTTATAATTTTTTCATCTTCTTCTTATTTTTTTATAAAATTTGAATTAAATAAATTAAAAAATATATATATATTTTTTTTTTGGATCATCCATACCAATCTAGAAGGTTGCAACCATGGGGCCATCCAAGAAAAATAAACTGATGCAGGGTTTAATAGTCACGTCGTTTTGTTAGCATATTGTACAAACTATCTATACAAGCGACAAGACGCAAGTAAATGCCGTGCGAACGGGGATACAAGTTATTAATGCAGCAATAAAATGGGACTCATATGTTTAGGTCCACCCATCCTCTCATCTCAGAAGACTCCATCTCTTTCAGCGTCAACTTTATTGCTAGTCTGCAACCCTTGAATTTGCCTGCCTCCCTAGCCAACTCCAGCTCACGCCTCACATGGCCTGCTTCAAATCAAAAACCGACGCTGGACCAGATGGGTCTCCCTCATGACGTAACAACAAGAGATAGGCCAAGCACAACTCTCGAGATGGCGAGCCGAGTGCATAGTCCACCATGTTTTCGTCCCATTGCCCTTGCATGGCCCGGTTCAAGCGTGCGACGAATCCGTGCCTCCGCTCCTCACAGTACTGCAAGAACCGCGCGACGTCGATGTCGCTGCGGTCATCCCAACATGACGTATTGGTTGTGATGGAGAAATCCTTGTGTTTCGAATGGTGCCTTGGACGGGCCGGCATGGTGAGATACTCGGCCATGGAATCCAGGAGCGATCGAGGGGCCCCGCCCTGCCCGTTCCAGAGCCACACTTGGGCCATGCCCCGTTGCACTGCCGAGGCCACCGAGATGTGTACATTGGTCTCCGCCATGACACTGGGACTTACAAGAATAACGAAGTCACCGGGGAGGCGACCGGGTCTCACCGACACGGATTCGGCGAAGTTTTGGACGGCCAACTGAAGGGTGATGCGGCGGACGGGCTTCCTCGGGTACAGCTCGCTGGGGTAGAGCATGCGCTCGATGAAGTCACTGGAGCTGAGGATGAGGCGGGCGGCTCGGCCGTTGGAGACGAACATGAGGTTGAAACGCCGGCCGGTGGCGGTGTGGGTGTCAGCGCTGAGGATGGTGATCTCGAAGCCTTTGGAGGCTTCATAGTTTGCCCACATGGAGACGACAGCGAGGCTGAGGAAGGCAACGAGACGGATGAGGAGGGCAAGGGTGGAGGGTGAGGCGGCTGATGAGGTGTTGGAGGAGTTGGTGACCGTGGTGGAAGGAAGGTTGGTGGGCGTGTGGATGGCCTTTGGGAGGAGGGCCTGATCCATTTGGAGAAAGAAAGGAACTTGCACTTCTTCTAGTTTAGTTACAAGTGGGCTGGTATTTTGCATAGATAAGACATATAGAAAGTGCAACCTAATCATCCCAATTAACCAAATGCTACCATCATTTTCTAGCTTTTTCCTTATGTTTTCTTTCAAGAAGTAGGTTGCTCCATTTGGAGCTTATCCTTTCACACCCGCGGCTGGCAATGAACTTTGAGATGCTTATGGCTGTATCTGTCGCACATAGTGAGAGAAAGAGAAAGTAAGCAAGCTTGTTATGTATCTTAGGATAAGGCAACAGGAGATATATAATAAATTATTACATAGATTCATTTTATGATAGATGAAATTAATAAAAAATTATACATCAATTGATTGTTTATTAATTATTAATTTTAATTAATTATAATTAATTATGAGATGAAAAGTAGTCAATTAAAATCGATAAAAAACTTCATCTATCGAATGAGTCAATCAAAAAAATTTTCGTATAATAGACATGAGAAACCTGTTAAAAGAAACTTATTAATTTCGAGTGAGGCCTAACCGGCCGATAAGCAAGCGGTGTCTCGTCCGCCTCTGGACGGACGGGAGGTCCCTCGCAAAGAGCCCTTGTCCGAACCTAAAACTGGGGACGGGCTCCCGACATTGGGTCCTACCAAAGTAAGATATTTTTTTGACGGTGAGGAGAGCCAGCAGCCACCCCGGATCTGAGTAATTTTTGATGACGAGTTAAGTAGATGTTGCTGGGCAATTAGAACATCCAATGCGGGGTAGGAGGACGCACATCCTGCCTTTCAATGCATGTGATTTGAGGGGCCGACAATATCCCATGTCTGTCGATGCGAGAAATCTATTGATGTACGGCATAGGACACCGTGTTGGATGATCGAATAGTTCAATTGGTGTCGCATCTGCTTTATATAACTGTTTCTTGGGCATTGATCTAGCTAAAAGGACAGTGCCAAAGATTATGCATGCATGTGGCATGCATGTGCATGAGTTTGTGTGGAATCATATTATTGTTGCCAAAAATCAAGCCGGTGAGATCAAACTTTATCTCTCCAAAAAAAAAAAAACGGTAAAAAGATTTTTAGCAGAAGATGATGTAGAAAAGCTCTTAATTAAATATGAGATAGAAGGATCCTCGACTAGAGATAAGATGCCTCCGCGGATGGTGATGAGATATCAATAGACATGCCTCCCCGTGTCGGAGCTACACCTATAAAAAGTTTCTGATCGAATTATTTTTTGGTAGAAACCCTCCAATGCTCAAATCAGCTAGAAATCAAAAATAATAAGAAAGAACATTTTAGGGCCTTTTAAGAGCTTAATTACTTTAGGATCTCCGTTCCCTCTTATTTATAGAGGAAGAGTAAGAGACGTATAAGCCGAAGGAACTTGCCACTCCCAGATAATGTACGTGGATTATGCTGGCAAGAGTCGTATTTGCATGTTTGCGACATGGAGTCAACCAATAGTTGCCTTCTGAGATAAAATCAGATCCTATAGTTAGATCTTTTTTATCTGGCCTTTGAAAGCCATAGAAAGGATAATCCTCCTGAAAAGGTCATCTTGCTGTATTGGGCAATCCTGCTAAATCTGGGACCATGCTTTCTTAACTCCTTTAGGTCGGTTGTGACCGACCTTTGCTTACCTCGACCATAATAGAGGGTATGATCGGCCAAGGCTAAGGTGGTGGTCCACAACAGCAGCCCCCTCACTCTCAAGTCCGAGCTCGAGTTAAGGTTGGGCAAAGAGAGTAAAAATTTAGGACCGAGGCCAACCTGATGTTAAGATCTCCTATCTTGTCTCTTTTATTGCCTATCCTTCATCGCCATCCATAGAGTTCCACAAGTTGCAGAAATCAGTACTCCTTTAGTTCATCCATTGTATAGGATGTATATAGCTCGTGCTCCAAGGTAAAAATCCGATCTCCATCTAGCTTATCTTTAGACGAGATGTTCTAGTCAACTCGACTTAGAGGTTCCTAAAGAGTTAACCCCTTCGTCATCATTATTGGCCTTTGATCACTTGATTGGTTCGACGATAAGAAGCATCGATTGGCCATCTTTTTTGGCCTATGCTTAACTCGTACGAGGACGAAGAGCATTAATTGGCCACCATCATCATGGCCTCTGCTCAACTCATATGAAGATGATAAGCGCCAGTTGGCCATTGTTGCTGAAGGAAAAATTTTAATTTTTCGGATCAAATTCGTTCAGATTTGATCGAATCAAGAGATATATTTTAAAATTTTTTTTCTTTGATCCAAATCAGATCTGAAATATTTCAGATCTGATCTTTATTATTTTAATAATTAAAATAAAATCTAGATAAATTAAATCAAATTTAATTTACCTTGAAGTAGGGTAATCCTATTACCCGTTGATGATCCTTTAAGCAGTAGAAGGTTCTTGATCTAACCACGCAAGTGCCTGACCTCTACCGACATCCACTCGGACTGGATCTGAAGATCCTCTTCTTCTCTATCACATCTTCAAAAATCAGATCTGAATCTGATTTGGAGGATCTTCAAAATACCTTTCGAAGATCAGCAGTTGTCCTTTGCAGCAGCGCAGTCTTCTAGCTTTCTGTCATCTTTCTCTCATCTGGATTATACCAACTTGGATCCCAAACCACTTTGGGCATGGAGAGGAGAGGGAGAAGATGGGCTTGGCGTGGAGGAGGAGAGAACCAACCTTGGGGCGTAGAGAATTCTTAATTTTTAGATACTCCTTGAGTTGGGCGCAGGGTCTTATTTATAGACTAAGCGTGATCTAACTCCTCTTCTTCCTAATCAATCACAACCTTTTATGAAATCAGATCTAAATCTGATTGATGAGAATAGAGTTCCTTGGAGTCCTTCTTAGATGGAGCCTAAGATCAGTCAAAGTTGGTTCTTAGAGGAGTCTAATCGAAATCCAAAAAGAAGATGGAGTTGCTGTCCAATAGGGACTCCTGCGCGTCTCCAGCTTGGGCACACTCCAAGGTGGCGTGCGTCCTTCTCCTTGCCAGATTTTGATAGGGAGACAAGCCCCCACCAGTTCTCCAATAGGTGCGTGACACGTGGATAGAAGTCAAAGTGTCAATGGTCAACATTTAACCAGTCAAAGGTCAACTTTTGACCAAAATCAAAGGACGAAAAATGGCAGGTGACCAAAAATGGCAGGTATTGTCTTACAAAATAAGACAACCATTTTTTAATCTGGACAAGCTTCAGTCAGACCAAGTGAAGATCTCTGATCGAGCATAAACTCTTTTGGCTCAGTCAGAATAACTATTTATGATAGTAAAAGAAGAACGTTAGGTTAAATCGAATGCTAGCATAATTTTTTTGAATCTAATTAAATCTCATTCAAATCAATTGAACTAGATCAGTTCAATTGATGATCACCAGATTCAAATCCTTATTTATATGATCCAGTTAGGTTCAGTTCTGTATGATAATGGGATATGTCATAATCTCTATCATCAACATCATCAAAACTTCTTTCGATAGATCAGAACTCTTCTGATTCGAATAGCTAGAATGATCGATCATCTAAATCATTCTAATTGCTTCCAAAATTCACTAGTGACACCTAGCAGTATATGGTGGTCCATCATAGTTGAATGCGAACCTTTTGGTGCAGCTACCTATATGATTAAGTTCTTCTATCTTGAGCCCAGATCAGATTAGGATTTAGGTAAACTCGTCAAACCCTAGTCTCTGTCATATGATGTAATCATTCAATTCAAGTCAGATGTAAAAAGCTAAATAGAATTTTTTTCTATTATTTCACTCTGCCATGGCCATGGGCTTCTGAACTTGATTCTCATGATCATCATAGGGTTGCTCCTCTACCATCGAGGTAGATAGATTCCTTCTTGATGTAATTCAGTTTCTACAATGAACATGCTATAGCCAACATACACCTCAGGATTTCGTATGGCTAGAAGACCGAGTAATAGTGTAGTCAAACTATAACATCCTCAAGATGAACTGTCGATGCACCTCAAGTCAAAGAATCAGACACACCACTACAGCATCGAGTCAATCATTGATGGGAAGGTAGACTTTCTAATGACTATTCGAGGTGGTCACACTCAGTGCCCTCGTTCTCTAATGAGTACCTGTACTCTCGCTCCGATGTCTCTACACCATAAACTCAAGACTCATCTACTAAAGAGAAGCGATTGTACACCATCCTTCCAGATCAATCACCATCCTCATGATGATCCTATGGTCGAAAGCATTTTATAAGTTAATAATGATTATTCATGTCTTAAATTTTCAACTCTTGAAAATATAAATTATCATTATCATTAACTCAAAGGATGTATCACAGACACTAAATACACATATGTGATAGAAAATAATCCATTTTATTGATTTTAGTCAAAATTATAATTTTGCTCTAGAAGTATATTACAAGTGTCAGCCAATTCTGACTTCTAGGGCACATATATCTAACAGTTGCATGGGCCTCCGCTCGACTCATACAATGACAAAAGCATCAATTGGCCATTATTGTCCGGGCCTCCACTTGACTCGTTCGAGGATAGGAAATACTAGTTAGCCATCATCATTTGGGCATTCGCTCGGCTTGTACAAAGACAAAAAGTGTCAGTTGGCTGTACGTTGTCATCATGGCCTCCGCTTGACTCATATAAGGGCGAGGACCACCAATTAGTTGCTGTTGTATGGGCCTTCACTCGACTTGTACAAGGATGAGGAGTGCCAATTGTCATCATCGTCATGGCCTCTGCTCGACTCTTTCGAGGATAAGGAGTGCCCATTGGTTGATGTCGTCATAGCTTCCGCTCAATTAGTCCGAGGACTAAGAGTACCCATTGGTCAATGTTATGGCCTCCGCTCGACTAGTCTGAGGATGAGGAGCGCCCATTGGCTGATGTCATCACTTCTACTCGACTCATCCGAGGATGAGGAGCGTCTATTAGCCAATGTCATCTTGGCCTCTACTCAACTTATCTACGATAAGGTGTGCCGATTGACTGATGACTTGTCCGAGGATAAGGAGCATCCATTGGCTGATATTGTCATAGTCTTCGCTCGACTCATCCGAGGACAAGAAGCATCCATTGGTCGATGTCATCATGGCCTCCGCTCGACTCATGCTAGGATGAGGAGCATCTATTGGCTGATGTCATGGCCTCCGCTCGACTCATCCGAGGATGAGGAGTGTCCATTGACCAATATCATCATAGTCTCCTCTCAACTCGTCTGAGAATGAGGAATGTTCGTAGGCTAATGTCATGGCCTTCGCTCGACTCATCCAAGGATGAGAACACCTATTGGCCGATGTCATCATGGCTCCACTCGACTCATTCGAGGATGAGGAGCACCTATTGGCTGATATCGTGGCCTCTGCTCAACTCGTCCAAGGATGAGAAGTACTTATTGGTCAATACCATCATGGCCTCCAATTGACTCGTCCAAGAATAAGGAGCGCCCATTGGCCAATGTTATGGCCTCTGCTTGACTCGTATAGTCCTTCGATTGACTCATATGAGGATGAGGAGCGCCAATTAGCCATCATCATCGTGGCCTCCATTCGACTCATTTGAGGATGAGGAGTACCTATTGGCTGATGTCGTCGTGGCCTCCTTTTGACTCATCCGAGGATGAGGAGTATCCGTTGGCTGATATTATAGCCTCCGCTTGACTTGTCTGAGGATCAAAAGCGCCTGTTGGTCGATATCGTGACCTGTACTCGAATTATCCGAAAATAAGGAGCACTCGTTAGCTGATGTCATCGCTTCTATTTTACTCATCCAAGGATGAGGAGCATCAGTTTGACCTTTGGAGTTGCAGATTTATATATAAAGAATAAAAAAACTTACTAGATTAGCTCTAGCTGCACCCTCCGATTTCTAAGTCAAATTAGGCTTTGGAATAATAGTAAAAAAAATAGATGATTAGAGTCATGTTACAATGTTCTAGTTAGTTTGCCTCTAGTTGGCCTTCTTAGGTAGGCTTTCTTAAGTCAATTTTTTCACCTTGGCCTTCAGGAGGTTTGCCTTTGGGAGCTCAACTTTCATAAGCTCGGTTTCAGGGGCTCAACCTTTGGTGGTCGGCTTTTGGGAGGTCAACTTCAGAAACTTGGCCTTCAAGCGCTCAGCTTCGGGAGGTCCCTCTCGAGAGCTCCACTTTGGGAGCTTGGCTTTAGGAGCTTGGCCTTTGAGAGCTTGACTTTCTGATGATGTCGATCTAATGACATTAACCTTCTGAGGTTGGCTTACTCATGACCTCGCCCTTCGGCCTTGGGTGATTCGACATCCGACTTGGGCTACACTTTGGCCTTGGTCTTTTCCTTTATCTTGGCATAGTGAAGTGCCTTAGGCTTGATAGCTCGACCTTGGTCTTCACATTGGCTCAATCTTGATCTTTACCTCAGCCTTGGAGTTGATAGCTCGATCTCGGTCTTCATCTTGGCTTGGTCTTGATCTTCATCTAAGCTTTGGAGTTGATAGCTCAGCCTCAGTTTTGATCTCGACTTAATCTTGATCTTCACCTTCGTCTTAAGCTTGGTGTAGCTTGGCCTCGGTCTTGCTATTATAATGTCCTTGGCCTTCTGATGACCGCAGTCTTGGGTCATCTCCTTGGCCTTGGGTTTGGACTTCACCTTGGCCTTGGACTCAGATGCTTATAGATTGTGGAGTTGATAGCAGGGTCGGTGGGTGCCTGCATTATCCTCGATTGGAGCTCCAAGGTTGGCTACATCGATTATGCTCCTACCTCGGACTATGAGGAGGTAATTACTGGGTTACTAGTCTAGCTTGGTCTCGGCGAGGCATTTGGCGTAGGCTAAGCTATAGCGGCCTGCTGCGTTCCTTATCCCATAGTGATTATGGCCTATACCTATTGAACAGTTGGTCGTTAAAGACCACTAGTGCAAGCTAAGAAGGTGGCAGTGCCTAGACTATGTCAAATGCCGTGGCTTTCTACTAAATACTATTGGATCGTGCACCATTTGAGCGATGAGAGGCATTTGATGCTCTTCTTCACAACCTCATTATGAAACACTCTCTCTCCCTCAAAATAAGCCCTAAAAAAAGATTAAGATCTTTCCTCTAGTGTCAATCTGTTGTTACCAAAATCCAAGTCGATGGGGTCAGGCTTTGTCTCCGCAAAAAAAGATACGATAAAAAGATCTTCGACAGAAGATGAGGTGGAAGAGTCCTTTGCTGAATATGAGATGGAAGGATCCTTGGCTAGAAATAAGGTGTGGGAGTCCTCGGTTGGAGATGAGGTGGAGTCGCCCTTGACTAGTGATGAGTTGGAGGAGTTCTTGGCTAGAGATTAGGTGCGGGAATCCTCAGCTGGAAATGAGGTGAAAGAGTCCTCAGATGGTAATGGGGTGGAGTCCTCGACTAGAGATGAGGTGGAAGAGTTCTCGATTGAATATGAGGTAGAGTTCTCAGCTGGTGATGAAGCATCAATGGACATGCCTTCCGATGTCGGAGATGGACTTGTAAAAAATCTCTATTCAAAATATTTTTCGATGGGGATCCTTCGATGTCCAAGTCAGCTGGAAATTAGAGAACAGTAAGAGAGAGTGCTTTGAGGCCTTTTGTATATGCCGGGGGACTCGCCACTTTTGAAAAGTGCATGTGGATTGTGTTGGCAAGAATCGTATTTTCATGTTTGCGATGTAGAATCAATCAGTAATTGCTTTCTGAGATAGAATCAATTTTAATGGTTAGATCTTCCTTATATGGCCTTTGACAGCCACGAGAAGGATTATCCTTCCGAAAAGATCATCTTACTGCATTGAAAAATTTTGCTAAATTTGGGATCATGCTTTCTTAACTCCTTCAAATTAGCTATAGCTGATTTTTGCTTACCTCAACCATAGCCGACGACATGGTCGCAAGGCCGAGATAGTGGTCCACATTGTTCATAAACAAATTTTAAACAAATGTTAGCATAGTTAGTGAGTGCTTCGAGAATAGATTCATTTTTTTTTTTATATAGCTGTCAAATATTGAAAGATTCTTTTTTGAGGAAAAAAATCAAATATTGGAAGATTTTATGATCTTCTAATTGTAGTTTTATGATATCTGAGTTCCGCTGGTATTAGTATATAATTATATAAGCTCTTGAACTCATACCTGATATGATATCGCAAAAGCTTCACGTAGCGCCCAAATGCATGCCATGGCTTGGTACATCCGATTACTTTTGGGGTTTCTTCTATCATGAAATTATTATTTGGATGAGATCCACTAACTCAGCAATAGATCAATCTATTTAGAAAGCAACATGAAAAATATGGACAGAAAAAAGAGGAAGGGATGCCGTTGGTGGCAAACAATGCGGATGGTGGTGCGTTAGAGCTCGGAAGCGAAGCATCTAATTAAGAAATTTGCCTACTGGCTCACCTCGATCTGATGTCAGATGCTGGTCCTCCACTATTTCTTCAACTCGAATGTCTCTGAGTAACATAGAAGGAGCTAACCTACCAATAGTCCAGAAACTTAAAAATGTGCGAAATGAACCCATTTGAACACGAAATCTTAAACCATAGGGTGACAAGACCATAATAGCTACTTGCGTTACTGATTGGATTCATGATCCTGGGAGCGGTCCAAATTCTCGCTGCATCAAAACCTAGTACACTTTTTTGTCAACCAGCCATCTGCTTGCAACCTTGGGTACCATGCACTCTCTTGTCAACACAAGCTTTACGTAAGCACGACCAAGAGCTCCTGTCAACATAAGTTCAACTCTCATCTTTTTCTGTACTATTATATTAGATAAAATAATATTATTTTTTGAACCATAAAATTATTTTTGGAGAGGATTTAAACATTAAAAATTCGGATTTTAAAAATATTTTTTATTTATGACAACATATAAATAGAAATAACAATCATTATTTATATTATAGTGTTCTATTATAACAAGAAAGAATGGAAAATAATGGCTGTTATAGTTTTCATGTTATTTACCTAAATAACATAATGGAGGGGGCCGAAGCAATCATAATGGCAGTTCCTGTGGTTATGATGTCACTATTTCAAACCATGGTATGCACGGTGGAGGCATTGCAGCTTTTCCAGCTAGAAGTACATTGCTAAAAATGTACATCTGATTTTCTTATGTATCTATTCTAATAAAATTTTAAATCATAATTTTTTAATCATTATTAGGGATTATTAGTCTGCCATCTGATTCATCAGTAATTGATTGACTGTCGACCATCGATGGTCATTCACCGATTGATAATTGACGATAAAAAAACTCATCGAAGCATCAATGGCCTATCGACTTGCTATCGATCTGATTGATACAACGATGAGAGTATCGACATACTGCCATTCGACGGACCGACCATCATTCGGTCTCAAATCCATCAATCAACCAATAGATGATCGATCAGCCTCTAAATCCATCGATCGACTGATGATCAGTCGGCCTCCCCAAATTAATCGACTGATCGATGATCAGTCGGTTTCCGCAAGTCAACCGACCGACTGATGGTCGATCAGCTCTAAGTCAATCGACTGTCCGATGGAAACTCTCCAAACAATCTATCCAGATCCTGATTAGCCTTATAAAACTACCCATGAGAAGAATGGGCAACGATAATTAGTGGATAGTTTTAATTACTTATCCACGATCATACTACACCCACGTACTCAGCGATTATCACTCTGACACTTATAAAAGGAAGGTAACCTGATTAGTTTGGCAGGACACATCTAATAATTTTAGAGCAATCTCTATTACTTTGCTCTCAGATTCATATATGATCAATCCATTCTACTAACTTAACATTGGAGGGTCCCCACTAGAGCTAACTCCGATCAGTACGGACTTACTCTTGTAGATTTTTCGATGTTCGATCGTAGATGCAGGTGGAGTGGCCGCAATAAATTGGTGCACTAGGAAAGAGGGAATGTGAAAAGAAAAACAAAGCATATAGGTTACGTTTCTAAAAATGGCAAAAACACGTGCTCGCAATTCAATCAACTCCACCGACCAGTCGTCCCGACGAGAAGCACTTCCCCCTCCGCCACCGTCAATGGTGGAACCAAATTCTTCACATCCATCAGTTACGGTGGACACGTAGGTCCAGTAACTAGCTGTTTTAATGCAGCAGGTTCAGATTTCGATGGAGACTGTGCACAATCTCTAGCCGCAACGCCCGTGATGGCAAAAGGCATAGTGGCGTGGGTGGCACCATCCAGGCATAGCCGCCATGCACCAAGGTGCTCAATCTCCCTTCGTCGGAGCGACCGTCTCGACGCTCGCATATGATGAAGTCTTCATCTCCTCCTTGCTCATGAGGAACCGCTCAACGGTCATGACGGTCTGTCTCCTCTTCTTCTCATCAGAGCGAACACAAGGAGAAACGATTGTGCGACCCTACAACTTCCCCCTCCTCCAACTCTTCCAGAGGATCAATGCTGGAGATGTCATACCAGCGACGATTGAGTGACTATGAATAGAAAGTTCAAAAAAATCAACCATCGATTGGCCTAGATCCAGGAGGATGCAAAGAGAGGATCCTCTAACGATCTCCGTATCCACATGGCCCCTCCTTTCTACTCATGTATCATGAACGTGTCAATCTCATCATGATTTAAGATGCCTCAAGTAGAATTGTACGATGGCTCCACTGATCCAATCAATCATCTCCAGAGCTATAAGGCTCTCATGATGATCTAGGAGATGAATGACGCCCTCATGTGCATCGACTTTCTAGCCACTCTTCAGAAAGCTGCTTGAACCTGGTACTTTGGGCTTTAGCTGGAAAGCATCGATTCCTTCGAGCAACTCAAAGACTCCTTCGTGGTTTCCTTCAGCACCAGCCAAAGAAAGCCATAAACTTTAGACAGTCTCTTCTCGATCAAGCAGAATGAAGGAGAGACTCTTCGGGTCTTCGTGGCATGTTTTAATGCCACCACGCTTGAGGTCGGAAATCTCAACGAAGAAGTGACTGTTTTGATAATGAGGCAGGGTCTGTGGGGATTTCAGTTTACCTACTCATTGGATAAGAATCCTCTCAGACTTATGCTAAACTTCTAGAGTGCATGGATAAATATATTCGTGCAAAAAAAGGCACTTCTGACCGACGCCAATAAAACGAAAAGGGACAGAAGAAGAAACAATAGAAGAACGATGCTTCGGTCAGTCCCAATCGATCCATTTCAAATAAAAAAGAGACGTCCTCCCGATTGAGCCCAATGCCAACCCATTTGAAGAGTCGGTATAATAATTACACTCTCCTCTCCACTCCACGAGCTCAAATCTTGATGGAGATCGAAGAAGAGGAATGCCTTTGCCGACCCCCACCGATGAAACATTCGGACAAAGACAAAAAGAGGTACTGTCGAGTCCATCATGACTACGGTCATGACACCGAACAATGCTTCCAGCTAAAGGATGAGATTAAGGCACTCATCCGACGAAAATTTCTCAGCAAGTTCCAGCCCGACCACTCAACTCAACTGCATGCCGATCAACCACCACCATCAAGGGAGAACCATTGAAATCGATCGACGACTGAAATGATCAATATGATTTCTGGAAGACCAAGAGCCAGGGGGTAACATCCGAAGAAGAATCGACCAAGAAGCGATGATTCGATGAACCTATTTCTTTTTTGGATGATGATGTAAGAAGAATTCAAATTCTCCATGATGATACTGTCATCATCTCGATGATGATAGCGAACTATGATGTAAAAAGAGTTCTCATAGATAATGAAACTTCAACTAATATTTTGTTTTACTTGACTTTCTTCTGAATGAAATTATTGACAGAACAACTCCGAAAATTTCTCATCCCTTTGGTCGGATTTGCAGGAGACGTCGTCAATGTTGAAGGAGAGATAGACCTTCCATTGACTGCAGGGACAGAACCTTGACAAAGCACTGTCGTCTTAACTTTTATAGTCATTAGAGTCTCGTTGGCGTACAACGCCATACTCAGAAGGCTGGGACTCAATGCCCTCAAGACGATAGTGTCCACGTATCACTTACTGATTCGATTTCTGACTAAAGTCAGAAGTCAGAGAAATGCGAGACGACCAATAGATTGCCTGATGCTATCTCATAATTACTACAAAAGAGAATAAGTTGGAAGACTCTTCCTCGCTAGAAGGACTTGATCAACGGGAAGACAAAAAACAAGGTAAACCGATTAAATAGTTGATCTCCATCCTATTGCAAGAGAATGACCCGACTAAGGTTATTCAAATTGCATCACACCTTCAGATGATGGAGCATAAACAATCGGTTCGGTTGCTAAGAGCCAATACCGACGTATTCTCTTGGTCGACAACCGATATGCCGGGCATACCTCCAAAAAAAATCACTCACTGACTGAATGTTAATCCAAACATCAAGCCAGTGAGACAGAAGAAGCGACCATTTATCCCCAAGCGATAAAAGATCATCGACGAAGAGGTAGACAAACTCCTCATGGCAGACTTCATCAGAGAGGCCCATTACCCCGATTAGCTTGCTAATGTCATCATGGTAAGAAAAGCAAATGAAAAATGGCGCATCTACATCGACTATACCAATCTGAATGAAGCATGCTCAAAGGATAATTTTTTTCTTCCAAAGATAGATCAATTGGTCGATGCGACCTCAAAGCATCGACTCCTAAGTTTCATGGATGCTTTCATAAGCTACAATCAGATCCGAATGGCACCTGAAGATGAAGAACATACTACCTTCATCATCGATAAAGAAATTTATTGCTACAAAGTGATGCTGTTTGAACTAAAAAATGCAGGAGCGACCTACCAACCATTGGTGAACAAGATCTTCAAGCCACAAATTGGATGGAATATGGAAGTATACATCGATGATATGCTGATAAAAAGCATTCAAAGTTCGGATCATGTTCGAGACTTAGAAGAAGCTTTCGACACACTCCGACGGCATCGAATGAAGTTGAATTCGACCAAATGCACCTTCGGAGTGATGGCCAAAAAGTTTCTCAATTTTCTTATTTTGCATCGAAAAATCAAGGTAAATCCTGAAAAGATAAAAGCAATCATTGATATGAAATATCCAACTTCGAACAAGGAGGTGCAATAGCTCAATGAAAGAGTCGCCGCGCTTAGTCAATTTATTTTCAAGTCTGCCGAAAGATGTCTTCCGTTCTTCAAAACTCTACGATAGACTAAAGATTTTTCATAGACTGATGAATGCCGATGATTCTTTAAAGAACTAAAGAAATACCTGATGACTCCTCCATTGCTTGTAAAGCCGATGAAAGAAGAACCTTTATATTTATATCTGGACACGTTCGACGAAGCTATTAGTTCGATTTTGATCAGAGAAGATGAAAATTGAGTACAACATCCTTTTTAACTATGTGAGTAAAGTACTTTATAATGTCGAAACCTGATACTCAAAGATCGAGAAGATGATCTATGCCCTGATCATTTTGACATAATGGCTTCGGCCCTACTTCCAAGCCCACATAATTCATGTTCTCATTGATTAATCCCTGAGATCGATCATGCATCAACTAGATACTTCAGATTGAATGGCAAAATGGACGATAAAGCTTAGCAAATTCGACATCCAATATCGCCCTCATCCATCAATGAAGGCCTAGGTTCTGATCGATTTCATTGTCGAGTGTACCATCTCAAACGACGAGCTTGACAAAAAGGTGACTTGCAAATTGATAGAAAATATTTCTAAAATCGACCATGGTTCGATTTGGGTGTTGATAGAAATGCGATATTATCATTAAGACACCATATTTATCAGTTTAATCTGATTTGTTAAAATAATTAAAAATACATAGATAGTAGTGAGTCGGGTCGAATCCATAGAAAAGATAGTATTTTAGATTTAAAATCTTTAATTTAAAAAAAATAATAATAATAATTTGAGTTTTGAAATCAAAAGTGAAGTTTAAAGATTAAAAATAAAAATTAAAAAAAATATAAAAATTTAAACTTGGTACTAAGATCTACTAGTTAGATCTTTGCATCTACTTATAATAAAATAAAAAATAATAATTAAAGTATAAAAATTAAATTGCAATAAAAATAAAGAGTAAGAAATTAAACTATAAAAAAATAAAATTTTTATTAATTAAAATTTTAGAATTTAAATACATAAAATTTAAAAAAAATAAAAGAGCCTGATCTCTGATCTTGGATCGACATTGGCAGAAAGATGGTGTAGAAATCTAGCTCTTCTTCTCGGCATCCATTGCTTTGAAGCAGCCTTTAACCTATAGCCTAACTTCGTCCTATACCAAAGCTTCACCTTGATCGAAGATATTGATTTCTAGAGGTCTGGGGTCCTTTTTATAGAGCTAGGAGGGCTGGAGAGTTTGCTTCTGGGCAATGTGGGACTAAGGAACTCTTTGATCATCAAAATATAAAAAAACCTAAATAAAAATTAGACTAAAAGAAGTCTTAGATGAATTCTACTACTTTGGATGAAATTTAGCCGTAAATAGAAATCCAACGGTCCAAAAATCATCAAAATCGGATGTACATTGGCCTAAATCAGGTTGGATTAAATTTTGGCCGTCCGATCGTACTTTGATGGAGGAAATCTGGCCGCAAATCATGCTTCGGGAGTCTTGATCACCGCCAGGAGTGTTCTGGACCATTAGATCATCCCCTGGATTGAGTGCTGCCGTTCGATGGCGATCCGGGTGAAGTTAGAAACCAAATCAAATTTGGAATAAACCCTGACCGTCCGATCATGACCGCAATCAACCCAGCCATCCGATCGCGCAATTACTATTCTCATAACCACGTGGACCGACTGCACCATACACCACAGCCAATCAACGCTCTTATCGCTGAATGAAAAGACCAAAATATCCTGTGAGCCATGATAAATTTCTGTAGATCCTTTAGGTCTGCCACGTATCGCACCTTGATTCGTCGGTTGCTACTAAGCTGGCGGTCTATGCCTGGATCGTGGACCGACTGATGGCTTCAATGGCTAAGTCAACTTTGATGGCTTGGCTTGGCTTGGTGGCTTGACTTGCGGAGCCGGCTGAGCCATTTTCTTTTTTTATTTAATTTTTATTTATTTTATTTTTTTAAAAATTTATATCTTTTTCGTTTTAGCTCTATTTTACTGAAAATTTATTTCGTTGTGATCAAAAAAATGAGCTCTTTCTATTGATAATAAAATTTTATTTTTTAACTTTTATTATTTTTTAATTAATTTTTTAATTAATAAAAATATGAATTTCTTAAAAATTATATATAAATTGATTAATAATTTTTAAAAATTAATATAAATTAATTAATAAATTAATATTTTTATTGGTAAATTTATGATGCTTATCACATCCCCCAACTTAAGCTTTGCTCGTCCTCGAGTAAAGAAAGAATTTAGTTTTAAATATCTTTTGACTTTAGAGTTTCGAATTTTACCTAAGCAGTTTTCAAAATGGCCATTGATATTCAGTAGAGCTTAAATGAGATATATCATTAGGGTATTAATACTTATCAATAAAAAAATTAAGTAAAGAACATTAAATTTTTTAGAACTTTTTCTAAATTATCCTATCTTTATCTCTGATTTATCTAAACTTTCATATAGGCAGGTATATTGCTACTTTCGTCCTTCATTTATTAATTTTTATTTTTATATTATCCACTTTTTTATGTGAATATCATTGCTTACTTAGGCAACGAAATTCGATTATTCGGTGAAAAACTAATATTTTTTTTTTAAATATTATACCACTATTGAGTGTCTTAACTCCTTAAGCTTTCTATTTGATTCATGTAGCGAGTCTTGGTCCAATGACTCCCAAATTAGTTGGCTTTAGGGCACTAGGTATAGAATATCCCTCGGACTTACTAGCTCGAATCAAATAGGCTATGAGTTAAGACTAGCTTTACAACGAGCTTCTTTGCCCTTCCCATCTTTTGACGCGAAACTCAATGCTTGCTTAGGTAAAGAGGTCTGATTACTCAGTGAGAAGTACTAAAAATTATTTTATTAAAATAAATTTTTTATATGAAGAAACGTATAGTTATCCTACATAAGCCTATAAAAAGTGGACTTTTCTTTGATGCTAGTAGAAATAATTAGAAATGCTCCAAGAAAAAACTTTTTATATTCTAGACTTAACTCTTTATTGAATTTTTTTAATACTTGATTCCTCAATATCTCACAGATTCTCTGATCTGTGCATCATTTTTTTAAAAAAAATGCTTAGTTTAATTCGATTCTTAAGCATAATCAGATGTCTAAATACTAAATACTAACTTTTTTGAGGACTTAAAATTTTAAAATTTTTTATTTTTTTCTCCCCCCAAGTTAATCGACATTATCCTTAATGGAGAAGAAAAAATAAAGAATGTAATAAATAATATGGAAGAATACACCTGACTATATTTTTGGTCCAGCACATGCCTTTAAAAATTTAGGCTCTCCCTCCAACTTATTCAAATTATCCTAAAAAAAATAAAGTAAAAAAATAAATTAGATAAAAACTAAATATTGGGTTGCCTCCCAACAAGCGCTAAGTTTATCGTCTTCAGCCAGACATAATGTAGCTTATTATCCTGTGTCAAATATTGGATTGATAAATTTCAATGGTTTTGAATTGCCAATCTCAGAAAGTTGATTTATAATCCCATTATTGATGTATTCATTATTAATTTTAGGGATATAATTTGTGATTCCATTCTTAGACCCATGTTTATTAAGAATTTTTCCTATTTGTTTTTCTAAAATGCTCATGAATGGAGTTTTTGTATTAGGAGGTAAGTTTGATTCAATGGATGCTGGAATGGTGACTAAAGACTGTTTTAATTCTGGAGGTAAATTAATATGATTTTGCTTAAATAACTCCATTGATATTTCATTACATGTCTCTTGATTTTTGTAAGAAGAATCGGCTTCTAGGGTTGAAGGGAATAGGACATTAGATTTATAAGTCTCGAGTAAATCATCTATTCTCTTTCTCCCTATTTCTATCTTATTTAAATTGAAAACAGCATCAGTACTAGTTCCTGGCTCGGATTCTTCTATGTGGTTAGTCTCAGTACTAACATGTTTCTCTAAATTTTTATTTTACTAGCATCAGTACTAGCCTCTCTCACCTAATCTTGGTATGGGTCCATAAGAATTCTATAGCTTTTAAGTTCAGAAATTACTTTGGTATTCTCAAATTGGAGATTCTTAAGTGAGACATTAAATTGATAACTTGGTCCAGGTGGTTGGTGGACATTAGGTGAATTGTTTAAAATTGGTAGATTTGGTAGTTGATCTATAGCTTTTAAGTTCAGAAATTACTTTGGTATTCTCAGATTGGAGATTCTTAAGTGAGACATTAAATTGATAACTTGGTCCAGGTGGTTGGTGGACATTAGGTGAATTGTTTAAAATTGGTAGATTTGGTAGTTGATCTAATTCTCTCCTCATGTTAGACTCAACTAATTATCCTATTTGAGCTTCTAGCCTGATGATTGATTATTGTTGGCTTAGAATTAATTATCGAAGTTGATTGAATTTATTATCGACTAGATTGGTCTGTTGAGGAGGTAGGTATGAGGGCTGATTATAATATGATGGTTGGATAAACTGACTAGGCTGGCCATTATTATAGGCATAGTTTTGATATTGGAGCCTATTTTGATAGTTTTGTATCGATAAAATTTGGGTCTAAGCCTGAGTCTGTTGAGATATCCAAAAAAAATTATGATGGTTGCTTCAATCTTGATTATATGAATTTAAAAATGGATCATTAACCGACTTGGAGTAGCCTTTAGCAGCTTGAACTTGTTCTTGAATAAAAGATGAAAACTATGCAGTCATAGGACATTCACTCACATGATGGATTGGGCTAACATAGATTGAACAAATCTTCTGATAATTAGAAGATGATGTGAATTGTGCAGGAGATTGTTGATCTAGAATTAGGATTTGATCTAATTTTTGAGCAAAAAAATCTACTTTATTTTTCAAATTTAAATTAGTCTTATGACTAGATTCTAGATGTTTAAATTCATGGATCCCTGCCCAGGTTTGGTGGAAAGGCAACGAAGCATGGTTAATTGAGTTTTCACTCAGGATTTTAAATAAGGTATAGACTTCATCCTCACTCTTATTCATGAATGCACCTCTATAGGATGCATCTACTATCTATCTATATTGATCTCCTAAATCCTCATAGAAAGCTTGAACTATTAGCCACTTAGATAGATCATGGTGTGGATATTTTCTAAGAAATTTCTTAAGTCTCTCCCATGACTCGTGAATCTGTTCCTCTGAAAGCTGAGCAAATCTAGTGATAGCTCGCCTCATAGTATTGGTTCGGCTTATGGGATAAAATTTTTTGAGAAATTTATTTTGCAAGTCAGTCCAAGTTTTAATTGATCTCCCTATTGTCCCAAGCCAGTACTTGGCTTTATCTTTTAATAATAAGAAAAATAAATTTAGTCTAAGGGCATCATTAGTTAAATTTTGAATTCTCACCGTAGAGCAGATTTTTAAGAATTCATCCAGATGTTTATAAGGATCTTCATTGCTGTTCTCATAGAAAGATGGAAGCATCTGGATTGTAGTCGGCTTGATCTCATAGTGGGTAGCATGAATTTCAGATAATTGGATACAAGTCGATAGGTTATAGGTAGAACAAATAAAGTATTCTTTTATCTGCTTAGGTGGTTCTCTAAAATTTTCAGCCATTTGGTTATCAGATTTAATACAATTCGGCCTTTTAATTTTATGGTTGGGTTCAACTAGATCAGGTAAAGTAATTTTCTACTGTATATGTATTAATGCAACCCTAACGTATTGTTCAAATAAAAATTTTAGAATTTTTTTATATTTTTTTATTATTTTATTATATTAAAAATTAATTATTTTATTTATTAATTAAATTTAATTATTATTTTAAATATTTTTTAGTTATTTAAATTTAATTTTTATTTTATTTTATTTTATTTTATTTTTATAGGAGAAAGAAGAAGAAAGAAAGAAGAGTTCTAAAGAAGAGGTCCTAAGGAGTCCTAAAACTAAAAAGAGAGAGAAAAGAATTAGGTTTAATTAGGTTTGATGTTGGTTAGCAATCAAGTTGATCAATCAATTCTGACTAAAGATTATCCTAAATCTAGACAGCTCCTAACTGCCAAGGTCACCTTCAAGCCCTCCAAGTGTAGGATTAGCCAATCAACTAGCCAGGTAAGTGTAAGATCGGTGGGAGTCCCCCCATTGCTTATCTTAGACACCAATTGTGCTTGGCCAGGTAAGCTAACAGAACCAATTAAAAACCATCTTTCTTCGGACCCAATCATTCCTGAACCACTTTCCTAGACACTAGTCAAATTGACTAACCCTAATCTGATTCAATTTTTAGAATTCCTTATCCTATTGAGCTTGAGTTCCTAGGGCTGATATCTAATTGATTTTAAAATTAAAGGCTTAGGTCAATGCAGGATGCTGGTTGATTATTTGTGGGCCAAGAAATGATAATCAAATTCCCACCTTATCTTGTTTAATTGGATTGTGCCCTTAATTTAGATTAATATGAATATGTACAAAAAGTTTTCAATCAAAGGATTCTATGCAATTTAAACTAGATGCATGCAACTAATTGAATTCTGAAAAGCTTACTTTGCCTCCAGCAATCACCAAAAAAAATAAATAAAAATAAAAATAAAAATAATATGATGCATGTTCTAAGCAGTTAGGATTTCTAATCTTATCATGAGGCTTTTAATTAAGTTTAAATGAATATTTTTTAAATTAATTTAAAAATAAAATATATAAATAAATAAATAAATAAATAAGAGGACTAGGATTAGGATTGATCTCACCAAAATTAGATGCTTTCTTCCTTTTCTCTTTTTTTCTATAAAATAAATAAATAAATAAAAATTAGTGAGTAATATTTTTAAAAAAATATTTATAATTAATTTATAAAAAAAATTAAAGAAATCAAAAAAAAATAGCATCTATTTTTTCTCCAACAATAATGCCAAAAACTTGATAGAAATATGATGTTGTCGTTAAGACACCATGTTTATCAGTTTAATCTGACTTCTTAAAATAATTAAAAATACGTAGATATTAGTGAGTCAGGTCGAATCCATAGGAAAGATAGTATTTTAGATTTGAAATCTTTGATTTTTGAAAAGAAAAAAAAATAATTTGAGTTTTGGAATCAAAAGTGAAGTCGAAAGATTAAAAATAAAAATTAAAAAAATATAGAAATTTAAACTTGATACTAAGATCCACTAGTTAGATCTTAGCATCTACTTGCAATAAAATAAAAAGTAATAATTAAAGTATAAAAATTAAATTACCATAAAAATAAAGAGCAAGAAATTAAAGTATAAAAAAATAAAATGTTTATTAATTAAAATTTTAAAATTTAAATATATAAAATTTAAAAAGAATAAAATAGCCTGATCTCTGATCTTGGATCGATATTGGCAAAAAGATGGTGTAGAATTCAGCTCTTCTTCTCGGCATCCATTGCTTTGAAGCAGTCTTTAATCCATAGCCTGGCTTCGCCCTGTACCAAAGCTTTACCTTAATCGAAGATGTTGATTTCTGAAGGTCTGGGGTCCTTTTTATAGAGCTAGGAGGGCTGGAGAGTTTGCTTCTGGGCAATATGGGACTAAGGAACTCTTTGATCGTCAAAATATAAAGAAATCTAAATAAAAATTGGACTAAAAGAAGTTTTAGATGAATTCTACTACTCTGAATAAAATTTAGTCATAAATAGAAATCCAACAGTCCAAAAATCATCAAAATTGGATGTGTATCGATCTAAATCAGGTTGGATTAAATTTTGGCCATCCGATCGTACTTTGATGGAGGAAATTTGGCTCCAAATCATGCTTTGGGAATCCTGATCACCGTCGGGAGTGTTCTAGACCATTAGATCATCCCCTGGATCGAGCGCTGCCGTCCAATGGCGATACGGGTGAAATCAGAAATCAAATCAGAGTTGGAATAAATCCTAACCGTCCGATCATGACCGCAATCAACCACAGCCATCTGATTGCATAATTACTATTCCCATGGATCGCATGGACCGGCTGCACCATATATCACAGCCAATCAACGCTCTTGTCGTTGAGTGAAAAGACCAAAATACCTTGTGAGCCGCGATAAATTTTTGTAGACCCTTTAAGGGTCTAGGTCTGCCACGTGTCGCGTTTTGATTCGTCGGTTGCTGCTGAGCTGACGGTCTATGCCTGGATTATGGATCGGCTGATGGCTTCAACGGCTAAGTCGGCTTTGATGGCTTGGTGGCTTGGCTTGCGAAGCCGACTAAGCCATTTTTTTTTAGTGTGCATGTGCAATTAGAAGTGCTGTTAGCCTTTAAATGACCTAAGTAAGCTGTTAATAGTCTGACCAAGTAATCTGCTTTTTAACTCGCTACCATTATTAATTAATACTTGCTAACTTTATTATTTTTCCTAGTTTATTTTGCTTAAGATTCTCTTTCCTAAAATATGGTTTATCCAAAATTTGATTACCGTTGCTTCGAAGCAGCCTTTAACCCATAGCCTGACTTCGCCCTATACCAAAGCTTCACCTTGATCGGAGATGTTGATTTCTGGAGGTATGGGGTCCTTTTTATAGAGCAAGGAGGGCTGGAGAGTTTGCTTTTGGGCAATGTGGGACTAAGGGACTCTTTGATCGTCAAAATATAAAAAAATCTAAATAAAAATTTGACTAAAAGAAGTTCTAGATGAATTCTACTACTCTGGATGAAATCTAATCGTAAATAGAAATCCAACGGTCCAAAAATCATCAAAATCGGATGTGTATCGGCCCAAATCAGGTTGGATTAAATTCTGGCCGTCCGATCATGCTTTGATGGAGGAAATTTGGCCGCAAATCATGCTTTGAGAGTTTTGATCACCTTGGAAGTATTTTGGATCGTCAGATCATCCCCTGGATCGAGCATTATCATCCGATGGCGATCCGGGTGAAATCAAAAATCAAATCAGAGTTGGAATAAACCCTGACCGTCCGATCATGACTGCAATCAACCGCAGCCATCCGATCACACAATTACTATTCCCATGGACCGCATGGACCGGCTGCACCATATACCGCAGCCAATCAGCGCTCTTGTCGTTGAGTGAAAAGATCAAAATATCCTATGATTCGTGATAAATTTCTATAGACCCGGGTCTAGGTCTGCCACGTGTCGTACCTTAATTCGTCGATTGCTGCTGAGCTGGCGGTCTACGCCTGGATCGTGGACTGGCTAATGGCTTCAATGGCTAAGTCGGCTTTGGTGGCTTGGCTTGGCTTGGTGGCTTGGCTTGCAGAGCCGGCTGAACCATTTTCTTTTTTTTATTTAATTTTTATTTATTTTATTTTTTAAAAAATTTATATCTTTTTCATTTTAGCTCTATTTTATTCAAAATTTATTTTATTATGATCAAAAAAATAAGCTCTTTCCATTGATAATAAAATTTTATTTTTAAATTTTTATTATTTTTAAATTAATTTTTTAATTAATAAAAATATGAATTTCTCAAAAATTATATATAAATTGATTAATAATTTTTAAAAATTAATATAAATTAACTAATAAATTAATACTTTTATTGATAAATTTATGATGCTTATCATGTGTTATATGTCGATAGGGCATCAAACGCCCTCGGGAGCAGAGCTAGACTTATTTTGGCAAATGCTGACAGAACAATCACTGAATACGTCCTCCGATTTGATTTCAAAACTTCAAATAATCAAGCCGAATATAAAGCTCTTCTTGCCAGCTTGAGAATTGCCAAGGAGCTCAGAGTTGATGAGTTAAAGACTTTCACCGATCCTCAACTCATCGTGGGATAAGTCAAAGACGACTTCGAAGCTCGCGATCCGATAATGCAAAAGTACTTGGAGAAAGTGAAGGATCAAACTTTCATCTTCAAATACTTTGATATTTCACACATCTCCTGAGCCAAAAATGCTCAAGCTGATGCTCTCTCCTGACTCGCCATGACTACTCCCAATGAACTTGGCCGAACATATATTGAATACCTTGATGCACCAAGTATCGAAAGAAAAGAAGAAGTACTGCAAATCAACGATGAACCAAGCTGGATGGATCCGATCATCAAGTACCTAACTAAAGGAACCTTATCCGACGATCCATCGGAAGTAAAATATTTAAGATGGATGGCCTCACAATATATAATGATGGACGGACGACTCTACAAACGATCCTTCTTTCTTTCGCTATTAAAGTGCTTGGGACCATTGATGCTGATGATGTACTTTGGAAAGTCTACGAAAGGATCTACGAGAACCACTTGAGAGGCAAGTCCCTCGCCTATAAGATCCTTCAGCAAGGGTATTACTGGTCGATAATGCAAAAGGATGCAACCGAGTTCGTCCAAAGATGTGAGCCATGGCAAAGGCATGCCAACATACAACGTCAATCGGTGATGCAACTAACATCGATCATAGCTCCATAGCCATTTGCGTAGTGGAGGATCGACATACTTGGTCAATTTTTTCCGACGTTCGAATAAAAAAAATTTTGGTCATCGCCATCAACTACTTTACAAAATGGATAGAAGTCGAATCTTTGGCATAAATTACGAAAACTAAGATGGAGGACTTCGTTCAGAAATCCATCATTTATAGATTCGGGCTTCTACATATGATTATAACCGATAATAGCCAGCAGTTTGACAACCAGAACTTTAAAGACTTCTGCACGACATAAAATATCGCGCATAAGCTAACGTCGATCATCTATCCATAATCGAATCACGGCTTGAAAAGCCGACTCAACAAGGCCAAAGATCTATGGATAGAAGAACTACCTTCAGTACTATGGGCCTACCGAACAACTCCTCGAGTCCCGACGGGCAAATCTCCTTTCAACCTTGCTTATGGAATAGAGACGATGATACCCGTCGAAGTTGGGCTACCTTCGATGAGAGTCGAAAAGTATGATGAGACAAGTAATTCGGATCATCGAAGGGCAGACTTGGATCTACTATCCAAAGTTTGGCAAAAAGCTTAACTTAGAATGACAGTTTACCAGCAGCGAGTCATCAAGTATTATAATAGAAGGATCAAATCGAAGGAGATTCGCCAGTTAGACCTAGTCCTGCAGAAGGTTGAAGTGTCTAAACTGTTGGACTAGAGGAAGCTCTCTCCGAACTAGGAAGGGCCCTATCGAGTAGCGAAAACCCTTCGACCTAGAGTGTATCGACTTGAAATACTTGATGGAGTTGAAATTTTTTGAACATGGAACGCCGATAATCTTAAAGTGTATTATCAATAAAATTGGCTCCATGTACTTTTGATAGACTCAAGGAATAAAATGTTCGCAAAAGTTTTCTCAAAGAAAACTTAAGCATCTTCTCTACAAACAACTATCAGTTGATCGATGCATCAGTCAGCCGGAGACCAAATAAACTAACTGATCGATCAACCGTCGGCTAAACATTACATCCGACTGACTAACAAACGATATTCTTCAGTCGATATCTCTTTCAACAAAGACTACCGATCAGCAACTATCTTCTATAACTCAAATAGCCGATCGATGAACCAACCAACGATATCGACACATAACTTTCTTACGAAATAATGAGGGAAGAAAGCGTCAATCTACTAGTTATGAATTAGTTGGTTTGCCCAGACTAGTGAAGAACGTGACCAATATTGATTAGGCTATGGTCGAATCGAAGGATGGTTGACTTATACCCGATCGTTATGATCAAATATTGACTGATAAAAAGCTGACTAAAAGTTGGCTAAAAAACTAACCAAAAGTTGCCTTGTACCCGACCATCGTATACTTCTAAAAATTAATTAAGTAATTGAACGATAAAAAGCCGACCAAGTGTCAGCTAAAAATCAATCCATGGTCAGCTTACATCCAATCATTAAACACTTTAAATGATCTGATTAATTATGGATTGATAAAAATTGACTAAAAATTGATTAGAAATTGACTCAGGATTGGCTTGACCCCGATCTTTAAATATTTCAAAAAATGACTAAGTATTGGCTAGCTAAAAATCCGATTTTAAGTCAGTTAGAAAGCTAAATAATAGTTGGTTAAATAAAACTAACAAACAAGCAATCAACAACCGATCGATCAAAGTATGTGCAGTTATGGTGTAAGTAAAATTTGCACAACAAAAGATAAATATAAATAAAAGTTCTTCATTACTGTAAAAGAAAGATTACAAATGGACTTTTGGTCCTTACAAAATATGAATTATAAGTTTCAAAAGAAAGCAAAGTATAAGTCAACTCAATGATCGGCTGCTCCGAAGGTTGATCAATGATGGCTTCAATTTTGATTATCGGTACGGCCTTCGATGGAACGACGTTAGTCGAGGCAGCTCCATTGGCCTCCTTGGCTCTCCAATGGAGCTTTCATGATTGATTGGGGAGTCGACGTACCTTCAGGGGGTGCAGCAATAACCAACTTAGTTGGAACTAAGGCAGTAGTGAGAAGATCTTCATCCGTCGGACCCATGGGTGATCCATTGTCCCCTCCCTCTTCTTCTTCTTCAGCACCAAGAATGACGATATTGCTGAGATCAAGATCAGGAAAGAGCTAGTAAACAGCATCCCGATCATTGCCAAACTCGATCCAGTAGGAAGCTTCACTCCCTTGGAGGATCAGGATCTTCAAATCAGAAGAGATCTTGAATTCTTTGACACCTAGCTCTTTCGCTCAATCAAGATCCCACTGAAGAGCCTGGATCTCCTCCGATCGAAGATAACTCCCCATCAGCAGTCTGCCACTTTCGATGCAAGTCCTTCGCCTCCTTGGTCCAATTATCGCGGTCCTTCTCCAGCTTGTTCACCGCGCACTTCTTCTTCTTAATGCGACTCTTCTGAGCCTTCACCTCCACCTGAGCCGACTTAAAGTCGGATTGAATTGACTCAAGTTCGGATCTTATCGACCCAAGTTTGACTCTTAGATGGAAGACTTTGTCGGACAAGTTCCTCTCCCGGATGGCTGCATCCTCCTCCCGCTCCTTCAACCATCGAATCACTAAGTCCCGTTCGACATTTGTAGCCGACACAGAGTCGAAACATGCATGTCGAAGATCGGCCATTCTATGGCAGGCCAACTCAAATTCGGTCATGTCGTTAGCCACTGTTCAAGGAGAATAAATTAAATTAGTCAAAAACAATTGCCGACTTACTTCGATAAAAGTCAGGTAGAATGATCTGAACAAGTCGGCTAGGGTCTGACTCCTCCTTGACTCCTGGTCGTTCAGAAGGAAAATGGCATGAACCAAATTTCTTGCCAACTAGGGATCAAAAAAAGCCGAACCACCTTCAAGGATCCGAACATCAACTCATTTGGAGTCTGTATATCCATGGTTGGAAGCATCACTCCCAACCGATGCAGAAGAAACCGACGCCTTTCCTTATCTTCTAGCAGATGATTATTCTGGAGGCACGACACCCACTCAGGTGTGGATGGAGATGGCGAGCGCCCTTGATGAGTCGAAGTTGATCGCGGAGCGGGCGCAGCAACAACCGACTGAGCTCCCGACATAGAAACAATAGTTGGCATGTCGATGATGACGACATCTTCCTCCGACCGTATGACGGTCGGAGGGGCTTCAAAAGTTGCAGCAGCCGTCGAAGCATGCAAGGTGACGATGGGAGGAGCTGTCAGTGGAGCATCGACGGAATCTTGAGCAATTGAAGGACCAGCTGCCCGACTCTTCTTCGGTACACATAATGAATCGACGCCAGGTGCCACTCTCTTTCGAGTGGCGAATTGACAAACTTCATCTTTGAAAAATCCAGTAGGAAGATGCATCCCTACAAAATCGATCAACAAATTCAAGTTAATATTGAAAATCGACCAAAAGAAAGAAAATTCGAAGCTACAAACATAATGTGTACCTATGAACAACGCCGAACCAAGTTCGGTATCGTACAGGGCAGCTTCAGTAATTAAATATTTTATGGGGGGACCTCCATGTCATTCAACTTAAAAAAAAAAATTTTGATCAGCCGGGTCCATCCGACTGTTTTTATTTGAAAGGACATTTGGCTCCCCCCACACTGACGAAATATTTCAAGGAGCTGGAGAAGAAATAAACAAGAACTAGATCTTCAAATCATGGATGGACGATGGAAGACCAGTGAGAAAGAAAGCCCCTACTCGGGGCAAAGTACCACTTTCATCGGCCTTCGGATGGGGTCGAAGAGTAAAAAAAGGTCTGAACAAGGAAAGCCAAGGGATCGTCGGGATTAACCGATACAATAAGACAAAAGTTATCAAAAGCCGAATAGAGTTCGGTGCTAACTGGTCCGACACACTGGATAGTAATCGAAGATGTTTCGAAGAAACTTTGGAATGGAGAATCTAAGGCCCGACCTAAGGTTTTCTAAATAAAAAGTAATATAACCTGATGGAAGGGAGATCACCCGATCATCGGGGCCAAGAGCCAACAATCGAAAATCCTCCAAAATTTGATACCGATCTCGAAGTTGCTCCATGACCAACGTCGTCAGCATGGAAGCTTTGGCTGCCAGACCTAATGATGAACTACTACGAATGCCAGCCATATGCGCGACTCAACAAAATAAAAGGAAAGGATAAAAAGATGTCAGAAGGAAGGTTCGAACCTCGAACCTAAGAGCTAAAAGATGAAAAAATAAGCAGATTTTTCAAAAGCTACTACTGTTGAAAGTGACAGAAGAAAAATCTTCGGGAGAGGTTCAATATATATAGGATCCACCGACGGTCGAGATGCACAAAAATCTCATCAGATGTTGACACATGTCAGCTAAAGACCGACTAGATGTCAAATCCCTCGAGCCCTACAAACATGAGACTGCCGATGGCGACCATTGAGATCCTCGAAGCATCGGATTGCAATCCTGTCGAACATCACAAAAATCATTAATGGTAGATGGTAGAATAAAATTCAAAGCGATGCCACATGTCGACCCTCTACGTTTGGTGCATCAAGATAAAATATGAAATCATTGCACCGAACTTGGGCGTGGGGGGCAACTATTGGGGGCTGTTAATCTACCGTTCAACTCACCAGCAATCGATTGATCATCGACCATCGATGGTCATTAGCCGATTGACGATTGGTGACAAAAGGACTTGACAAAGGGTCAGCAGCCTACTGACCTACTATCAGTCTGACCGATATAATGATGGGAGCATCAACATACTGCCATTCGATGGACCAACCATCATTCGGTCTCAAGTCCGCCAACCAACCAACAGATGATCGTTCAGCCTCCAAATCCGTCGATCGATTGTTGATCAGTCGGCCTCCCCAAATTAATCGATCGATCAGTCGATCCCCGCAAGTCAACCGATCGATCGACCGATGGTCGATCAGTCCCAAGTCAATCGACTGTTCGATGGGAGCTCTCTAAATAACCTATCCGACTCTCGATTGATTTTACAAAACCACCTCCAAGAAGAGCGGACAATGATAATTAGTGGAGAGTTTTAATTACTTACCCACGATTATACTATACCGAAAAAAGAGGGACCCATATACTTAGTGATTATCACTCTGACATCTATAAAAAAGAGATAATTTGATCAGTTTGGCATGATACATCTAATACTTTTAGAGCAATCTCTATTACTTTGCTCTCAGATTTCTGTTTGATCAGTCCACTCAACTAATTTAAATATCGGAGGGTCTCCATCGGAGCTAACTTCGATCAATACAGACTTGCTCCTGCAAATTTTTTGGCGTTCGATTGCAGGCACAGGTGGATTGGCCATAACAATCATGATAATAGGCATTATAATATTTATTATTTTCCATTATTTATTATTATAACATATCACTATAATGTAAATAAATATCTTTTTCTATCTATACCTTCTTTTTTATTTTAAAAAGTAAGTCTTTATCTCAAAATTTGCTCCATAATGTATGATCCAAAAATAATATAATTTAATATAATAAAAATAAATTAAAAAAATATAATGCTATTATTTTTTCATTAATGTCGGCCTTTATTTCCTATTATATTATCATTAAAGTAATTATTATTTCAATAATTATTTGAATATTAAAAAATAAAATTTGCCTTTTGAGTTAAATAATAGAGGATATAGCCATTATAATGGTTAGCAACATTTTGATAGGGTTTGTTATAATGGGATAATATATTATTTAAAGCCTTGCAAACCAAAGAGAATGCAAGCAAAAGAGACTAGAGATGAGTCGCTAAAGTTGCTCATGGACAATCCCTGCATTTGCTAGTGAGATGGTCTTTGGTAGGGATATCATTTTTTTAGCACCGTAAAAGATATTTTTATATCTTGAGCCTACTTAAAAGCTACAAAGAATGACTTCGAAATATGATCCTTGGGATTCTTCGATCTTGAGCTTCAGCCTGCCCACTCCCACAAGGCAAAGAGGCTTGTTGATATTTTTCAGTTGGAAAATTCTTTCTACACCGCGGGCGGTGTAGCTTCACTGCTAAAAAAATATTTTTATATCTTGAGCCCGCTTAAAAGCTACAGAGAATGACTTCGAAATATGATCCTCAGGATTCTTCGATCTCAAGCTTCAGCCTGCCTAGTCCCATAAGGCAAAGAGGCTTGTTAATATTTTTCAGTTGGAAAATTCTTTCTACATCGTGGGTAGTGTAGCTTCGCAAATACCGTCCATGATGATTGGCTCTCACACGGGGCTGGAGCGAAAAAAATTTTTTGGGGGGCATCACGCTTCAATCTTATGCAAAAGCCAATCACCACGAACGATGTCTGCAGAGCTACACCATCCGCTGTATAGAAAGCATTTTCCTTTCTAGTCACCCAATCGAAAGCTTGAGTCCTAAATAGATCTGATCATAGGCGGGCTTGGGCCCAAAAAATATCAAACTTTGTATAGATTCGGTCTGAAGCCCAAATAAAAATGAATAGAGTTTAGGTCCAAGATTCGATCCATGAGAATCCTCCTTATCACTATCCCAACTTTACCTGATAGTTGGTACTCATCTGGCCTTTTGAAGAAATATAGTAGAAAACGTGCAACATAAATCCGATCAAAGACTTGAAAAAAAATATTGTTGCTTGAATCTATTGGCTACAAAAGCAGAGCAATTGGTCCTATATAGAGATACTACAGTGACCTGCAAAATAAAATTCGAATAGAAGAATTTGACTCCAACGAGGATCCTCCGATACTCAAGTCAGTAGGAAATAAAAAAATAATAATGAGTTCTAAGAAATTTCTTACTTATCTAGATTCTCGAAGTTTTTGATATTTATAGGAGAGAAATATCATAGGAGTATGCTATTCCACATATCTCAGATTGTTAATCGTGCCATTATAGGCAAGATATTTGCTCCACGAGATCAAGAAATTCAAATATTCTTTTTTTCTTCATAAACTGGATGAGTGGTGTCATCTTATGGTACATGAGGATCCCATATATTAATTGCATGAGTTGTTAATCAGGAGCTGACCTTTTCTGCATGGCATGGGTGGTTGCCATATGAGTCATAAGGCCATTAATTGAGGTGTGAGAGTGGACCACGTGATAGATGGAATACAAGTAGAGTCTTAGCTCAGCATATATATGATCAAGTCTTAGCTCAGATGGCTCATCTCATAGCTCAAATAGCTCATCCTATAGCTTGGATAGCTCATCCCATAGTTCGGATAGCTCATAGCAGCAGAATATAACTCATATCAGCATGGATATGGCTCTTCCATAGCTCTTTCCAGTAGGATATAAATTTAAAACATCGAAAATACCTCCATAATATTACCCTCTTACTCTTAAGTTTGAGAATTAGACGAAAAAAGTAATGTCGACATGATGTCTCAGGCCTAGGGACATCCATCCATGCATCCCTTTAAGGCATTTGGTCCTTATTTAATGTGCGCAGTGGAAGCAGTTGAAGAAAAGCTTGAATTTTAAGTCAATCTAAGGCCTTTTGAGCTTAGGCCAATCATAGACTATTGAGGCTTAAGGCTGTTCAAAGATCATTCTGAATCAAGACCGATTGAAGGCCATTGAATTAAAGCCGATTAAAAGCTACTGAGGCTTAGCTCGATCAAAGATCGTTTTGTGTCAAGATCGATCGAAGGCCATTGAATTAAAGTCGATTGAAGGTTATTAAAGCCGATCAAATGCTCTTAAGACTTAGCCAATCATGGGCCATTAAGGCTTATGGCGATCATAGGTTGTTAATGTTTAGACTGATCATAGGCTGTCAACACTCAAGCCGATCAAAGATTGTATTGAGGTTTAGGCAGATCATAGGCTGTTGATACTTAGGCCGATCAAAGGCCATTTTGGCTTAAGCTGATTATAGGCCGTTGAGGCTTAGACCAATCAAAGGTCATTGAATTAAAGCCGATCAAAGGCGATTGAGGCCTAGGATGATCAAAGATCGTTTTGAGCTAAGGCAGATTGAAGGCCATTGAATTAAAGTCGACCGAAGGCTATTGAGGCCGATCGAAGGTCAATTATTAAGGGCTGAGGGTCCTTTTGGTGATGTAATCCTTTTAGGCTAGTTTTTTTTATGTTATCTCTCTAATGGCATAGGGCTTATCTTGGTATTCATCTCATCTTTGTAGTCTTGGTTCAATCTCCACTTTAAGTACTTGAAGACCTGTTGTTCTACAAAAAGAACGATACAAAATAATAAATATGGCATGAAAACTTTTTACCATGAGAGTTATGGGCTCTATTTGAGAGCTTTTGGGTTCTACTTGACTCCTCTGTTATTTGTCTCAGTTTGAACTGAAGTTTTACCTCAGTTTGGGCTTATTTTTGCTTTGGATTAGCCTGATTTCATCTCAGATTGGTCTTAATTTTATCTTGGATTGGCCTTGAGCTTGATCTCGGATTGGTCTTCAGCTTGATCTCGAATTAATCTTAATTTTGACTTTAGATTGGTCTTGAGCTTGACCTTGAATTTCTGCTGATTTTAGCTTTTTGAGCCCAGATTTCTATCCATTTTGGCCTTCTGAACTCGAATTTTTGCTCACTTTATCTTCTGAGCTCAGATTTCTACTTATTTTGATTTTTTAAGTTTGGATTTCTACTCACTTAGCCTTCTAAGCTCGGATTTCTGCTAATTTTGGTTTTCTAAGCTTGAATTTTTGCTGATTTTCATTTTCTAAACTCAGATTTCTACTGATTTTAGCATTTTGAGCTCGGATTTCTGCTTATTTTAACTTTTTAAGCTCGGTTTTCTACTCACCTAGCCTTCTGAATCCTGATTTCTGCTCATTTTGACCTTCTAAGCTCAAATTTTTATTCATTTTAATTTTTTAAGATCAGATTTTTGCCATTCTCTGTACAGTCTTTATTTTATCCTTAGCTCGGCCTTGTTTTTCTCCTATGGTTCTATGAGAAGAAAAAGAGAGAATAATTGATGGAAGCTTAAAAGTCTTTTACCATAAGTTTTTGTTTGAGAGCTCGTGAGTTTTGCTTGGCTCCTTGTTATTTGGTTTAGGCTTGATCTATCTCTTGAATCATTTTAATTTTGACTTCAAATCAAGCTTTGACTGCATATGTAAAATACATAAACTTTGATGCCGCAGACAACTTGAGCTGCACGTGGAAGCATGCGACTTCAGCCATGCTGGGAGCATGCGGATCAAAGTGCATGCAGGACTTTGGCTGCATTAGGGGTGCATGGATCTTAGTGCATGGGGAACCTCCACCGTGTTGGGAGTGCATGGATCTTGACAAAGAAGTAAAATCGACGGCAACGAGCTCACGATTGCTAAAGGCGTAGGGGCCAAGGGGCCGCAATGAGCTCGCAAGAGTGAGGTCGGCCATTGTGAGCCAGCAATAAATTTTTTTTCACTGGCTGCTCCTCGTTAGCCATGCATCATTGTTCTAACACATCATTTCGATCATAGCGGTCCAGATGTATACTCGCTGACGCAAAGATTGCGCCTTTCCTTCATCTGTTATTACTTGAATCTATTGGCTATGAAAGTGGAGTGGTCGATTTTATATAAGGATGCTGCAATGACCTGCAAAATAAAGTTCGGATTGGAGGATTTGACTCTGGCGAGATCCTCCAACACTCAAGTCAGTAGAAAATAGAAGAGCAACAATGAGTTCTCTGAAAAAAAAAATTTCTTATATATCTAGATTCTCGAGATTTTTGGTATTTGTAGGAGAGAAATATCATGAGAGTATGCTATTTCATATATCTCAGACCGTTAATCGTGCCATTGTGGACAAGATATTCGCTCCATGAAATCAGAAAATTTGAATATCCTTTTTTTTTCATAAGCTGGATGAGTGATGTCACTTCATGGTATATGAATGTTCTATATATTAATTGTATGAGTTGTCAATCAGGAGCTGACCTTTTCTGCATTGCATAGGTGGTTACCATATAAGTCAGGAGGTCATTAATTGAGGTGTCAAAGTGGACCACGTGATGGATAGAACCCAAGTTGAGTCTCAACTTAATATATATATGGCCAAATCTTAGCTCAGATGGCTCATCTCATAGCTCAAATAGCTCTTCCTGTAGCTCAGATAGCTCATCCCATAATTCGGATAGCTTATAACAGTAGAGTATAGCTCATATCAACATGGATGTGGCTCTTCCATGACTCTTCCTAGCAGGATATGAATCCAAGACATCGAAAATACCTTTATATAAAAATTTTAAAAAAAAGGCCTAGCTAATCTTGGAAAAAAAGATTTTTGTAACCTTCGACCACTACTTGTTCATTGTTTTTTAAAGAGAGCAAATAATTTAGTGCAAATAAGATCACTTGGGGCTCCAGGGTTTTTCTCATAGATTCATTCAATTATAGACATCACTTTTATTTTCTATATTTTTTCATAGATAAAAAATAAAAAATTTATTTCTATATTGAATTAAAATATAGATATATTTAGTATAGTAAATTATTTTAAGAAATAAAAATAGTGATAAACACGATGGTAAATGCTGATCATGTTGAATGCTAGTATGAAAGAAATAAAGTGATAGTAGCAAAATAAAGCGATAGTAGCAATGATAACAATGATAGTATAATAAAGGTAAAATAGTAAAAGTAATAATGATGGCATAAATGATGAAAGTGAGAGTGCCAATGATATCGCAGAGATGATAGTTATGGTAGTGGTGGTGTGGTAAAAGGTTTGATAACAGCGTGATAATGAATAGTAGTAGTGCGGCATTAGAAATATAGTAGAGGTGATGATGATGGTAGCTATGATATGATAACAATGATGGTGGCAACAGTGATGGAGATGATAGTAATAGTACCAGTAAAAATATGAATTTTGTTTGTTTTATAAATATTGAAAGTAAGAATTTTTTTTATTTTTTTTAAAAAATGTGAATATAATTTAAATAATATTATAAAATATTGTTACCTCGATTCCTATAATTTTTATTTTTTTAAAATATAAAATAGAAAAAGGGGATGCCAAATAGCTACAATGATTTGCTTTAGTATATGGAAAATAGGATATATCACAAGATTAAGCACAAAAATAGATTCCTCACCTTGAGGGATCCAATGAAAGGACAAGAGCAAGGTAAATTTCTAGTGAAGAAAAGGAACTATATAATTTAGCTTGCGGTGTCACAAAGCATAACGGGCGGAACATGTTTTTTTTTGCTGTACATGGACTTGTCAAGAGAGGAAAAAAGTGCATGCATACAATAATTGGAGAAGAAATCCACCCCATCTTGAGACAATGGTTACAAGGGCAATACTTTCTACACCGCATGCAGTGCGTTATCGCATAACCCAGGCAGAAAGCAAATATATATATATATATATATATATATATATATATATATATATATATATATATATTTTTTTTTTTTTTTTTTTTTTTTTTTTTTTTTTTTTTTTTTTTTTTTTTGAGCACCATGCATCGGTTCCAAGCGACGTCAATCACCATGGTGCACGCCACACGTCATGCCGCACCGCGGGGGTGTAGAAAGTATTTTCCTGATCACAAACTACAACATTACAGCCACGAAAAGTCGACATAATGAGATAGATTTGTTAGGCCGCCGCCTATTAAAACTTGGCCCATGTTCCTCATGGGCCCACAAGAGCAATACGACACTGCTGCCTATTAAAACTTGGCCCATATTTCTTATAGGCCCACATGAACAATACGAGGTCTCTGGAAATATTTTCTACACTGACACCCAATTGACTCTCACAGCCAAAGCGGAAAAAAAAAAAAAAAAAAAAATTTAAGTGCCACGCGCGCGAGAGCCAATCACCACGGTATTAAGACTAAGATACAAGACCAGGGCAGCAAGGAATTTTGAGATCAGTGTCGAATCTGGCTTCCTCATTCCAGTAAAAATTACTTCTCACATCAGCCTCTTGCACCAGATGCACCTTAATCGCCCGTTTCACATCATCGAACCTCATTCAAGAAATATCTTTAAATTCTTCAATGTCAAATTTATATTAAAGTTTTGAACACACATCAAACCTGACATAAGATATTTTGTGTCCTTGAACGACCACCAAGAACAGAAAACCTGTTAACAAGGACAGCAAAGGAGGATTGCATTCTTATGCGGCAGATTCTTTATCACCAATGTATATCATACAGCGTTAACAAATATCAGCAAGAGCTCAGATGCTTGATGTGAGTACTTAGAAGTTGACAATATCATTACTGCAACATAGTAAATAACTAGATATAAGTTTGTAACAAGCAAGTTATTTTTCTTTGTACAATTCAGACGGACCAGAAGACTTTGAAACACCTTGCACTCCCCATATATTACCAAATAAACATGACTTCAACCAAAAGAAAATGAGTTCAACCATGCTCAGCTACGAGCAATCTGGTTGCCAAAAGACCAATCTACAATGTCACCTATACAATTCGACCTTATTTTCTTTACATGACCCTTAGATACCAATTTCTATCCATACAAAACATGGAGCACCATCAAACCCCTCCATTCACAATATAATATATGCATTAGCACATCCATCGCTTCAAAAGTGGATGTGCACCCTATCATACAATTGCACCTCCAATTTTCCCTCACGTTTTTATACACTTGAATACCTATAGAACAGTTTCACAACCACCTGTTTGCTGTGGCATTTACTACATATCCAAGCCATTTTCCGGTTCGGTCGTCTTCTCTGGCTTCTCACTTGGGTTGTTATTTGTTGGACTTTCCGCCAGGGCCCCTGCTGAAAGAGTCCCATCTTGTTGCCACACATGAATGTTCATGCCATTTAAAGGAAATGGTTCCTGAAAACCCATTTGTAGTTTAGTGCAATCATCTCCCTAACACTAGAAAGAAAAGCAAAACGTCTGCAAGACTTGTCATACAAAATACACAGGAAATGAGGCTGTATTTTAAATGTTGTATCCTTATGTAAAAAAAAAAGTCCAATCATTATATATATACAACAAACATTACTTAGTCTTAAAAAATTTATGAGCAAGAATAATATATTTCATTTCATACCATTCCACATGTGGTAAAATCTCAACATCAAATGACTTAGAAAACTTCATAATTTATATACAAAGTATTACAAAATTTGCAAGGATAGTCTAGGAAGGAGTTAATCGTCCATTAAATTTTAATCCATTAACCCAGGATTTATAGAGAAACTGTTATGAAAAATCAAAATCTAAATGGATTCAACACAAACATGTCACATATGAATATAAGAAAACCTGAATCTTTGGAAAAGATGCATGACAAATACTTAGTAGTTTGTATGTGCAATGGAACATGCCAGGTCTTGGCGGATGGCATGAACAAAACATCATAATAGTTATATCAGTTACAACATGGTCATATCAGACCTCAACATACTGAAGGAATTCAACGTGTACAATCAACATTCTGGTGGAATTTTAGATACCCTGAACATGATACTATGACATAAATTTAGAAAAACTTCCATTTGCTTTACCTGATCACCACCTTCGGGCCCCTCATAATGGAAAAGAATAGGGCGGCACCGCTTGTCTTCATTCATCAAGCTTGAGTTCTGGAAGTGGGCAACAAGTGCTGCTTTGCCCTGAATTCTGGCATATGCCAATGAGGCAACTTTTTCACTATTAAACTTCTCCCATTTTTTCCCATTGAATGCCTATACATGCATCAAAACACTTAGCAAAGTTTTTTTTAAAAAATTTACAACTTTATATGAGTTAATTCTAGTTTATACTTCCAAGTTAAGATGATAAATTCAGTTTAAAAGAAAAGCATATGCCTTGTTTTAGGTCTAGGTTGGTTAACATTCTTGTTCGTCAAATATGCAATTCAAGCATCTACCATCATCATTTCAAAAAGTGTATAAATAAAAAAGCATTCTTACAAATGCAAGGACCGGAGGTATCACCTGATAAAAGGAGATGATATGAGAAGGAGATACCATGTTTATAAATGCATAACCAACATTGCATTTGTTCTGCACATGTGGAAGGACATTTGGAATGTCAACATCCAATTCAGCTCTAGAAGAAATGGTCAAGGCATTTTTATCAAATTCACTGAATTTACCTTAAAATCAATTGGCAAGTAGAGAAAATCATAGGTACCCTTATGATTTTCATCAATGGCTGCTAACAACATCTTGGAGGTGTACCTGGAAAGCAATTATCACATATCACTGTCTCCATCTAAAAGGAGAAGAAAATCTCACATATAAGTTCACTATAATATAAATGTGAACTTACTTGTTTGGAATGTTCTTTATCATTAATGTTGTCCGGGTATCTTCCCCGCTGACTATTTTTTCCAAGTCAAGCTGATACTGCTTCTTGCTATCTACTTGACTCCCAATGTTGTCAGCTCGTCGACTGCGACCTCGCTCAAGTAGACCCTCACTGTTAGCAGAAACTGGTCCAGTATATGGAGCATTCCCGAAAAATGTATGGCCCAGTCTCTGTGGGGAAATCATTCTGAAATTGGGTGAACCATTATCAGATGTGTTTCCAGACAAAGCACTTCCAAGATTCATGGAGGCCCGAGCACTCATATTCATCATTAAACTTCCATCATTTTGACTAATACCCATATTTCCAAATGTGACCTGGTTCATGAAAGATGTATCTGGTGACTCAGGAAAAAAACCAAAGTTCCTTTCAAAAGGAAGACCAGAGGGAGCTGACCCCACATGATGGTGAGAGAGTGATGACCCAAGGAAAGAACCATTACGATTTGAATAAAGAAATCCATGCCCTTGCGCATGGCCATTGGATGTAAATGAATGTCCCATAGATGGTGATTGCCAAGCAGATGATTGGGAATGCTCTGAATAGGTAGTTGGACTACCCCAGAGAAACTGGGGTCCACTCAGTGTTCCAATTCCAGATGCATTTGAAGCCGAAAGACCAAAAGAATTTAGATTTCCCGGACCTGAGCTCACCACTCCATTATTATGCTCCGGAAAGGAACGAGAATGCTGAAATGCAACTCCATGTGATGAATTGCTATTAAAGAAAACCTGTTCTGCATGGTTACTCTTATTTTGGTCTTTCCCAATTGGAGGAATTTTCACAGAGTTTGATATCACAGGTGAAAGTACAGAAGCTAATCCAGGCAAATGGTTGCCCCCCATAGGGCTCATTGCTCCCCCAGTTGGGGACCTGCTGAGAGCATGAAGTGGATTGTTATCACCTGGACTGCCATATTGTGCCCATGTACCTGTCATCCAACTCAGCTTATGAAAATTAGCAAAATTACAACAACATATTGGTCATGAGCTCAAACCAATTTAAAAGCTAATAGCCATCAGCTGACTGAGATAAGACAGTAGCTAATTTACCTGGAGGAGAGCTGGTTATAGGTGATCCCACATAATGTCTATAAATTCTGCTTTCATCTTGTTCCAATTCATGAGTCAACTGCTGCATCAAGCTGAATTTGAAAAGTAAACTTTCTTAGGACTTTGACCACAAATTACTTGAGGGATTGTAAATTGAAATGTTGGCAATGACATGGGCAGGAAACAAGTCTTCCATATATCACAAACCAAAATCAATGAGCCATTTACACCATTTATATAGTGCAGCACATATTTCACCAACTACATATTTAGCTAAATTATTTGCAGTAGACCTGCAAGACATACTACAACATTCACAGACATGCAGTCACACTTACACTGATATGTATGTATGAGAGAGAGGGAGGGAGGGAGAGAGAGGGAGGGAGAGAGAGCACTTAGACATTTCCACAATATTTTTGAGGAATAGGAAAAAAGTGCGTGATCAAAAACCACTTATCAGCATGATAAAATCCTCATTAAGAAACAAATCTAGGCCAAATAACACCAGCAACTGCAATCAGCTCACAGAAATTTATTTTAAAAATTAAAAAAGGGGGTGGAATCTTTGAAGTCTAATAATTGAAAAAGTGTGCATCCTTGCCACCAATTGCCGCCTATGATCAATGAAAATTTTAAACCTCATAATCCTTTCCAGTCTGATCTTATGAAAGGCACATAATATCCAATTGGTTAAGTATAACAGATCAGTAGGCCACAAGAGGCTTTCAATGTCTCCAGGCAGAGATTCCCTTCAAAGGCATTTCTTATGTACTTGACTCTTGTAAACCTTATCCAGACCATTATGTAAAGTCTTAAACTTCCTTTAGCATAATTAAGATTTCAAATCACCATGCATCATCATTTTCAAAGTGGGATTGTGATGATAATTTACTAAAAAATGTAGGATTAAAGATGAAAAAATTAGATTATAAATTGAAATGTCAAATAAAAGGCATGATTTTACAATGCCAAGATACAACAGTAAAAACAGACTTCACTCTCACATGGCTTGTATACTCTTAATCTGGTTATAAATCTCAGATGACAGACAGGAAATCAGAGAACCAACTTCAACTCAAACAAAGTGCAAGGCTGAGATCTCAAACAGGTTCCAAAATTTTATCAAGAGTGAAAAGAGTAGCTACACTCTGATTTCATTCCTAGCAACAATCCCTTCGTGCAACAAGCAACCATAATATCATCAAGGACAATCTGAAGTATCAGAAAGCATAACAGAAGTAAACCCAGAATTCTTGGCCACAGTTTTTGAATAACAGTAACTGGAACAAAATAATGTAATTATCCAGGAAGCTAATAACTTCATCAGACTCAAAATAGAATAAGTATACATTTTGGAAGAAACGATATTTCAGAATTACAAAAAGTTTCTTCCCCTGTTGAGAATAGAAAAGAGAACAGGAGTAAAAAAAAAAAAATTAGCCTAGTTAGATCACCTTTTGATGAAAAAATAATCATAAGAGACTAGAATTCTTAAGTGAATAATGCAAACCCAGACTAAACCAAAAAACAGTAAACTTTACTAAGAATGGAACAATGTGATGGAAATAGAAACAGAAAAATCAGAACCATGTAATACAAACCAAGAACACAATTGGAAGAAAATGGGTAAGTGCAGATGCAGAAACTAAATTCAAACGCATACCTTCTTCGAGCTCCACCAGGACGGCTAGGTTCCAGCTTTATCCGTTTGCCAGCTATGTCACTCTTGTTCAATGCCCGTAGCGCAGCTTCTGCCGCTCTGACATCATAGAACTCAAGAAATTTATGGTGCCGCTTGTGTGGAGTCTCCCTTATCTGTTTTATGCAACGAGGAGATGTGCAACATTTCACATAAACTAGTATGAAGCCAGAGAGAGAGAGAGAGAGAGAGATTGAACAAACTTCCCACCTCCTTTACTTCCCCATAAGCCCCAAATATTTGTCGAAGGTCATCATTTGAAACTGATGGATCCAAATTAAAAATTACAAGAGTTCCTTGGTTCATATCTTTGTCAGATGGATTGTCCTGGCAGGAAAAATATCTATAAGAAGTGACGTAGGTTAAGGCAGATTGATGATAAATTGAGAACATCTTCTATCAGACCTTGGGAATTGAAAAATGAATATCGAGTTTTCTCCGTCGTAAGGGCTTATTTTGTAATGCACGCATAGCAGTTCGAGCAGCTCTGATATCATAGTAAGATATCATCACAAATCCCCTGTGCTTGCATGCAGTGTAAAGAGTTCGGATGTCCCCATATTGCTAACAAAAGGCAAAATATCATGGTAGATGTCAAACAGAATAAATAATGAAGCTATTCCACAATAATTTTACACAAAAAACCGGGGGCAAAATAAAGTTCATAATTCAGAAGAACATTCCACAAGAAGTAAAACTAACAGGATCAAAAGAACATAGCTTTCTGATTGGCATAATAAATGAATGCAGTCACTAACTCCGCATTAAAGCTAACAGTTCGCCCAGCAACTTCTAAAGTGCAGCAAGCATTAACAGGTTTAGAGCACGCAAGTTGATGGACAGAAGAATACTTAACAACCAGACCTGAAAAGATAGCTCAACGTCCAGATAAGTCCTATACAGATTCCTAATAAATGTCTTTTGACATGCACATTTGCAAGTTTTGAACAGAATATAATATCTAAAATAGCCAGAATATATCCTAGTGCCATACAAGTAGAATGTAGAAATTAAACAAAAGTGGCCAGCATAAAACTAAAAATTGCCTGCTAAAATGAAACTTATATGGTTTCCAAAACTAGTCCTTTAGACATTGTAATTAATGTAGGTTCAACCAATGAAGAGTTTCACATGCCATCCAGCATTAGCAAGGCAGGAAAAACAGGATCATCTCCAAGATTTTCTCTCTCCTGAATGAGATGTGTGATTAAGACTTTTATAAAGTGGCATATCAAGAAGCAATATGCTGATTAAAATGAATTTATCTATCATATTAAAAAAAAACAAAAAGAACAAAAACCTTTTTAATGTTGGATGAATGGTTACCTTACTAGTAGCTAATGAAAAGTAGGCTGAAAACGAACTATAGCAACAAGCCCACAACAATCTCGCAATGTAAAATTTAACATTTCATCCAATCCAACCATCAAAACCTAAGATAGAACAGACATCCCTAACCTTGTCTTATATAGCACATGCTATAGAGAAGCAAGCAGAAAGTTATTGATAGTTTTACACACACCTCCAAACAAACACACATGAATGCACATATATACATATATGCTATATGTGAATACATGGATATAATCATAGCAAATTCAGTAACAAAAAGGCATTTTTGTATCAGCCAATGCTTCTGAGTAATGGCAGCATATAAGCTGATACCTTCTGATTCTTCAATCAAGGAACACTGTAGCAACAACATGAATATCAATTGTTTTATTATATTTATAATCAAAACAATGTCAATGTAATATTAAGGTTCACATCAGCAATATTAGCTAATGCAGCCACTGACTTAAAAGCCTGGATGCTCCAATGATAATAGCAATTCTCATGACAAACAACATATCTCATTCCAATACAAGCATATGTCCACAAGAAAATTAAAATCAAAACACAAAATTGTTTGGTTCTCAGTCAACATATATGCAGCCATCTATGATAAGTTCAGCCAAGCTTGACAATCTTTAGAAGCTAAGGGAAAAGCGATCCTCCAACCAATGTCTAACTCAGCAGACAATTAATAAGCTAATTTATATTTTCTTTTTAAAAAAAAAGAAGCAATTATCAAGTACTACAACACAATTTTATCGTGTAAGCATCCTTTATAGATTCCAAATTATACTTATAAAATGGCCAGACTGCAAGAACTAAGGCACCTTTTTCTAGTAAAAGAAGGCATCATAACGGAAACAAGACAGATAGAGGAACATATTTTTGATATCATATTGGTTAAGTGGAGACCTTATCCTCAACAATAATATAGCACCAGAAACTTGGATGGTGGCTTATCATATTGCAGAGTATTATTTTTTGGTGGATGGTTTATTGCCCCGAGGACAGATGCTGCAGGGCAATATGACATGCATATGCAAATACAGAGCAAAACTTTATTCTCCTTCAACATATACTTATAAAAACAGCAATGCCAAAACAGTTTTCATTGTGGGGAAAGTGAGTAATCAATACAAAGACCAGATAGCAGATTTCTAATATGAAATATTCTTTCTTCAAATGCAGAATATTACACAAATTTCAAATGTTACTCCGTATCTTAACATTGAGATCTGTATCACCAAACACAATCGGAGCATTGGGGTTCTGACTAATATTTTCTCTCATAGAAGATTGACTCACAAGGAGCAACAGATATCCTCAATTTCTGAAAAACTAGTCTAACCAATAAAAGAACTAAAATTAACAAAAAATAATATAAAGAGAACAAATGAGATTGATGAGGCAGAGCTAATGGAATAGAAAATATCAAACATAAATGAAATACTGCATGAAGCAACAGGTAAACTGAAGCCATGTAAAAGAACCGTGTCATAAATAATTTACCTCAAACAGAGACCGCAATTCTGAATCTTCAACATTACTATTAATGTTCCTCACAAATAAAGTTCTAGATGGATGCTCTCCATATGGATGTTCACCAGCAACAGTGCCAACACCATTTGGAAGGCTGTACTGACTAATCCCATTACCAATATAGCCATCAGCAATACTTGCTTTTGCCATCCCAATGGTGAGGCTCTCTGTAGGATCAGAATCCAATTCTATACCCCCTCCACTGCCGAAAAGATCATACTCTTCCAACTCCTCCACATGACTAGGCAACCCACTAAGGTCAAAATCATTCATTATTCCAGCTAAAAGCTCCTCTTCATCATCAGGTAACAGGCTCCCAATTCCTTGGAGGTCAAGATCATCCACAGAATCCTTACCCTCGATCTTTTTACTCAGATTAGTCATTTCAGAAGAAGCATCATCTATCACTGAATAACAATAAAAAGCGAGCATGAATTCAATTCAATGCAAAGTAGTTGATAGTTAACAATGGCACAATAAACAGCTGCATACATTTCTCATGTGGAAGAACCGGTAAGGAGCTTGAGAAAAGGCTCGCATCACTGGATCCATGGTATGCATTTGATCCAGATGGAATTCCCCATGCATTGCTTCTGATCTCCAGTGCAGTCTTCACTGGAGAGATATGTGAAGGACGTGCAGGATATCATCAATATAACTTTTCAATCCAGATTAAATAAATTTCTCTTCGATGATTGAGGAGGATAGATTTGCACTAATCTACCTGTTGGCTTCAAACCACCCAATGACTGCTCCATTGCATCTGCTCTGTAAGTTGACAAAAGAAGGCAGATTGTGAAGTTGGTAGAGGTAGAAAGAGATGTGATTTTCAAGATGCAACTCTTTCCAAGATTAACATGGATTTCTAGGAACTTGCAGTTCCAGGTATAGCAGATATACATGTCACAACAGCTATGACATGCTTCAATGGATCATGGACGTACCTTTTGTTCTCTCATATCATAAGTTCACAGGATCCTTTCTCAAGAACAAAAACGGTATATAAGAAAGTATATATATACATATATAAGAGTAAAAAATCGAATATTCTGACCGAAAAACAACTTGACGATTGAAACATCTGAGATTTCACATGTTAAACGCACAGAATAACTTTCCCCTAATTTCAAAAGGTAAGATGACCCAAAGTCAAACACTCATATTACGAAAACCGATAGCAAAAAACAACGGCAAAAACATTAATTTTATTATTAACAATACGAGAGTGCTGGCTGATAATACTTTCAATCCGTCAAAAAAGACTCCAGTTTATCATGCACCAGAGAGAGAGAGAGAGAGAGAGCGGATTTCCGTCAAAGCCTCCATTTTTTTTTCCGATCAAATACAAAAAAATCACGGAAAAGCAATGTACGTCACAAATCTCTTCCAGAACTGGTGAATTTATCAATTACAAGCCCCCATAAAACCACTAAAGACGGAGAAATTTTGAACACCTAACATCGAATATTCCTTCTCGGCAGGACTATGATCAGGAAAATTGAAGCACCGAGATGGAATTTAAAGCAAAAGAAAAAAAACCTCCAAATCCATTTTTTTTTAATAAATCGCACCATAAGCACATGATCATGCCCCCACACCACAAACCCCCCCCGAAAAAAAAAAAAAAGAGAGAGAAACTTTTTGCTGCAGATATCTCATGTCCAATGCCAAGTAAACCAAAAAAGGACAAAAAACCAAACCCAGAAGCGATAGTCCTTTACCAAGCACAAGAACTCAGAACTGAGACGAAGAACCCTCGAACGCCGCGAAATCAAAACCCCAGACTGCGCTCCTCCATCCAAACCCTAGATTCCCCGAAATCACGCTACGGTACTACGCCGCCGGAATCGGAGCTGCCGCACGAACTTCAATTCCCAGATATCATTCCCTATTCCCCAAAATCGAGAGCAAAATCAGATAAAAAGAGCCCTCTTTCTTCTCTCCTTTCTCCTCTATTATTCGGCTCGACTCCCTCGTCCCAATGCCAAAGAGAAAGGAAAAGAAAGCGACGACTGGAGACCAGCCGAGTAAATATAAAAAGCGACAGCGAGAGGGAGGAACAGAGAGAGAGGGACGGGTCGAGAAGGGGGGGGGGGGGGATGGATCCTGGGTGCGCCAGGATTTTGTTGCATTTGAATCCGTTTTGGCGTCCGTTGACGCAGCGTTGCTTGGCAGCTCAGCTCTCCTCTCGCTTTTCGCTATTTGCCTCCGGAAGGAAGAATAAAATAATAACTTTAGGAATTGGAAAGTTGGAATAACACCGCGGTGGCACGGTTGTGGGTGGAATATCCGGTTTGCCACTGACCATTCCGATGATTGGGGGAACTGCGTCATCCTTCCTTCTGTGACAGTTTTTGTTTAACTGTTGGATTGTTAATTGCGGTGAATAGTATATACCCTCCAAGTATAGAACAGAGGAAGGTGGACGCCTGGTTGGGATAAGGTACGCATTACATTATGGTGCCTTTTATTGATGTTTACTGGGATGATGATGATGATGATGATGATGATGATGTGGCTCTAGAGGGTAGTGGGGCATGAGGATGTCAGAGTGCAAGCAGGCAGATTGGCCGAGTTGTGTCAATCAGTAGGCCGCATTACATGAAATCGATTTAAAATCTCTAACGTGTCAGGTCAGATTTGAACTGAAAGCTAAGGTTGTATACAGATTACTTTGTACTTTCATGTAGCCATGGTGTGAAAAAAAAAAAAAAAAAATCAATATACCCGATACGGTATGGATAAATGTTATAAATCTAATGTTTGAGCGAAGGTGAATAGGCTGTAACTTGAATTTAATTTAATGATGATTAAAATTACCTTGATGTTAGATCAACTGGATGGTAAACAAGAAATTTGTCAGTTTCTCATTTCATTGATTAAATACACCACATGCAGTGGATGAAGCTACACTTGAGCGTGGGTCTGTGGCCAAGCCCAGATTTGATCTTCTCTATTGTCGTTTGATAGGTACGCATCTTGAAGATTGATAACCAGTCGTCAAGTCCTCTTTCCCACTATTACATTGAAAAATTAAAAATAATAGAAAAAGCTGAGCATTAATGAGAGGGGAAAACATTCATACATTTTTTTTTCTTCTTTCTCTCTGTTGAGTATAACACTTATCCTTGATAAGATAAGATATGATGCACTGTTCATGCCGGTGGGACATGTCTCTCTCTTTCCCTCTCTCATTCATGATATTTTTTTTTTATTTAATTCAACAAAATTTACTTTTATTTCTACATAATATATAATTATCATCTAAGGTTAGTATTTATTGTGGACATCTTAGTATTTATTTCTATAAAATTAGTATTTAGTAGGTTATGCCCAAGAAATATAAATAAGAAAATTACAGCATTAATAGAATGGACTGCACTCATGCTTTTTCCTCCTCCTTTCTCTCTCATCCTCAAATACAACACAAATCCTTAATAGGATAGAATATAATGCACTATCCATGCTTATGCTCATCTCTCATGACAAGTCTGGCCCCTCTCTCACTCCCATCCCAAGCTAGATCTTTTTCTATTTATTTTTGCAAGGTTTGTATTTATTTCTGCAAATTATATGCTTACCAGCTAAGATTTAATTAGTATTTACTATAAACTTTTTCATGTTTATTTATATAAAGTTAGCATTTAGTACTTTCAACAGTATTTATTTTTGTGTTTATTCCCTCAAGCATCCTCATTTGTTGCTATTTCCTACAAGACAATGTATCACATGATTAAGGATAGCTAATTTTTTTCTATTTATGTTTATGATATTTTTATTTATTCTTAGAGGCTTGGTTTTTTTTTTTTTTTTTTTTGGAGCTGGTCTTCATCCTTAGTATTTATTTTTTATAGGACGAGGAGAGGGGGAGAGAGAGAGAGAGAGGGAAATGGATGGAACACATCGAACTAATCTATTAATAATTGTTTAGATACCTCAAGGTATATTGAGATCGAATATTGGTAAAGGCAACTGGATATATCCTAACTTAGGTAACGTGTAACCTAATCTATCCACCTATAATATTATAAAATAAGTTTTAAAATTAGAGTGTCTTACATTTACTCTCGGATTTGTAATGTGAGTTAGCCTTTGCAAAGTTTGTTTGGATACTTTTGTCCCTCGCTTGTATCCTCGATTAAGTAGGAAATGATGTATATGGAAGATGGAGAAGTTGATGGGTTAAGGTCCAAAATGAGAGAGAAAGAGAGAGAGAGAGAAATTTATATATGGATGGTTGTTTGGTTATTTATATTTTTTTTTGAAATAATTAACTATAAAACATATTTATAAAAATGATAGAGGGATTTGTTTACATAAAACTTATTTTTCAAATTTATGATTTGCAAGTTCAGCACATATTTCATGGAGGATAATCAATAATATTTCTGTATAATTTATCTGTTTTGAATCTTATGTAAACTTTCTTTTATAGAACTTATCAACACTCCTTATGCAACACTTAATTACCATGAATGACAAAAAATGTTATGCCAAAAGAAGAAAAAAAGAGTCAAAATAAGGATAAGAATAGAATAGAAATAGAAGGCAGAGAATTTGAATCACAATTTTCATTTCATATTGAGATATGAAAAGAAAGGATGCATGAAAAAGAAACAATAGTAGAATATCAATATCTAATCTAACTAGTTATATATTAGAATATAATCAACTTTATACTAGTTTTTGATATATCATTAATATTATTTTCTATATTTATATATTTATTAATTTTTTATTTTATATATTTTATATCTCGAAACGAAAATTTTGTTTTTGAGACTAAGTGTTAATCATCTATTTTTTGTTCTTTTGATTTTGCAGCATCTTTTAGGTTCTTTTATTCATTTTTTATTATTTCTTGATATTTACTATGTTATATTTTATTTATTATTTTGTTTAGATTTTAATATTTATCTCATATATTTTTTCTCTTTTCGTTCAATATTGTTTAGGAATTTAAAAAAAATTTTATTTTTCTTTAAATTTATTTTTTGTTATCTATTTTTCATATTTATATTTTTATATACCGAATCGAATACTTTATTTATAATCTTAATCTTAATTTCCATATTTTACATTTTAATTTTATATTTATTCATAAATTTATATTTTTGTGGTACATTTTACTCTTATTATTTGTTATTTTTATATTATTTATTTATTTTGGTTTCTTTTTAATATTTATCTGAGATATTTTATCATTTCTATTGAATATTATTCTTTTTATTTTTTATTTTTTTGACAAGCATTGCAGAATACCCATTTGCTAGTATATTATGCATAGTAAACCTTGAGATAACACTTGATATAATATTACAATTCATGCTACTCAATATTTGATTATTTTCTAATAAAATTATATTATATATTTTTAATTAATTTACTTATTTTACTTATCATAATTGGCATTATTTATTCATATAAAATATATTAATTATTACTATTTATATTATAAATATTATTAATTAGTTCATCTCTAAAAATATCATTCATTCATTGAATCTAATTGGAATGACTATTCCTACCATGTTTGAGTGGAATCATCATTCCTTTAAATGAAGGAATCCTGGTTCCAAAGAAATTTTTATTCCATCTTTTATTATTGTACATTTGTACCCAATATTTGAATGAGGCCAAAATTTAAGTCTCTATTCTAATCCAACTAAATATAGCATTGACATGTTGTGATCTTTTTTTTCTTTCTTCTTTTGTGTGCATTCTCTTTTTTTTTTTTTTTTGGTGGAAGTGTAGTCCAAGAGTGTTGGTTGGGGTCTCTCTTTATTCTGGTTTGGATTTTTTGCATATATACTCTCTTAAACATTCAAATTTATATGAATGCCCTTTCAAAATTGATATTTGTATGTATACCCTCATAAAAATTTATTTTTTGTATATATACCTACATCATATCATTAAAAAATTAATAGTTTAAAATTAAAATGACTAAAATATCCTTATGGATAGATGTGCAAAAAAAGATTTATAAGGGTATATATGTAAATAAAAATTTTATAAGAGTATTCACGTGAATTTGAATGTTTGGAAGGGTATACATGCAAAAAATTCTAAACATAAATACATCTCTCTTGATTTGTTAATTCTTTTCTTATTCTAATGAAAAAATTAACCAAAATAATGAATATACTTAATTTATTGATTTACATAAATAAAAGAATCTTTTTATCAAATAATAGATCAAAATTATTTTATTTAGAAAATAGACAGATCACAATCATCCATGTTTCCTCTAATATATAATAATATGCTTCTGAAAAAAGTGTCTAAACCTGATATTAGATAGATAGCTTATACATTTGCACCGAATGGATATAGTTGTAGGTTTGGATATTATGTAATAATAAGAATTTGCTATCTTATTATTTTTTATTTTAAAATTTTTTATTAAAAATATCTTTATAAAATGTATAAAGTATATCATACCATATGGAGTATAAAATTAAATCTACTATATATATCATACCGTGTAAAGAATTCTTGAGAGAACTCGAATCACATTTGCCGAACTGAGCTAGATTTTTTTTAAGTTTTTTCTTAAGATTTCGCAAAGTTATTGCTAGAGATGATAGTTGAATGGTTTTTGAAGCCACCGTCAACAACACCGAGCATCTTTTCTTGACTCCTTTCTTCACTATTAGCATCTCTCTTTTCTTTACTAGAGATCTCCTCATTGCCGAACTCAGTCTCTCTCATCGCCACTCCCAAGGATGACTAACTGGACTCTTCCTCTCTTTTCTTCATTAAAGATCTTCTTAGTGTCGAACTCATACTCTCTCGTTGCCACTCCTAAGGACAACTGCCAGACTCTTCCTCTTTTTTTTTCATTGGAGATCTCCTTGGCATCAGACTCATATTTCTGCTCATCAGCACTATCAATGATGACCAGTCAGATCCTCTTTCTATTAGACAACACCAAGCACATCATCATAGTTTTGCATGTCAAGCCAAGCACTTCGTCTGAGTTTTTCACACCCTGTACTTTATCTAAGTTTTTTACATTGAATAGTTACTGGAGCTTATCTCATCGAGTGCTTTGCTGAAGTTTGCCTTATTGGATGAAGAAAAATTGGACATGCCTCTTTCCTTGGCCTCTTCACTATTCTTGAGTTTTTAGCTTTGATATTTTATAGGTAGAGTAAAGATAACTAGTGTTGAAAGAGAGCAACAAAATAAGTAGAATATTACAGTAAGTTTTTTGCTCTAGAACATTTGGAAGATATGAGAAACGTCAACACCATCATTTTTTAAAATCAAGAAGGGGTTGTTGGAGGATGCGATTAAGGTTTGGTGGTGGCATATATGAAGATGGCTCCCTCTTTGAAAATTATGAAAAGTTTCATAGGAGAAAACTATGCTAGCTATTAATCTCTATTAATCTCTTTGCTGCTAGTAGCTTAGTTTTGGTTTATAATAATTTTTATGATTCTTTTTTTGGTTCACTTTCTCTCTCTTTTATTTATCTATGAGATTTCTTGTACTTTTTTATTGAATGAACAAAGTTCTAATGAGTCATCCAATCTTGCCTAAAAATAATATATAATATAGTAGTCTAATATATAAAATATTATATAATATCATCATCATATTGTTGTATTATGTAATATGTTACTACATTATAGAGTAAGAGGGGCTAAAATCATCTAGATAAAATAGATAAAAATTAAATCAAAATTTTTTATGTATATCCTTCTAAACATTCAAATTTGCATGAATACCCTCATAAAATTGCTATTTGCATATATACCCTTATAAATTTTTTTTTTTGCATATCTATCCATAAGGATATTTTAGTCATTTGAATTTAAAACCTTTAATTTTTTTAACGGTGTTATATAATATGGGTACATATGCAAAAAATAAGAAAAAAGAAGGGTATACATGCAAAAGAAGTATTTTATGAGGTTATATATATAAATATCAATTTTGAAAGAATATTCATGCAAATTTGAATGCTTATGAGGGTATACATACTAAAAAAATCCTTCTTGTTTTAATGTTTAAGCACATCAAATAGGCACAATAACTAAATATTCTACGAGGCATGCTGTGTCCAACAACGAGAAAAGCTCATATATTAAGATTTAGATCTCAATTTTAAATATTTTTTTATTTTATTCAAATACAAAATCAAATAGGATTATGAGTGATTGGGATTTAAATCCAAATCTACATATGATAAGATAATTGTAATTTTCACATTGAAAAAGCTATATACCATCCCTTTATAAGATCTATATGAATGTTGATTATTGGCTATATTGTATCTCAACTGACCTCATACCATGTGCTTCAACAACCGATTGCTACAAATAATTAGGGTACTGATGGGGAAATGTAGTGGGGAGTGGCAATACTCCTTTGTGTGTAATAAGGGAATCGATGCATCTTTAAATCCAAAATGTCCAACACTTAGTCAAGAATTTTTTTTTTTGGTGGAGATCTTAGCAGCCATATTGATTTGTATTGGTATTGTGCAATTGGCAATAAGATATTTACAAAATGAATTTATTATATATTTTATAACATGGCATCATATATGTTTTTAATTTCTAAATATTGCAAACTGAGCATATGTTATCTCAAAACATTGGTTCATGTAAACTAAAACTTAGAATTAATTAACGGTTGGTAGCCTAGAATTTATTAATTTATAGGACACATGTCACTCATCATTACCATCTTATTATGTCAATCAATATGAACCTAGATGAATTTTGTGTTCTCTAACTTGATGAGATATTTTTAATATTTTTTTCAATATACTTAAGGTGTGTTTGATTCATCATTGAATTGGAATCATAATGTATTGGAATAAAAATCAAAATGGCTGCATTTTTCAATATATTTGGTTTATCATTGGAATCCAAATCAAAATTAAAATATTTTTAAATAAAATTTTAAAAAATAATTAAATATTATGGTATTTTTAGAAAATTATTTTTTAAAATAAATTAGTGGAATAATATTTGAATATTTGGACAAGGCTGGGGATTGAGTTTGGAGGATAATGTTATTTTCATTCTCTCCGAAGTAGGAATGAGGGTGGAACTCCTTTTAATTAAAAAAAAAGTAATTCATATTTATTTTCATTTCAGAGTCATTTTTAAAAGAATATATATTCTTAACAAATTTTAAAATTAGAATGCTTGAATCCTAATAATAAAAATAGTTTTCAATACAGTTTTTATGCATGCACAAAAATTATTAATGCCTACTAACGCTAGCTTAGCAACTTCACTCTCAATCATCTTTCTTGATCTGCACTAACCCCATGTTATAGGTTGTTTGTAAAAGCATCCAAAGAAAAGGACAACTAAATGATAAATCTTTACCTCATTCCATCCCGGCTGAGATCAACATCTCAGCTCCATCGGTAGCCGATTTCTTGACGCAGAACAATCTTGATCCAAGTCGACAACCTATCCCCAGAATTCAAACGATGATAAGGATTTCAATCTGATCCCCTGGAATCTGGATTCCAGCATCGATCCGCTCCGTTTTTTTTTTTTTTTTCTCATTTTTATCTGTCCGTATACGTAGCCCAAGAAATCAAGGTCTTGTCGACGTGACATCAGCGTGCTACCTTGCAAATATAGAGACGGGAGAAGAGATGAAGCTCTTAAGAAAGCCAAACCGTGACAGAATGCATGTCTCCCTTTTAAAAAGAAAAAGAAACTCTTAAACAATAGTTCCTAGCGTCACGCTTGTAAACTCTCCTCCGAGTGAGCTTCTTGGATTTTTAAATAAACGTTTCATTCGTTTCTTCTATGTCACAAAGTCAAGGTTACCCTGGGAGCCGGGCTAAACGGAACCGGACAAAGCGATCCGGACCGATGCTTTGGTTGGCTTTGATAGATATCAGAGTCGGACGGGGATGGATACGGACTCACCAAACCGTCCTGAGGCTGGGTAGGGCTTCAGCCTACGGCACAGGCAAAACGACAATCCAATCATCAGAATTTGGCTCTTAAACTAAGCAATATTTAGAATAGAAGCATCAATCCACGTGTTTTTTTTTTGGTAAGATCAATCCACGTGTTTGATGCCCAAATTTTCATCGGTTGTGGTTGGACTTTTCTGGTTGGGCTCATTTGAAATATTAGGTTTGCTGGGCCAAACTAAACCCATTTTGAATCCAAGCTCAAGTTTGAATATGTTGAATTACTTAATGTTCATTTGATAGAGGTATATTAGATGATCTTTATATTAGAAAATGATTGTAAGAGAAAATAAATTTTATTATATTTGATTAGTGAAAAAAATTACTTGAAGAAATGATGCCGAAAAAGTATTGCTATATTTGATAGAAGATAACTTTATATAGGAATATTGTAAAAATTTTAACAATACCCTTCAATAGATAATTAAAATAATAACTATTTTACGTTTTAGTCAATTGTTGGCCGTTTATGGTCCATTTACTTGAAGAGTATCAATATGGGACATTTTTTATGGAAATACATTTACATGAGTTAATATATTTCTTGTTATAAATAAATTTTAGTATATTTTGATATATTTTGATATATATATATATATATATATATATATATATATATATATATATATATATATATATATATATATATATATATATATATATATATTTCAGTATATTAGCTTTGTTGATAATCAATAAATATTTATTAATTATTCATTATAATTATTTATTAATATTTTTTATATATTAATATAATATTAATATAATATATTAAGTACATAAAAATAATTAATACGATAATAATATTGTTGGTACAGAATCTGGTTGATGCCGAATCGAGCTAGAGTTGAGGAAGAAGAAGTCGCTGTCGGTGATCTGCAAAATAAAGTCTCATCCGGAGTCGGTAGTGATGGCTCCGATAGGATCCTCCAATGATCAAGTCAGCCCTTCTGGCCAATAAAAATGAAGTGCTTATAAAAGAATTCAACAAAATTTTGGGAAGGAGAAGAAAGCTTAGAAAAAACATATCTGAAGGATTCCTTTTATAGATGGAGCCTGTAACAAACTTGAAAGTGGCAGCCGTAACCATCGGATAGTGGATCGCTCGGGGTCATGTGGAGTTTGTTATGGAGAGTGGTGTCCGTTATCGTGATGTGTCCATTCATTGGGATTTAATAGTCGAAGTTCAGAGAAAACAGGCGTTGGTTGGTGAAGAGTTTTGACATATATCAATTCCAGAGGAGTTCGGACTCCTCTAAGTTGTTTATGAGTGAGTTGATTCATGTCGTGTAGAGAGCTGTAGATTAAAAGGGATTTGACTGACATCTAGAGAGAATACGACTAAAGGGGATCATTCGGAAGGAATGCTAATTGAAATATGAAAGTAATCTGCTAGAAGAATCCAAATGGAGTTTGACTGATGGAGAAATTTGGTTATAAAAAAAGTTTAGGAGGAGTTTGACTGATGGAGAAGTCCGACTAAAAAAGAAGTTCGGGAGGAGTTCGACTGAAAGAAAAGTCCGACTGGAGGAGAAGTTCGGAAAAAGTTCGACTGATGGAGAGGTCCGACTGAAAGAGAAGTCCGAAAGAAGTTCGGCTAAAGGACAAGTCCGACTGAAAGAGAAGTCCGGGAGGAGTTCGGTTGAAGGAGAAGTCCGAAAGAAATTCGACTGATGGAGATGTCCAACTGAAAAAAAAGTTTGGAAGAAGTTCTACTGAAGGAAAAGTCTGGCTGAAAGAGAAGTTCAGAAGGAGTTCGGCTTAAGAAAAAGTTCGACTACAGGAGAAGTCCGAAAGAAGTTCGACTGAAGAAGAAGTCCGACTGCAGGAGAAGTCTGAGAGGAGTTCGATTGATGGAGAAGTATGGAAGAAGTTCGACTGGTGGAGAAGTGACGATTAAAGCTTTTCTATAATTATAAATTATACTTGGTTGAATATTAGACTGAACTTCGATGGAAGCTGGGTTTACCCCCAACAATAGTCCCCCTACTTTTGAGTTCGAAATTCAAAAGAAGGAAGTAAAAAGGCGACTGCCGAAGTTCTTTCTTAGATTCTATGATTATTGAAAAAAGCAAGGCATTTTGTTATCTTCCATATTGATGCCAGAGTCCCTTTAACACGATCCGACTCGAAGAGATGGATTTTTGAAATTTTCACCGAAGCGCTGCTCGAGACACGACGCCATAAAGGCACTGCGTGTCGCCATTCTTTTGTCATGATGCTTGGGACATGCATCGCACGAAGAATGGCTGAGGGAGATTTCCAATCATGACAATTTCGGACCACTTGCTGCTATTTAAGTCCTTTCTTTCCTGGTTCTTATCTTTCTTTCCTTCGAGAGTCCTGGTTCCTTCCTCCTTCGGCTTTCATCTTTCCTTCACTCGAAAGTTCTAGTTTCTTCCTCCATCCTTCCTGGTTTCGGACGTTCTTTCGCTTGATCTTCATCGTGCTCATCGCCTCTTTATCCTTCTCGATCAACCTAGGTCAGTTCCGCCATCCTTCTTTTTAATTATTCTAGCATTCTTCGCTTCTTATTCTCTCGATTTTCCTTAAGGAGTTTTTCGCATCCTTTTCCTCTTAATTTTTGGAGATTTCTCTTGAATTTAGTTTGATCCGGATGTCCTCCAGAACTTTCCAATCTGTTGGTTCCTGTAGTTCGTCTGATCTAGCCTTCCTTGACCCCATCCCTGTTACAGTAGTTTGCACCGGAGACATATCTTATCAACCTTTCATGATGGATACCATTCCTTGCATCCTGACCTCGAACGATCTTTTTTTAGTTAGGATTTAGTACGGGATCCCTCAGGAGTACGATCTTGAACTTTCCACATTGAGTGACCGAGCAAGTTCTCCTTCGATTGGTCAATTCTGCATGTATTTAGAAACTCTGCATGCCAAACTCCGACTTCCGCTCCCTCCTTTCGTAATTACTCTTTTTCAATTTCTGAACCTTGCCTCCATAGCACCAAATTTTTTTAGGTTTGTGATAGGATTCCTTTCCCTCTATTGCCTAGCCAAGGTCCATCCGACCGTTTCATTCTTTAGAAACTTCTATACTTTCAAGTGCCATTTTTCTGTGAAGGACTGATGGTACTTCTCTTCCCAGTTCGATAAGAAAGGATTACTAAAAGGTGCTCCTTCTTCCATTCACAATTAGAAGAAAAAGTATTTTTTTGTGCACTATCCGATCTTGCTATTAGATCTTCCTCCTTGGGGTCACATTAGGAAGTCAGTCCGTCGAACTCCTAGCTTAGATAGAGCCGATCTTGATTCCTCCTACAAACTCAAAGCGTACTGAGTTCCTCTTCTTTCCGATCTTCTGAAATAACAAACCTTATTTAACCTGAATTTGAGTCTCCTTGATCTTATCGATATTTTTTTTACTTTTCATATTCACTCGATTTCACATTTGTGTACTGTCACTGATTCTGATTCCTTCTTTATTGCAGAAATGGATACTAAAGCTGCCATGATACTTGCAAAGAGGTTTTACATCCAGAAGAGGAAAGAAAAAGTGCTAGATGGTAGTTCGAAGAGGACGAAGATTGGTGTTTCAAGCTCTATGGCCCCCGCTGTCATTGCTGCTGCTTTCGAGGTTGCCGCTAGTGCCGAGGTTCTTCCAACTACCGAGGTCGGCACTGTTGATGCGAATTCCATGCCCTCTGCACCTCCAAGCCCTTCCAGTGGGGATCAAGCTTCAAATCTTCCTACTGAGGGAGAGATCAGGGAAGGAAAGAAGAAAAAGAAAGCTATCGCGAAGATACACCGTAAGACTCACTTTAGTGAGCCGAATGACAACAGCGATGAACGAGGAGAGGATCCTTTCGATGACCCGAAGATCGTCCGAGCTTTAATTGATAAATTTGCCATACCGAAGGTGGTGGACTGCATGGCCGACCTTGAACCGTGGTAGCTCGTCTGGGGTTCTCTCGGAACCCTCCTCAAGGTGATTGCTTTATTGCCCAACTTCTTCTCTTGTCTTCTGCTTTTTCCTTCTTCTCTTTTCTCTCATTCTTCTTCCTTTCTTTCTTTCTTTTTTTAACATTGATCATTTGTTGCAGTTAGATCATCAAATGCTCGTCCACATCAAGAGGGTACACCATCTGGAGGCGGAGGTAGAGAAGGTACAGGAGGATCTTCGAGCCAAGGTCAGTCGCCTTCAGAAGAAGGTCAGCGAGGTTGAGTGCCTTGCGAAGGAGAAGATGATGGAAATCAAAAGTCTCCAGGGTGCACTCAAGAAGGAGGAGTTCATCTTGACCGGACTTAAGACTACACTGGCTCTGCAGGAGGAAAGGAAGAAAGAAGCTGAGATCAAAGTCGCCGAATTGAAAGCTCAAATGGCAAAGTCGATCTTGGAGGCGATGATTCGGGCCGTGAAAGAGTTCAATGTCTCTTCCAAAATGAGGAACCTGAATGTTGAGTTCGGTCAGCAGGCGTTCATTAAAGGTTTTGAGCTCTATGAGGGCGGAGTTGCTCGAAAATTTTTTGAACTTGACCTAAATTTTTTGGAAGAAGAGGAGGCTGCCGATGGGGAAGCCAAATCATCCACTGCTGCAGTCAACCTTTCTCCCTCCGGAGCGATCGTAGGATCTTTCGAACCTACTGTTGAGGATCCCGGACCCTCTGAACCACCAATCGAACTTGCTCTTGAGTCCGCAGCTACTACAGGAGCATCAAGTTCCCCTGCTGCTTTCTCTTCCGAGGTTGGGAGCTTTTAGTTATTGTATTTTCTTTTTATTTCATCATGTACTTAAAAAAAAATTTATCAATAAAAGTAAGACTTCTTTTTATCAATAGCTTAGAATTTCTTTCATATGTTGGATGCAGTCTTCCATCGATGTCGAGTTGCTGCCTCAAGAAATTTTTTTAAAATCGATAATTAAGAGTTTGAAGAGGAAAATTCATCACCTAAGAAAAAAACTAAAAAAGACAGAAGATGAACTCCAAAGATGTAGAAAAAATGCTTCGGAGGCGACGATTGAAGTCACTCGCCTCCGAAAATTACACATGAAGAATTTCATGAGCTTCAGCATTAAGAAGGATAATTTGGAGGAGTTAGCAGAGTTTAAGAAAAGTGCCAGTGATAAGTCCTGGACGTTGACCGTAAAGATTAGCTCTCTCGAAGTTGAACTTGATTCGGCGAAAGAGATAATTTGATTGTTAGAGGGGAGTTCATTGTGATCTTCTGATAAGTCAAGACACGATTGGGATTGGTCGAAAAAGTTTTTTGAGGTCCAGAGGTAGCTTCATGACGTCGAAGCTCGGCACGATAAGTGTAAGATTGATTATAAAAAGAAAACGAGTAGGCTTGAAAGTGAGCTCAAATCGGTGAATGAAGAGGTGGCTCGTCTTCGAAGGCAATTACACGATAATCAACAGGCCAATGCTGATAAAGAGTCGGAGTGGGTTATTTTTTTGAGGAAATTTTTCCACAGTCTTTTATTTGCATATGAGAAGAATAAGGCCAAACTCCAATAGTTGAAGATCCAGATGGTATACGAGCGTCAAGCTGTAAAGGATGCAGAGATGGAGTCGATGGTTCTGAGGAGGCAGTTGAGAGAATCCGAAGATAATTATTGACAAGCCGATAGGATGTATATGGAGAGTCTGCTAAGGAAGAAAGAACTTGAGAAAAAGATAGTTTAAAGGAATCTTTGATGATGGCCAGCAGTCCAAAGTCTGAGGGATCAGATCCTTCTTAGAGCTTTGGCCTTTTCCTCCTCGCTTTTGTAACCGATCTTATAGACCTTCATTTGGTAATAATTCTAACTTTAATGAAGAAATATCTTTTTTAATTATTTTTCTATTTTATTTCTTCGCTTTTTTTTTCATTTTATCTTTTGTTAGAATAATCATCGAAAAGTAGCTTTTCTCCTATCTTTTTATTATCGGAATCTTTATTTATATCAGGATGATATTAGGACGATGTTGTCTTTTCATTTCTAGCTTAGTTGATTTTTCTTGGTCCTTTTGTCAAGATAAAATTCTTACTTATTCTTGATGAGGTTGGTTTTTGCTTTTGCCATGATGAGATTTTCCTTCTATCTTAAAAAATCAGCTTAGTTGGTTTTCCTCTTCTCTCCTCCTGTCTTAAATAATCGGAGATCTTTGACTTGCTTATGTTAAGACGAGGTTCTTCTTCTATTTTTAACATGGCCATAAGAACACAAATGGGCCATTGAATGGGCCTCTTCCCTCCTCCTATCTTAAATAATCGGAGGTCTTCGACTTGCTCATGTTAGAATGAGGTTCTTCTCCTATTCCTAACATGGCAATAGGGGCATAAATGAGCCATTGAATAAACCTCTCTCCTCCTCCTATCTTAAATAATCGAAGATCTTCGATTTATTTATGTTAGGATGAGGTTCTCCTCCTGTTCCTAACATGGCCATAGGGGCACAAATGGACCGTTGAATGGGCCTCTCTCCTTCTTCTATCTTAAATAATCAGAGGTCTTCGACTGGCTCATGTTAGGACAAGATTCTTCTTCTGTTCCTAACATAATAATAGGGGCACAAATGGGCCTCTTTCCTCCTCCTATCTTAAATAACTGAAGGTCTTTGACTTGCTCATGTTAGAATGAGGTTCTCCTCCTATTTCTAACATGGCCATAGGGATACAAATGGACCGTTGAATGGGCCTCTCTTCTCCTCTTATCTTAAATAACTAGAGGTCTTCGACTTGCTCATGTTAGGACGAGATTCTTCTTCTGTTTCTAATATGGCCATAGGGGCACAACTGGCCATTGAATGGACCTCTTTCCTCCTCATGTCTTAAATAACCAGAGATCTTCGACTTGCTCATGTTAGGATGAGGTTCTCCTCCTGTTCCTAACATGACCATAGGAGCATAAATGGGCTATTGAATGGGCCTCTCTCCTCCTTCTATCTTAAATAATCGAAGATCTTTGACTTGCTCATGTTAGGACAAGATTTTCCTCTTTTTCCTAACATGACCGACTATAGGGACACAAATGGACCATTGAATGAGCCTCTCTTCTCCTTCTATCTTAAATATTTGGAGGTCTTCGACTTACTCATGTTAGGACGAGATTCTCTTCCTATTTCTAATATAACAATAGGGTATAAATGGGTCTCTTCCCTTCTTCTGTCTTAAATAATTGGAGATCTTCGACTTGCTCGTGTTAGGACGAGATTTTTTTCCTGTTCCTAACATGGCCATAGGAGCACAAATGGATCATTGAATAGGTCTCTCCTCTTCTGTCTTAAATAACCGAAGATCTTCGATTTGCTCATATTAGGATGAGGTTCTCCTCCTATTCCTAATATGACAATAGAGGCATAAATGGGCCGTTGAATGGACCTCTTTCCTCTTTCTATCTTAAATAATCAGAGGTCTTCGACTTGCTCATATTAGGACGAGGTTCTCCTCCTGTTCCTAACATGGCCATAGGGGCATAAATAGACCGTTGAATGGATCTCTCTCCTTCTCCTATCTTAAATAATCGAAGGTCTTCGACTTGCTCATGTTAGAATGAGGTTCTCCTCCTATTCCTAACATCACTATTTTTTATTATTTTTTTTCTATCATCATATAGTTTTTGCACCAAGAAATAATAATATTGAAATGAAGGAGTTTTATTGAAGAAAAATTATTGGTGGTATATTCTCAAATTTTTTGAATTTTAAGATCGTGGGAGTGTTGTTCTTCCGAGCTTCTTTAGATGATAAATTTTGGGCCAGACGACCTCCTCTACTTCATATGGGCCTTTCTAATTTGGAGCAAGCTTTTCTTGATTCTGAGATTGTGAAATAGCTACTCGTCGAAGTACCAAGTCCTCTACTTTGAATATTCTATCTTTAACTTTTGAGTTGTAGTAGCGAGCTATTTTTTACTTATAGGCTGCCATCCAAACTTGAGCTTTTTTTCATTTTTTTTCCACCAAGTCAAGGTTAGCCCTTAGGTCCTGTGCGTTGCGCTGCTCATTGAATGCCACAACTCATGCTGATGGAAGTTTAAATTCTATCAGGATGACAGCTTCAGTTCCGAAGGCCAAAGCGAATGGAGTTTCTCCTATTGGCAATCTTTGAATAGTTCGGTAAGCCCAACGTACATGATAGAGTTCATATATTCAAGTCCTTTTTGTCCTCTCAAGTCTTGCTTTGATATCTTACAGCAGAATTCTGTTAGTTACTTCAGCCTCTCCGTTTGCTTATGGGTGAGTCATTGATGTAAAATGATGAGAGATATTCAGATTTTCACAAAATTTGACAAATCTCACTCCAGCAAAGTATCGTCCATTATCTGTTATGAGGGTCTGAGGTAAGTTGAATCTATAAATAATCGACTTTCAGACGAAGTCTTATACTTTTGCTTCAATTATTTTTGTCAGAGGTTCTACTTCAATCTACTTTGTGAAATAGTCTATTGCCACTAAAAAAAAATTTTGTTGTCCAGACGTCATTGAAAAAGATTCGAGTATATCTATTTTCTATTGTATAAATGGCCATGGGGCACTTAGGGATGTAGGTTCGAAGGCTGGCTGTCTTTGGATGTTTGTATTTCGTTGACAGTGGCCATATTTTTTGATATATTTCATAGAATCATGGTATAAGGTTGGCTAATAGTAACCCTACCAAAATGCCTTTATGATAAATATTTGGCCCCTATATGACTTTCATAGATTTTCTCGTATACTTTTTATAATACAAAATCAACTTCTGAAGGTCGGAGATATCTCAAGAGCAGTAAAAAATACGATCTTTTATACAACTTATCTTTATACAAAACATACTGGAAGGCTTTGTTTCTGAGTTTTCGAGCTTCTTTCGGATTATAAGGAAGAACTCCATTTTTAAGATAGGCGACCAGTGGATCAATCCAACACAGCTCATGGTCGATCTGTATTACAGATTGCAGTTTGTCTGAACTTGGATATTTCAGAACTTTAAAGAATATTTTCTTAAGCAGTTCGACCGGGGCTAAAGTAGCCAGTTTAGAGAGAAGGTCGGCTCTGGTATTTTCTATCCTTGAAATTTGTTGGATGTTAAAACTGTTGAAGGTCGAAATCAAGTTCTTCACTTTCTCAAGATACTTCATCATGCTTTCCTCTCATGCTTCATAACTACCGCTAACATGTCCGACCATCAGTTGAAAATTACTGTATACTTGGAGTCGATCTGCTTCTAACTCTTTAGCTATCTTTAACCTAGTGATCAATGCTTCATATTTGGCCCCATTATTAGTTGCAGAAAATTCAAAGCACAGTGCATCTTCGACGATGATTCCCTCCGGGTTAACCAAAATCAATCATGCACCTGCACCAGAAGTGTTGGATGAGCCATCCACATATAGGGCCCAAAAATCTTCAAAAAGATCATCTCTTTCTTCAGAGGAGCTCGGTTGCAACCATGAAATACTAGTTTTATTCTGTTCAAGCTTGGCTTCATCCAAAATGGTGCATTCTACTACAAAATTTATCAATATTTGGGCTTTGACTAACGGCCGAGGTTGGTAGTTAATATCAAATTCGGTGAGCTCAATTGTCCATTTTGCTATTCTTCCAAAGGCATCTATTCGATGGAGAACTATCTTGATTGGTTGATTAGTAAGGAGGATTATGGTGTATCCCTAGAAATAAGGTCAAAGTCTCTAGACTGCAATCAATAGAGCATAAGTTAGTTTTTCTAACTTAGTATACCTGATCTCGGCATCTCTCAAAACCCGACTTATGTAGTAGATCGGCCACTGTACTTTCACTTCTTCTTTAACTAAGATTGCTGTCAGAGCTACTGGGGAGACCGCTAAGTATAGAAACAGTTCTTCTCCAGGTTCGAGCTTATCTACTAGGAGAGATAAGCAAAGGTAGTCCTTAAGCTCTTTAAAGGCTTATTGGCATTCGATGATCCAACAGAAGTTCTTTGGTTGCTTGAGAACTTGAAAAAAGGATATGCATCACTCGGCCAACTTTGAGATGAAGCGGTTCAAGGCTACCACCTTTTCAGTCAGATGCTAAACTTTTTTGATAGATTTAGGAGCCGTCATCTCTTGAATGACTTGAATCTTCTCTGGATTTGCTTCAATCCCGTGCCTTGACACCATAAACCCCAAGAATTTTTCTGAAGTCATGCCAAAGACGCATTTGATTGGATTCAACTTCATCTTATATTTTTGAAGGATATCAAAGGTTTTCTCAAGGTCGGCAATGTGATTTATTGAAGTTTAGCTCTTGACAAACATGTCATCTACATATACTTCCATGTTGCGGTCGATTTACTCCTTGAAGATCTTATTGATCAAATGCTACCTGCATTTTTTAGTCCAAAATACATAATCCTATAATAGTAAAAACCACAGTCAGTAATAAAAACAGTTTTCTCCTCATCCTCTGGTGTCATTCGGATTTGATTATAGTCGGAGAAGGCATCCATAAAAGTGAGGAGCTCATGGTCCGAAGTTGCATCCACTAGCTGATCAATTTTGAATAGAAGATAGCTATCTTTTGGGTAGGCTTTGTTCAAACTTTTAAAATCTATGCACATTCTCCATTTGCCATTTGCCTTTTTGACGAGTATGACATTGGAGATCCAGTTCGGATAGTTGACTTCTCGGATGAATCCAGTCTTAAGGAGCTTGTCAACTTCTGCAATTGCCTTCTATCTTTCTGGGGCATGGCTCCGCATCTTTTCTTTCATTGGTCGATATTTTGGATCAATAGCCAAACGATGCTCCATGACTTTCGCATCGATTTTCGGCATGTCCGTGGGGACCCAGGCAAAAACATCTATATTTTTTCGAAGAAATTCGACGAGCTGCTCTTGTATCCCATCAGTTAGATTGGAACTAATCTGTACCGTATGCTCCACATTTCTATCATTTAGAGAGACTGAGATAAGATCTTCCATTGGTTCTCCTCTTTCTTCTGCAAGGTCATCCCGGACATCTAACCCATCGACGGGATAAGGGTTGGACTATTCTTCCTTTTGCAGGGTAATTGAGTAGCAGTGTCTTATCAGAGCTTGATTTTTCCTAACCTCTCCGATCCCATAACTTATCAAAAACTTCATCTTCAAATAATAAGTTGATACCACCATTTGAAGTGCATTTAGATAAGGTTGGTCGAGAATTGCATTATAAGTAGAGGGAGCCTTTACCACCAGAAAATCCACTTATGGTCTGGATCATCTTGGATATCGTCCTGCAGTCATAGCTAGAGTTATTATACTTTCAACTGGTACTGCAGCACCAGCGAAGTCTACTGGTAAAAAATTTATCGATCCAAGCCGACTATTAGATATTGACATTTTGGAGAAAGCATCATAAAATAAGACGTCAGCTGAACTTCTATTATCAATCAGGATACAACATACATCATAGTTTGCTATATGTAAAAAGATTACAACTGCGTCATTGTGCGAAAACTGTATTTCCCGTGCATCTATCTTAATGAAGGTTATGGGTTTTTTTGTCCTCCATCTTTTCACTGATCCCTCAGATTCGCTGGCATCTTCTCGTTAAAGTTCCCCAGAGATAGTGTTGATGATGCTGAGAGACAATCAATCTTCTTGTTATTCCCCCTTCTTGGTGGTTCTGACTGTGGTAGTGCCCTCGACCGATCTTCTCTTGCTTCAGACCAGCGTTTGAGAAATCGACCTAGCCGATCTCTCCTGATGAGCTTCTCGATCTCGTCTTAGAGCTGAATGCATTCTTCAGTATCATGGCCATTGTCACGATGGTAGAGACAGTATTTGTTAAGATTGCGCTTACTAGGATGAATGCACATTCTTTCAGGCCTTGGTAGTTGCTCCTTGATCTCCATCAATACTTGCATTTTTGGAGCATTGAGGAGGGCGTAGTTGTGAAACCTTCTAGGAAAAGAACTTCTTCGTGCCCTTCTGTCGGAACTTCTTTGACGACGAGCTCGAGGAGGAGTTCGAGCTCGCTTGCATTCGAGAGAAGTTCATGAGCGCGATCGAACTTCATTCGGCTCTCCATCAACTGTGAATTTATTAGACTCGCTAGCCACTGCTCTCCTGTGGCTTTCTCATCCTTCAATTTGAAGGTTTCTTTCGTTCGGACATATCCTTCAGCCCGAGCTAGCAGATCGGCAAAGTTTCTGAGGTACTTCTTTTTCAAGAAGAATAGCAAATTATTTCTCTGAAGGCCACCCTTGAGTACGGCCATTGCAACAGACTGATCTAGATTTTGGACCTCCAATACAGTAGCATTAAATCGGATGACATAAATTTGAATAGATTTTTTCTCCTTCTGCTTGATATTCATCAGAAAATTCGAACCTCAATGTAGACATCGACTATTGACGAAGTGAGCCATAAACTGATGGCTCATTTGATCAAAGAAGAAGATCGTACCTGACTTCAATGTCGACTACCAATTTCTTGCTGCTTCCTTTAAGATAGATGGAAAAGCTTGATATAAGATGGCATTCGGTGCGTCATGGAGCAGCATCATGATCCGAAAGGTCTTCAGATGATCGATCGGATCAGAGGTTCCATCGTAGCTTTCAAATTAGGGAAGCTTGAAGTTTAACAGAATGGGCTCTTGCATATTCAGAGAGAGAAAGAAGGATTGGTGCAAACGTCATCATGGTGAGTTAGGACGACGTGGCAGAGTTTCTCAATTCGTCAATCTATCTCTTATAGTTTTTGATTGAAGACGTCATCTCGATCACAGATCTTGGAAGATTTCCAACTATAGATGGGGAAGGACTCTTTTGGAGAAGAATTATGATCTGAATAAGGATCCTCTGCTCTCTATTTTTTTCTAGGGGCAACGGGTGTGCTAGCCCAAGTGCGCCTCCTTGGGATTAGTTTCTGACATCTCGATGATGGGTTTTCTGGTAGAACTGCTATCAGGGATTGCTGCATGGCTTGCACCATTTCGGTGAGGCCCTGAACTCACTGCATCAGTAGGCTAAACTGCCCCGGATCTACCATGACCGTCGGTAGAGGAGGTTGAAGCATCGGCGATGAAGCAAAAATGGATGGATCTTGCTCAGATCTAACGGTAGAAGTGATAGATCTCCGAGTAGTTGCTTTCTTTGAAGGCATTTCTTGGAATTAAGAGAGAGGATGGAGATGAACCTTGAAGAAGAATATCCATAGGGTCAACTGAGCACTTCTTTAAGAACAAGGGTTTACAAATGGATCCTTTCTCTAGCACCAATTCTGTTGGTACAGAATCTGATTGACGTCGGATCAAGCTGGAGTTGAAAAAGAAGAGATCGTCGTTGGTGACCTGCAAAACAAAGTTCCATCCGGAGTCGATGATGGTAGCTCCGGCAGGACCCTCCGACGATCAAATCAGCCCTTCTGGCTAACAAAAATGGAGTGCTCGAAAAAGAATTCAGCAAAATTTTGGAAAGAAGAAGAGAGCTTAGAGAAAATATATCTGGAGGATCTCTTTTATAGACGGAGTCTGTAATAAACTTGAAAGTAACAGTCATAACTGTCGGGTAGTGGGCCGCTCAGAGCCACATGGAGTTTGTTATGAAGAGTAGTGTCCGTTGTCATGATATGCCCGTTTGTTGGGATTTAATAGTTGAAGTTCGGAGGAAGCAGGCATTAGTTAGTGAAGAATTTTTGACATATATCAATTTCAGATGAGTTCGGACTTCTTTAAGTTGTTTACAAGTGAGCTGATTTATGTCATGTAGAGAGCTGTAGATTAAAAGGGGTTTGACTGAAAGAAATCACCTGGAGAGAATACGACTAGAGGGGATCATTCGGGAGGAATGCTGGTTGAAATATGAAAGTAATCCGCTGGAGGAATCCAAATGGAGTTCGACTGATGGAGAAGTCCGGAAGGAGTTCAACTAATAAAAAAGTTCGGCTGAAAGAGAAATTCGGAAGGAGTTCGATTGAAGGAGAAGTCCGAGAGAAGTTTGGCTGAAGAAGAAGTCCGACTGCAGAAGAAGTTCGAGAGGAGTTTGGTTGAAGGAGAGGTCCGACTGTAGGAGAAGTTTGAGAGAAGTTTGGCTGAAGGAGAAGTCCGACTGCAAAAGAAGTCCGGAAAGAGTTCGATAGATGGAGAAGTTCGGAAGGAGTTCGACTGGTGGAGAAGTGGCGATTGAAGCTCTTCTGCAGTTATAAATTATACTTGGCTGAGCATTAGACCGAACTTCGACGGGAGCAAGATTTACCTCCAATAAATATAATATAAGTGAGGATATTTTTATTAAAAAATAATAATTTTAGATTTTTTCCACTTAAGAAAGCAAATAGCACCTCTCTAATGGTGTTTGCCTTACTTTCTCTTTAAAAAAATAAATATGAAATTTATCATTTATTTTTACTATCTTTTTCATCCACTTTTTATATAAAATATGATACTTGGATTGGATATTTATTTATCTTTAATGGAAAGAGCCCTTTGAGATGGTATGATGTTTTGATATATAAATAAAATCAGACTTCATCAAAGACCGGCCCATTATCCCATAATGAAATCAATACCCAAGCTAGGCTTCTATCTCCCTGGGTTGCTCGCTGAAATTTTCAGACTAATTGCCCAGTTACGCTAGGATACCGATCCAATGGACAAGTCGGATTCCATGTGCCCATATCCACCCACTTTGCCTATTTGCCAACATAAAGTCAGAAAATATGATGCTGTCATCGATCACACCAAACCTTTCTGGCAAACAACTAATTTTTCAAAATATTATTGATGATAGTAAGTAAAGAGAATATCATTAGTTTCATATTAAGAAATAAATCAATAGAGACTCTAAATTATATAAGAAGGGACCATATTTCTTATATGAGATATTTTTTGGATTAGAATTTAGAAGAATAAAATCATGAAGCCATGAATCAAAATAGATAATATCTAGTCATGAGTTCTTGATTGTAATATTGATGAATCGTGTGGGTCTCGAATTTATAACTTTGATATACCTTTCATTCGTATGCAAATTTGCTCTTATTGAAAGAGTTATAGCCATAATAAGGAATGAGGACATCATTAATTCCATATTGATCATAGACACTAACTTCATTAAAATATTGTCTAGCAATAACTACAGCCCTAATATCCAAGGTTGTGTATCCCTCTATCTAGGTAAGTCTTTTTAAACACGTAAGTTCTTTCTTATCACCATCTTCTTCGGCCACCCACGGAACACCCAACTCGTCCTCGTGCCGAACTCCAGCTCAATCATCGCCTAACATCCGAAGCAACGGATTGTGCGTCCCCCTAAATCTTTTTGAACGCAATTTTTTTCTCATCATTATACCGAAATCATCCTCATTGGCGTCCAACCAACTCGTCCCCGAAGCAATCACCAGCTCGATCATCTATCGACCTCATCGGATTTTAGCAGCGAGAATCATGATACTCGGTAAACAATTCCGCTGCGTCCACCTCATAAGACCACAAACATGGTACAAATAAGATTGTTCTGAACAATAAAATACATGAACACAAATAAATATACATGTAATACCACTGATTACATGATATACATAGGGAGAGCGTAGAGCTGAGTATAGAGTAGAGCTAAAATTTGCTACTTCAGAAAGTCACTGCTTTACCACCCCTTCATTCCCTGCCAGCATCAGGTACTTGTCCTTCCGGGCGAGCGTCGTGCACCCGAACCCCAGTGCGTCGGCCAGCCGCCTCTGGATCCGGTTTGCCACGTCCCGCCCGCCGCAACCCCCGGCGCATGTCAGCACCTGCGGCAACCTCTCAAGAAACTCCACCCTGTACTCCGCCCAGGGGTTCATCAAGAAGAACACCGGGTCCAGCCACTTGAGCCCGGCCGCCGTGGTCCCATGGAACATGCTCACCTTGGCATCCACCGCCACCGGCACCATGTCGTCGGCCAGCTCCGCAAAAAGCGAGCTAAACCTTAGCAGGTACGGCTCCCGGCAGGTGGTGCCCTCGGGGCACACAATCAGGTCTCCGTCATCGAGTAGCCGCCGCATGGTGTCAGCGTCTCGCTCCCGGTTCCTCGTCAGCCTCACCGTCTTCACCGGCGCGATTAGCTCCGACATCTTGCTCAGGCTGTAGGTGACCGCCGTTACCGGCTTGCCGAGTGCTGTGCTCACCATGATTGGGTCCAGAAGAGTCCTGTGGTTGCACGCGTATAAGACTCCCTTGTTACCTCTGGTGCTGCGATTGTTTTTATTGTTGGTGGTGGTTTCGACGTTGCTCAGGCCTTGGAATCTCAGCTGGAGACCGGTGAGGCCCGCGGCAATATTTGTGGCGTTGTAAGGGAGGAGGATGCCGATAAGGGTCCGGATGATGGCTAGAGGTAGTCCTAGCGGGAGCCACAAGAAGAGGGAGAGAGTGGCCACAGGAGTGGGCAGAAAGGCCAATCTGCCATCATGGAATACCAAGGGCTTTGGGTATTTTTCCCTTGGCATCACTGCACCAGCTGCATCGCTGCTTGCATATATTTCCTGAGACAATCAATGGAAAATCAATATATAATCGATCGGTGCAGTGTAAATTAGTAACCGGAAACCATTGATAAAGTCGGGAGAAGGCGTAAAATTGTTGGTCAATGGGCTAATCGGGCTCAGGTTGAAGTCAACAGGGGCTAGAAATTAATTTTCCTTTTAGTGGTGTCTTTTGTTTTGATATTGATGACTCACCTATGCAATACGTCGATGTTCAAGTGGGTTGGCTTAGCAGCTTACCTTCTGGAATGGCTTCGGGATGGATCGGATTGGCTATGTCTCTCACAGGAATTTGATCCAATTTGAAGTGGGCTGGCAATTATCAAATCCCATCCTGATCCTAGTTAGTGTTTGACCGTTGCCCCCCCCGAAGCATAGTTTATTGGGATGGGGTAAAGCATTGCACTTCCATTTGTCATGTCATCTGAGTATTATGCTAACGTCTGGCAGCGAATCCTCGGTGACCCCGGTTATAGGCAATTTTTATGTAGCAGAATTTTATGGGTCAAAAAGAAAAAAAAGCACTCTTTAATTATAGATAATTTTTACATATATTATATCCAATAAATTTATTTTTTATAAATAAAATAAAATTTAAAAAAGATGGCCCGATATAGCTATCTTTTCTAAAGATGACCATGAAACCCTAAATTCTATTAAAGAATGTTCAATTTGGAAGCCAATTTAGTTATGGGACCCTCATTCTCATCATATGGGCGAAGCCAATGAATGAGTACATCATCTCAATCTCACCATGGGCTAATAGATTAGAAACTCCTTTCAAATCTTGTGCCCAGGCCATCAGAAATGAATCTAAGTCCTGGCATTTAATCGAAGTCAGGATATCCGCCATGACTCGAACTCGGGCCACTTAGTTGGAAGCCAAGGTTCGTTTCATTCGACTACCATTGGTAGATTTGTTAAACTCTTTTAGGTTACCAAAACAAGGAAAATAAATATATTTTTTTCATTTAAAAAGCAAACTTTTTGGTGTATCCAAGATTGTCCATAGAGGTGTTGCACCTGTAGTCTGTAACGATCCATATATCATGTCCTATATGTTAAAGCTGTCAACGGGTCGGATCCAAACCTAAGAATTGCGAATATTTATCCAACTGGTTTGGGTCTAGAATTAGCATCAGATTCATTTATCCAAATCCAAATCCAGACTCGATAAGCTATAATATAAATGGGTAGGATCTAGATATTTAATATCCAGATCCGGTAGATCTAAAATCTAAATAATAATAATAATAATAATAATAATAAATTCTCTTTCCTCTCTCGCTCTCTCCCTTTCTCGATCTTCCTTACTGATGGTCGAACCCCTTCCTCTCTCTCTCTCTCTCGATCTTGCTCATCAGCGGCCGGCAAGCGATCGAAACGGTGGAACCCCTCCCTCTCTCTTCCTTACCGACAATCGAACCCCCTTCCTTTCTCTCTCTTCCACTCTTGATTTCACTCGCCAGTGGCTGGCAAGCGATCAGAACCCCTCCGACCCTCTCTTCCTCTTTCAGTCTCTCAATCTTCCTCTCTATCTCTCTTAGTCTCTTCCTCTCTCGATCTCCATCGCTGATGACCAAACCCCCTCAATCTCTCTCATTATCTTTCGATCTCACTCACCAGCGGCCGACGAGCGATCGGAACGATGGAGTCCCTCCCTCTCTCCTTTTCTCGATCTCCCTCTTTCCCTCTCTCAGTCTCTTCCTCTTTCAATATCCCTCATCGGTGACCGGATCCCCTCCTTCTCTCCCTCTCTCATTCTCTCGGTCTCTCCCTCTCTCTGGCGGCCAACGAGCAACCGGACTAGTGGACCTCCCTCTCTCGGTCTCTCTCTCTCAATTTTGGATTCCAGAACTGGGTCCGGATATCCGGAATTTATTAGAATCCGGATCTGATACTTCAAGATCAAATCCATTAGGTATTTAGGTCCGAGTCCAATATCAGTAGCTAAGATCAGATCTGGATCTAGATATTTAGATTTCGACCTAAATCCAATCTATTGATAGGTCTACTATACGTTGACGAGTGATTAGAGTAATAAGAGAACAGACCTTGCAGTGGGAGATGAAGAGGTGGTCATGTGGGTTGCATGAACTCACAAGTCCAACATCTGGCTTTGAATTACCAAAGAGTTCCTTAATTGCTGTATGCTTCACAGCCATGGAAACTCCCCGAGAAACGAAACCAGTATGGTAGCCCCCAACCACCTGCAGCTCAGCCCCCACAATATCATTCACCCCAAGATACTCCCTTAGAAACCCTTCCACCATGACCCTGGGCAAGCTGGTGATGACCGCCCTCTTCCCTGTGGAGGCCAGCACCTCATAAGAATGAAGGTTGAGGTTCTCCAGGTAGAACTTGGGCAGTACTGCCCTGGCCACAGTGGCCATGTCCCTTGTCCTCAGGCCACAGAAGGTGATGAGCACCATGATCCTTAAACTGAGCTCATGCTGGTCGCCCAAGAGCCAAATGAAGGGAAAGGAAAGGAGTAGGAGGAGAGCCCTTAGGGGATTGCCTCCTTCAAAAGCTACTAACATGAAGAAAGGAAAGGAGGGTGACCTGAGGAGGGTCCCCTGGATGTCACACACCAGGGTTTGAGCCCCTCCCTTCAAAGGGCACTTGGTTACACTAGGGTCCATGCTGGATATATGTTGCGGTCTACATGAGTTCCCACGTAAGAAAGCATAACCTCTCATCTTCCTGGCTGCCCTATAACAACACACCAACCAATGTGCTGCTATACTAAACAACACCATGGGAAACACCTTCTCTCTTCTCCCCATCTCTCTCTCTCTTTCAAGTTTTTCCTCGGTGATGTGGAGTTAGCATGGAGGGCTATAAATGGTTGGAAAAGGCGAGGGATGAATGTGGGGTTCGACCATGGGGTGGCGCCGGCCGGGTTTCGTGCACCGCTAGGTGGGGCAGCCCATATTAATATTGACTGCAGCGTCCACCCAACACCATTACCGACACAGCGGGTGTGCCGTTGGTTGGTTGGGCTGTTGGTGACCTGTCTCGGTCCTTCAGCGCTCGGACGGGGGACGCGTGTTGACTTTGGTGCTTCGTAGAAGGGGTTTCCCTAGGCTATAGTCTACGATAATTAGCATTTCGCTCACCATGTCGTGGCATGTGGGAATGGCGAGCAAGCAAGCCATTCTCTCTTCTCAGCTAAGAAACTTCTACACGCGTAGCCAGCTTTTCAACTACCTCCGTTAGATACGGCCTACTTTCTTCAGACATGTAAATCTAATTAAATGAAAGACATTTTGTTGTCGTCGTTCAATTTTATATTAGGACGTCGGTAGTTCTGTGAAAGAGAGAGGAACGAACGCCCATAATGGAATTGACATGTGTCAGTACGAGGGTTCCCTGGTTTGCCCGTAACGAACGCCCATAATCCTGACCCACTTTTTAAATAGAATGGAAACGATCGGAAAAGAGCTGAGGCATCAACGACGTGTTGGATTCTTAAAGATATGATAAACATTTGACATCATGATGTAAATGATTTGCACATCATTAATATTGTAAGTTGGTAGTTAATTTTCGGATGAGATTTTCATCATTGATTCTTTACCGTTCTAATCTCATTTCCATCCCACTCGCCGCATTTCAATTCATATAAGAAATCTTAGATGTACGGATTATATTGAATTAGCATTCAGTACTTATAATGATATTTAATATTTTATGTACGGACAGTAGCTTCATAATTAATTACTGACGATCTATTACTTTAATTTTGATGATTTTAATTTAACAAACTCTTTTCTATAAAATTTAAAAAAAGAAAAAAGAAAAAAAAAGAAGGAATACTCTCCCTCATTATTTTCACTATCTTTTATTATTCTTTTTTTTTGATTTAAGTATCAAAAAAATCTTCCATCTCTTCCTCACTTTCTTTGCAAACGATCGAAAGGCCAAATTAGTATTAACCTATTCCAGCTTCTTCATGGATCTCAGCTATCAATTCCATCGAAAAGGCATAGCAATCAAAATCAATTCTAATCTTTTTATTATACGTATAATCTAACCTAACCTGCGCAATCCATTTAATTAACATATTAAATAAAATTAAATAAATTAAATATATTTTAATACATTAAAGAGTTTTAAATAGTTTAGTTGGTTGAAAAGAATCTTAAATGGATTAGGTTATTATCTAATCTAATTGTTAAACAAATCATAATAGGTTAACATGTTACGGCGCTTACCATGAATCTAACTTATTTAATAAACAGATTAGATCAAAATGGCCAATCTATTACTCAAATTCATTTATACCAAATATGACTTGCTTAAAGTGGGTAATTTGAGGGTTGCCTTAGTGGTCATAAATAGCCATCTATAGCCAACCATTTTAATCTACAAATATCTTCCTACGGATATCACCTTCACTAGTTTTCTTTTTTTTTAAAAAAAAAATAAATAATTTTTAATTTTTAATTTTTAATTTTATTGCCTAGTCTAATGATCAATATATACCACGGATCCCATGAAGAACAAAGAAAATTAGATTTCTTTTCTCTCAGAACGCGTACCAACCTAAACTAACTTGGTAATCAAATTAATAGTCTCATTGAGGTACTTTTGTTATTGAACTTTGAATGTTGTCCTCAAGGTCACTGCTTGGATGCAAGGAAACTAGAGGAAACAAACACTGAAAAGAAGAAACTAAGGATCTAATCATACATAGATTATACAACTACTAATGCCAAAATGGACTAGAACCAAATCTTCTTTTCGGTTTCCTTCCCTTCTCTTTTCCACGGTCCAGAATCCAAGTCGAGCTTAAATTATGAAATTGTTAACAACGAAAACAAACAATAAGATATTACTTTCTTACATATTTCTTAGTTTGCTCATGATCATTCTCATGATAATGATGCAAGACGGACCAAATTCCTGTCCCTATTCTCGTAGGTTAACTTGCAGGAGTTCACAATCTGCTTGCTTGCAGTGGGCATACAGGGCAAGAAGAAGCGGAACCAAATGCAATTCAAAGATGGCCCATTTTGAAACATGGGCAAATGTGTTTGACGTGGGTTTAATCCCGAAGCCCACATCGCTCTCCCTATTCTGGTCATACCTTCCAATAAATCAATTGGGGCACGGCATTTTCTCAAGTAAGAAGCGAGCAACTTGCTGCAGTACCATTATATCGTAGGTCCCATGCACCGGTGTCCCTCTGAGGTATTCCTCGGAACAATTCCACCATCAATTCGATCAACAATGGATGAATTAGAACTGTCTTGGCTCAATCAACTCACAACAGTGGCCAATGATGATATGATTCACTCTCAAGGCCCATCTCACATGTATGATATCCATCCAAGCTGCTCTAAACTCCATCCCATAAACAGTGAACTAATTAGTATTTTTTAAATATATAATTTTTTTTATAAATAAAGATAGCAAATATTTATACTCTTCATGTATTGGTGTAGAATCTAATTGACGTCGGATCGAACTGGAGTCGAGAAAGACGAGATCGCCGTCGGTGACTTGTAAAACAAAGTTCCATCCGGAGTCGATGGTGGTGGCTCCGATGAGACCCTTCGACGATCAAGTCAGCTCTTCTGACCAACAAAAATGGAGTGCTCAAGAAAAAGTTCGACAGAGTTTCGAAAAGAAGAAGAGAGCTTAAAGAGAACGTATCTGGAGGATCCCTTTTTATAGACGGAGCTTGATTGAAGGTGACGGCCATACCGTTTGGTAGTGGGCCGCTCGAAATCGCATGAAATTCGGTATGGAGAGGAAGGTATCGTCAGACTGATAGTGACAGCCATAACTATCCGATAGTGAGCCGTTCGGGGCCGCATGAGATTTGTTACGGAGAGAGGTATCGTCAGACTGATAGCGATCGTTCGTTGAGATTTAATAGCCATAGTTCGGAGGAAGCAGGCGTTGGTTGGTGAAGAACTTTAATATATATCAATTCCAGAGGAGTTCGGACTCCTGAAGGAAATACGTCTGGAGAAGATCATCCGGAAGGAATGCTAGCTGAAATCTGAAAGCAATCCACTGAAAAAATCTGACTGAAGGAGAAGTCCGAAAGAAGTTCAGCTTCTGGAGGAGTTCGATCGAAGGAGAAGTTCGGCTCCCGGAGGAATCTAACTGAAGGAGAAATCCGAAAGAAGTTCGGCTCCTATAGAAATCCAACTGAAGGAGTCCGAAAAGAGTTCGATTCCTAAAGAAATTCGATTGAAGGAGGAGTACGGAAGAAGTTCGGCTTCTATAGAAATTTGACTGAAGGAGAAATCCGAAAGGAGTTCGGTTCCTGAAGAAATTCGACTGAAGAAAAAATTTGGAAGAAGTTCGATTTCTGTAGAAATCCGACTGAAGGAGAAGTCCTGAAGAAGTTCGGCTCCTGAAAGAATTCGACTCCGAAAGGAGCTCGACTTCTATAGAAATTCGACTGAAGAAGAAATCCGGAAGGAGTTCAACTTCTGAAAGAATCTGACTGAAAGAGGAATTCAGATGGAGCTCGACCGCTGGAGGAGTTCAGCTACTGAAAGAGTTTAGCCGTTGAAGGAGTTTGGCTACTAAACGAGTTCGACTGAAGGAGTTCGAAAGAAGTTTGGCTCTTATAGAAATCCGACTGAAGAAGAAGTCCGAAAGGAGTTCGGCTTCTGTAAGAATCTGACTGAAAGAGGAATTCGGATGGAGCTCAACCGCTGGAGGAGTTCAGCTACTGAAAGAGTTTAGCCATTGAAGGAGTTCGGCTACTGAATGAGTTCAACCGCTAGAAAAGATCGATTGGGATTCGATCGCTGGAGGAAGAATTCTGGATCGAAGCTCTTCCATGATTACCAGCTTTATTAGGCTAAGCACTAGACAGGACTTCGACGGAAGCAGAATTTATCCCCAATAATAGTTTTTCTAACTTTCGAGTTCGAAATTCAAAGAAAGTACAAAAAGAACGACTGTCGAAGTCCTCTTCAGGGCTCTGCACTAGTTTAGATTAAAGCTCGGAGAAGATTTTATCTCCAGCCGAGGTCGACATTGAAGTTGAAGCTTGGGGGAGATCTTGTCTCTAGTCGAGGTTGACATTGAAGTTGAGGCTCGGGGGGATCTTGTCTCCAACCAAGGTTCAGAAAGATCTAATCTTCTGTTGACGTTGTGGTTGAAGCTTGTGCGAGATCTTATCTCCAGCCGAGGTCTAAGAAGATCTTGTATCCTGTTGATGTTGCGGTTGAAGCTTATGAAAGATCTTATTTTCAATCGAGGTTGAAGAAGATCTTATCTCCTATTGACGTAGAAGTTCGAGAAAGATCTAATCTCCAGCTGAGGTTGAATGAGATTTTATCTCCTGTTAACGTAAACTTTGAAGCTCAGAGGAGATCTTATCTTCAGTCGAGGTTGAAGGAGATCTTATCTTCTGTTGACGTAGACTTTGAAGCTTGGAGGAGATCTAATCTCCAGCCAAGGTTGAAGGAGATATTATCTCCTATTGATATAGACTTTGAAGCTCGAGGGAGATCTTATCTCCAGCCAAGGTTGAAGAAGATTTTATTTTCTATTGACGTAGACTTTGAAGCTTGGGGAAGATCTTATCTCCAACCAAAATTGAAGGAGATCTTATCTCCTATTGATGTAGACTTTGAAGCTTGGAGGAAATCTTATCTCCAATCGAAGAGATCTTATCTTCAGCCGAGGTTGAAGGAGATCTTATCTCCTGTTGATGTAGACGCTCGGGGGAGATCTTTTCTCTAGCCGAGGTTGAAGAAGATCTTATCTCCCATTGACGTAGATGCTCGAGGAAGATCTTATCTCCAATCGAGGTTGAAGAAGATCTTATCTCTTATTGATGTAGACTTTGAAGCTTGGGAGAGATGTTATCTCCAATCGAGGTTGAAGAAGATCTTATCTTCTATTGACGTAAACTTTGAAGCTCGGAGGAGATCTTATCTCCAGTCAAGGTTGAAGAAGATCTTATCTCCTGTTGACATAGACTTTGAAGCTTGAAAAAGAATTTTATCTCCAGTCGATGTTGAAGAAGATCTTATCTTTTGTTAATGTAGACTTTGAAGCTCGGAAGAAATCTTATCTCCAGCCGAGGTTGAAAGAGATCTTATCTCTTATTGACGTAGAAGTTCGAAAGAGATCTTATTTTCAACCGAGGTTGAAGGAGATCTTATCTTCTATTGATGTAGACTTTGAAGCTTGGAAGAGATTTATCTCCAGCCAAGGTTGAAGGAGATCTTATCTTCTATTGACGTAAAAATTTGGGAGAGATCTTATCTCCAGCCGAGGTTGAAGGAGATCTTATCTCCAGTTGACGTAGACTTTGAAGTTGAAGTTTGGAGGAGATCTTATCTCCAGGTGAGGTTGAAGGAGATCTTATCTTCTGTTGATGTAGACTTTGAAGCTTGAGGAAGATCTTATCTCCAGTCGAGGTTGAAGAAAATCTTATCTCTTGTTGACGTAGAAGCTCTGGGGAGATCTTATCACTAGTCGAGGTTGAAAGAAGATCTTATCTCCTATTGATGTAGACGTTGAAGCTCGAAAGAGATCTTATCTCCAACCGAGGTTGAAGGAGATCTAATCTTCTGTTGATATAGACTCTGAAGCTCGAAAAAAATCTTATCTCCAATCGACGTTGAAGGAGTCTTATCTTCTGTTGTTGTCGGGCATAATGGGGTCGTTGTCGTGGCCTTTTCTCTCATTCCATCTAAAATGAACGAGGCCTTTGACTTTGCTTACATTAGGATAAGATTCTTCTTCTATTCTTAACGAGCTATGGGTGTATATAAGGATCGTTGTCGGGGCCTATCTTTTTACCTCGTCTAAAATGAATAAGGCCTTCGACGTGCTCATATTAGGATGAGGTTCTCCTCCTATTCCTAATATGGCAATAGGAACATAGGTGGGCTATTGAATGGACTCTCTCCTCCTCCTATCTTAAATAATCGAAGGTCTTCAACATGCTCATGTTAGGATAAGGTCCTCTTCCTATTCCTAACATAGCAATAGGGGCACAGATGGGTCATTGAATGTGCCTCTTTCCTCCTCCTATCTTAAATAATCGAAGATCTTTGACGTGCTCATGTTAGGACGCGATCCTTCTTCTATTCCTAACATGGCCATAGGAGTACAGATGGGCCATTAAATGAACCTCTCTCCTCATGTTTTAAATAACCGAAGGTCTTCGGCGTGCTCATGTTAGGACGAGGTCCTCCTCCTATTCCTAACATAGCAATAGGGGCATAGATGGGCCATTGAATGGGCCTCTTCCCTCCTCATGTCTTAAATAATCAAAGATGAGATCCTCCTCTGATTTCTAACATGACAATAGAAGCATAGATGGATCATTGAATAAGCCTCTTTCCTCCTTCTATCTTAAATAACCGAAGGTCTTTGACGTGCTCATGTTAGGACGAGGTCCTCCTTCTGTTCCTAACATGGCAATAGGGGCACAGATGGACCATTGAATGGGCCTCTCCTCTCTTTCTATCTTAAATAATCGAAGGTCTTTGACGTGCTCATGTTAGGACGAGGTTCTCCTCCTATTCCTAACATGGCAATAGGGGTAAAGATGGGCCATTGAATAGGCCTCTTTCCTCTTATCTTAAATAACCGGAGGTCTTCGACGTGCTCATGCTAGGATGAAGTCCTCCTCCTATTTCTAACATGACCACTATTGATTGCTTCTTCCCTATTATCACATAGTTCTTACATCAAGAAATCATAATATTAAAATGGAGGAGTTTTACTAAAGAAAAATTATCGGCAGTACAATCTTGGATTCTCCGAGTCTCAAGGTCATGGGAGCGTTGTCACTTCAAACTTTTCAGATGGTAAGTCTCGGACCTGATGACCTTCTCTATTTTGTGCTGGCCTTCTCAATTTGGAGCAAGCTTCTCTTAGCTTTGACGTTGGGAGATGACAGTCCACCGAAGTATCAAGCCTCCAGAGATAGCATCGATGATGTCGAGAGGCGGCTGATCTTCTTGTTGTTCCTTCCTCATTGATGGTTCTAGCTTCTGGAGGAGGACTTCTTCGCATCCTTCTATCGGGGCTTCTTTGATGTGAGCTTGGGGAGGAGTTTGGACTCGCTCATGCTCGAGAAAGAGTTCGGACTCGTTCGTGCTTGGAGGGAGTCTGAGAGCGTGGCTGAACTTCATTCGGCCTTCTATTAGTGATGCTGAAGAACTTCATTCGGCCCTTCCTGATATTCAATAGGGAATCCAAATCTCGGCTCGAATGTCGGCTGCTGACGAAGTGAGCCACGAACTGATGGCTCATCTGATCAAAAGAGAAGATCATACCTGGCTTCAACGTCGAGTACCAGTTTTTCACTGCTTCCTTTAAGATAGATGGGAAGGCTCGGCACAATATGACGTTTGGTGCACCATAGAGTAGCATCATGGTTCGAAAGGTCTCTAGATGATCAACTAGATTAGAGGTTCCATTGTAGCTTTCAAATTGAGGGAGCTCAAAGTTCGGCGAGATGGGCTCTTGCATAATTTGGAGGAAGAAAGGAGGATCGATACGGACGTCGTCAAGGTGAGCCGAGTTGACGTGGCCGAGCTTCTTAATTCGTCAGTCCATCTTCCATAGTTTGTGATTGAGGACGTCATCTCGGTCGTAGACCTTGGAGGGCTTTTGGCTATAGATGGAGAAGGTCTCTTCCAGAGGAGAACCATGACCCAAACTTGGGTCCTTTACTCTCTATTTTTCTTTTTCAGCGGTGATGGGAATGCCAACCTAAATACTCTTTCTTGAGATCGATTTTCGGCATCTTGATGGCGGATTTCTTGGCGGGGTCACCGTCGGGAGCTACCGCATGGCCTGCACCACCTTGGTGAGGCCCTGAACCAGCCACATCAGTAGGTCAAACTACTCCAAATCTACCATGATCGTCGATGGAGATGGAGGTTGAAGTGCCAGTGATGGAGCAGGGGTGGATGGATCCGACTCAGATCTTATGGCAGATGCGGTAGATCTTTGGATATTCACCTTCTTTTGGGGTATTTCTTGGGATTGAATAAGAGGATGGAGACAAATCTTGAAGAAGAAGGTTGACAGGGTCGGTTGAGCACTTCTTTAAGAATAAGGGTACCTCAGAGATAGAGGCTCTTCCTCTAGCGCCAATTCTGTTAGTGCAAAATTTGGTTGACGCTGGATCGAGCTGGAGTCGAGGAAGATGAGATCGTCGTCGATGATTTGCAAAATAAAATCCCATCCAGAGTCGATAGTGGTGGCTCCAGCAAGATCCTCCAACGATCAAGTCAGCTCTTCTGACCAACAAAAATGAAGTGCTTAGGAAAAAGTTCGACAGAGTTTCAAAAAGGAGAAGAGAGTTTAAAGAGAACGTATCTAGAGGATCCCTTTTTATAGACAAAGCTTGATTGAAGGTGACGGCCATACTGTCTGGTAGTAGGTCGCTCAGAACCGCATGAGATTCGGTATGGAGAGGAAGGTGTCATCAGATTAATAGTGTCAGCCATAACCATTTGGTAGTAAGTCATTTAGGGCTGCATGGGGTTTGCTACGGAGAGGAGCACCGTCAGACTGATAGCGACTGTTCGTTGAGATTTAATAATCGTAGTTCGGAGAAAGCAGATGTTGGTTCGTGAAGAAATTCGATATATATCAATTCTAGAGGAGTTCGGACTCTTGAAAGAAATACGTCTGGAGGGAATCATCCGAAAGGAATGCTAGCTAAAATCTGAAAGCAATCCATTGGAGGAATCCGACTGAAGGAGAAGTCCGAAAGAAATTCAGCTCCTGGAGGAGTTCGTCCGAAGAAAAAGTTTGGAAGGAGTTTGGCTCTTAGAGGAATCCGACTAAAGGAGAAGTCCGAAAGAAGTTTGGCTCCTGCAGAAATCCAACTGAAGGAGTCCGAAAGAAGTTCGGTTCTTGGAGGAATTTGACTGAAGGAGGAGTACGGAAGGAGTTCGACTTCTATAGAAATCCGACTAAAGAAGAGATCCAAAAAAAGTTTGACTCCTGAAGAAATTTGACTGAAGGAGAAATTTGAAAGAAGTTCAACTTTTATAGAAATTCGACTGAAGAAGGAGTCCGGAAGGAGTTCGACTCTTGGAAGAATCCGACTGAAGGAGTACGAAAGAAGTTCGGCTCATGTAGAAATCCGACTGAAGGAGGAGTCTGAAAGAAGTTCGACTTCTAGAAGAATTAGACTGAAAGAGAAATTCGGATGGAGCTCGGTCGCTGGAGGAGTTCAGTCGCTGAAGGAGTTCGGCTACTGAACGAGTTCGGTCGCTGGAGGAGATCGACTAGGGTTCAATCGTTGGAAAAAGAATTTTGGATCGAAGCTCTTCTATGATTACCAGCTGCATTAAGCTAAGTATTGGTGCAGAAACTGGTTATCATCGGATCCAGCTGGAGTGGAGGTGGACGAGATCGCCAGTCGGAAACCTACAAAATAAAGTTTCGTCCGGAACCGATGGGGAGTGGCTCCGATAGGATCCTCCGACGATCAAGTTAGCTTTTCTGGCCAACGGATATGGAGTGCTCTAGAATGAGTTTGGTAGAGTTTAAAGAAGAAGAGGAGAGCTTAGAGCCTAGAGTTAGCGTATCTGGAGGATCCTTTTTATAGGCGGAGCTTGATTGATGGTGACGGCCATACCGCCTGGTAGCGGACCGTCGGAGCTGCATGGAGTTCGGTATGGAGAGGAAGGCATCGTCAGACGGATAGTGATAGCCATATTGACGGATCGTGGGTCGTATAGAGAGCTGGTTACGGAGAGAGTGGTGTCGTCAGTAGTGGTGGCCATGTCGTCCGATTGCGGTCCGCATGGGGCTTGTTGTGGAGAGAAAAGGTGCCGTTAGACTGATAGTGGCGGCCATACCGTGGAGGTCCGACAGTCGTAGCTCGAGAAAGCAGGCATTGGTTGGTTGACTCGGGCATATACCAATTCCAAAGGAGTTCAGACTCCTGAGGGAGTTCGGCCAAAGGGGAGGCTCGGAAGGAGTTCGACTCCGATAGAGGAGTCCGATTGGAGCTAGGCTGCTGAATAGTTCGGCCTGAGGGTTCGACTGGAGCGCAACCGCTGAAGTTCGACTGAAGGAAGAGCTGAGGAGTTCGGCTCTTGAAGAAGTCGACTGAAGAGGAAGCTTGAAGGGGTTCAGCTGGGCTAAAGCTGGCTGGAAGAGCGGAGGGAGTTCGGCTCCTGAAGAAGAAGTTCGGTCGAAGGAGAAGCTTGGAGGGAGTTTGGGCTAAGGCTCGCGTTAGGAGTCGGAAAAAGCTTGATGCTGAGGAGTTCGCGATCGAAGGGGATGTCTGGAAGGATTTCGCTGGAGGAGTTTGCTAAGATCCGACCATTGGAAATTCAAAGGCCAGCTGAGAATTCGAAGGAGCTCGGTCGCTGAGTTCGGCCGGCTGAAAGTTCGACTAAGGCCCGACCACTGAAAATTCGAAGGCTCGACGTTGAGAGTTCGAAGGAGCTGATCGTTGAGTCCGAAGGAGCTTGATCGTTGAGAGTCCGAAGGAGCTCGACCGTTGAGTTCGGTCGGCTGAAAGAGTTCGGCTAAGACCCGTCCGCTGAAGCTCTTCCATAGCTACCGATTGCATTAAGCTGAGCATTGAACTGGACTTCGGTATGAGTGGGGTTTATCCCCAACAATAGTCCCACCACTTTCGAGTTCGAAACTCGAAGGAAGGGAGTGCAGAGAAGGCAACTGCCGAAGTTCTCTTCTGGGCTTCATGCTGGTTTGGGTTGAAGCTCGGGGGAGATCTCATCTCCAACCAAAGTTGATGTTCAAGTTGAAGCCCAGGGGAGATCTCTTCTCCAGCCAAAGTTGAAGTAGATCTCGTCTCCTACGGTCGAGATCGGAGATTGAGCTCCTCGGGGGCGATATTGTCTCCAGCAGTTAAGCCTGATTCGGGGGAGGTCTCCTCTCCTGCAGCCGAGGTTGATTCGTGGCTCGGGAGAGATTTTGTCTCCTACGGTCGAGGTTCGCTCGGTCGCTTGGGAGAGATCTCATCTCTAGTCGAGGTCGTTGCGAGCGCTCGGGGGAGATCTTATCTCTCGCCGAGGTTGTCATCGTCGCTCGGAAGAGATCTTATCTCTGGCCGAGGATGACTCGGACGCTCGGGGGAGATCTCATCTCCTACGGTCGAGGTCATTGCGGGCACTAGGGGGAGATCTTATCTCCTACGGCTGTCGAGGTCGTTGCAGGCACTCAGGAGAGATCTTATCTCCTACCGAGGTTGTCACCGTCGTTCGGAAAAGACCTTATCTCTGGCCGAGGTTGACTCGAGCGCTCGAAGGAGATCTTATCTTCTGCAGTCGAGGTCGACCCGGATCCTCGAAAAAGATCTTATCTCCTATCGAGGTTGATGAAGATCCTGTCTCCTGCAGACTTCAGAGCTCAGATTTGGACTTTGCTCGCATTAGGATGAGGTTCTCCTCCGATTTCTAACAGACTATGGGGGCACATATGGGCCGCTGTCAGGACCTCTCCCCCCATCTCGTCTAAGATGAACGAGGCCTTCGACTTTGCTCGCGTTAGGATGAGAGGTTCTTCCTCCTATTCCTAACAGGCTATGGGGGCACATAAGGGCCATTGTCAGGGCCTCTCCCCCCATCTCGTCTAAAATGAACGAGGCCTTCGACTTTGCTCGCGTTAGGATGAGGTTCTCCTCCTGTTCCTAACGAGCTATGGGGATACATAAGGGCTATTGTCTAGGCCTCTCCCTCCCATCTCATCTAAATGAATGAGGTCTTCGACTTTGCTCGCGTTAGGAACGAGGTTCTCCTCCTATTCCTAATGGACTGTGGGGGCACATAAGGGGCTGTTGTTTAGGCCTCCCTCCATCTCGTCTAAGGTGAATAAGGCCTTCGACTTTGCTCGAGTTAGGACAAGGTTCTTCTCCTGTTCCTAACGGACTATGGGGGCACATAAGGGCTATTGTCTTAGGCCTCCCCCATCTCATCTAAGGTGAATGAGGCCTTCAACTTTGCTCGCATTAGGACGAGATTTTTCTTCTATTCCTAACGGACTATGGGGGCACATAAGGACTGTTGTTTAGGCCTCTCCTCCCATCTCGTCTAAGGTGAACGAGACCTTCGACTTTGCTTGCATTAGAACGAGGTCCTCCTCCTGTTCCTAATGGACCACTTTCTCTCATTTCTTTTCTATCATCATATAATTCTTGCACCAGAAAATAATAATGCTGAATGAAAAAGTTTTATTAAAGAAAGTTTATTGGTAATACATCCTCAGATTTTCTGAGTTTCAAGATCGAAGAAGCACTATTCCTTCGAGCTCTTTTAGGCGATACATTCTGGGCCGGATGACCTCCACCACTTCATATGGATCTTTCCAATTTGGGACGAGCTTTTCTTGGCTCTGAGGCTAAGAGACGGTGACTCGCTAAAGTACTAGATTTCCCACTCTGAATGTCTTACCTCTAACTTTGGAGTTATAGTACTGGGCCACCTTTCGTCTGTAGGCTGTCATCCGGATGCGGGCTTTCTTCCTTTTTTCTTCTAGCAGATCGAGGTTAACTCTGAGGTCCTGAGGGTTGAGTTGCTTGTTGAAGCCCACGACTCATGCAGATGGGAGCTGAAGTTCGATCGGGATAACTACCTCCATGCCGAAGGCCAAGGCAAAGGGTGTTTCCTCGGTCGGCACCCTTTGTGTAGTTTGGTATGCCCAGAGGACATGGTAGAGTTTGTCCACCCAGGCCTCCTTTGCCCTGTCGAGCCTTGTTTTGATGCCTTACAGCAGGATTCGGTTGGTCACCTCAACTTCCTCATTGGCCTGTGGGTGAGCCATCGATGTGAAGCGATGGGAGATGTTTAGTCCTTCGCAGAACTCGATGAACCTCGCTCCAGCAAACTATCATTCATGTCGATTATAAGAGTTCGAAGCAGACCGAACCGACAGATTAGTGACTTTCAGACGAAGTCTTGCACCTTGACCTCGGTAATCTTCGCTAGTGATTCGGCTTCGATCCATTTGGTGAAATAGTCGATCGCGATAAGGAGGAACTTCCGCTGCCCAGATGCCATCGAGAAGGGGCTGAGTATATCCATTTTTCACTGCACAAATGACCAAGATGTGCTTAGTGGAGCAAGCTTGGATGCCGACTACCTTTGTACACTGGCATTCTTCTGACAACGATCGCACTTCTTCATATACTCCATGAAATCGTGAAATAAAGTCGGCCAGTAGTACCCCTATCGAAGTAGTCTTTGCGACAGGGACTTGGCTCCTACGTGACTTCCGCAGAGTCCTTCGTACACCTTCCACAGTGCGAGGTCGGCCTCTGAAGGTCGAAGACATCTCGCAGTAGGAGGGAGTATGACCTCTTATACAACCTGCCTTCATATAAAATGTAGCGGGAGGCCTGATTCCTGAGCTTCCAAGCTTCTTTCGAATCATGATGAAGGACCCCCTCCTTGAGGTAGGCGACCAATGGATCGATCCAGCTTGGCTCGAATTAAGTCTACAAGACGACCTGAGATTCCTCTATGGTTGGGCACTTTAAAGTCTCCAAAAATACTTCTTTGGGCAGTTTGGTCGGGGCTAAAGTGGCCAACTTGGATAGAAGATCGGCTCTTGCATTTTTCGCCCTCGAAATATGTTGAATGCCGAAACTATCGAAGGCTGGAGTCAAATCCCTCACTTTTTCAAAGTATCTTACCATGCTTTCCTTCTACGCTTCATAGCTACCATCAACTTGGCTGACCATCAGCTGAGAATCGCTGTAGACTTGAAGTCGATCTACTTTTAATTTCCTTGCTATCTTTAATCCGACAATCAGTGCTTCATATTCGGCTTCATTATTGATCGCGGAAAACTCGAAGCATAGTACGTACTCGACGACGACTTCCTCGGGACTGACCAAGATCAGGCCCGCACCAACTCCAACGGAGTTGGATGAACCATCCACGTGCAGAGCCCAAGAGCCTTCGGAGAGGTCGGTGCTTTCCTCGGGGAGGTTTGCCTGAGATAGCTCGGCATTATTCAAGCTCGATCTCGCTTTGGTGTCGATCTCGCTCTGTTCAAGCTTGGCTTCGACTGGAATGGTGCATTCTAACACAAAATCTATCAGTATCTGGGTCTTGATCGATGGCCTGGGTTGGTAGTTGATGTCGAACTCTGTGAGCTCAATTGCCCATTTTGTGACTCTTCTGAAAGCGTCTGCTCGGTGAAGGACTGCTTTTATTGGTTGGTCCGTGAGGACCGTTATGGTATCTCCTAAAAATAAGGTCGAAGCCTCCTGGTAGCAATTAGAAGAGAGTAAGTTAGTTTTTCTAATCTAGAGTACCTGGTCTCCACATCCCTTAGGATCTGGCTCACGTAGTAGACCGGTCGCTGTATCTTTGCTTCTTTCTTGACCAAGACTGCCGCCAAGGCCATCGGAGAGACAGCTAGATACAGAAATAATTCTTCTCCAGAATCAGATTTTGCCAGCAGTGAAAGTGAGTCGAGGTAGTTTTTAAGCTCCTCGAATGCCTGTTGGCACTCCGTCGTCCAGTAGAAGTTCTTTGGTTGTCTGAGAACTTGGAAGAAGGGCACGCATCGTTCGACTGATTTTGAGACAAAGCGATTTAGGAACGTCACATTCCCGATCAGATGCTGAACTTTCTTGATCATCTTCGGAGCGATCATCTTTTGAATGGCGCAGATTTTCTCGAAGTTTGCTTCGATTCCATATCTCGACACCATGAACTCCAGAAATTTTTCGGAGGTCATGCCAAAGGCGCACTTGATCGGGTTCAGCTTCATCTTATGCTTCCTGAGTGCACCGAAGGTCTCTTTAAGATCGACGAGGTGGTCTGTTGAAGCTCGACTTTTGATGAGCATATCATCCACGTACACCTCCATGTTGCGGCCGATCTGCTCCTTGAAGATCTTATTGACCAAACGCTCGTACGTTGCCCCTGCGTTTTTTAGTCAAAGGGCATAACCCTATAACGATAAAGACTATGGTCAGTAATGAAAGCGGTCTTCTCTTCATCCTCGGGCACCATCCGTATCTGATTATAACCAGAAAAGGCATCCATGAAGGTGAGGAGCTCATGACCTGAGGTTGCATCCACCAGTTGATCGATCCTGGGTAGGGGGTAGCTATCTTTCGAGCAGGCCTTGTTCAGCTTTTTGAAGTCAACGCACATTCTCCACTTGTTATTCGCCTTTTTGATGAGGACCATGTTTGAGATCCAGGTTAGCTAATTAACCTTTCAGATGAGTTCGACTTTAAGGAGCTTGTTTACTTCTTCGGTGATTGCTTTCTGCCTCTCCGGGGTGTGGTGGCGCATCTTTTCTTTTATCGATCTGTGCCTCGGATTGATGGCCAGTCGATGTTCCATGACTTCGGCATCAATCTCCGACATGTCCGCTGGAGTCCAGACGAAGACATCCACATTTCTCCTGAGGAAGGCGACGAGCTGCTCCCGAACCTCGTCTGCCAAGTTGGAGCCGATCTGCACCGCGTGCTCTGAGTTTTCGTCATTTAAGGACACAGAGATGAGGTCCTCCATAGGCTCGCCCCACTCCTCAGTGAGGTCATCGCGGACATCCAGTCTATCAACAAGATAAGGGTCGGACCATTCTCCCTTATGCAGGGCGATTGAGTAGCAGTGCCTCGTCAGAGCCAGGTCTCCCCTAACCTCTCTGATCCTGCGACTCGTCGGAAACTTCATCTTCAAATAATAGGTTGACACCACCGTCCGAAGTACATTTAAACCAGGTCGGTCGAGAATCGCATTATAGGCAGACGGAGTCCTCACGACTAGAAAATCGACTTGCGCTTTGGCCAGTTTCGGATGTTGCCCTATCGTCACAGCCAAAGTTATTATGCCTTCGACTGGTATGGCGTTGCTAGTGAATCCTACCAGCAGAGAATTCATAGGCCCCAAGCGGTCATTGGATAGGAACATTTTTGAGAAGGCATTGTAAAACAATACATCAGCCGAGTTTTCATTATCTACTAAAATGCGGCGTACATCATAGTCAGTAATGTTCAAAGAAATTATAACTGCATTATTATGTGAAAATTGGATCCCCTGACCATCCACCTCGGTAAAGGTCACGGGTTCCACGGTCCTCCACCTCTTCACTGGTCCCTCGGATCCGTTGGCTTCTCCTTATTGAAATCCCCCCGAGATAGTATTGATGATGCCGAGAGGCAGTCGATCTTCTTGTTGGTTCTCCCCACTTGGTGGTAACGTCCTCAGCTGATCTTCCCGCTCTTCAGGTCATCTCCGTAGGAATCGGCCAAGTCTATCTTGCCTGATGAGCTCTTTGATCTCATCCTGAAGTTGGATGCACTCCTCAGTATCGTGACCGTGGTCACGATGGTAAAGGCAAAACTTGTTAGGATTGCGCTTGCTGGGATGGAAATGCATTCTCTCCGATCTTGGAGGTCGTTCCCTGATCTCCATTAGCACTTGAATTTTTGGGGCGTTAAGGGGAGCGTAATTATGAAATCATCGTTGGGGAGAACTTCGACACTGGGGAGAACCTCGGCATGCCCATCCGTCAGAGCTTCCCTGCCTCCAAACCCAAGGGAGAGTTCGGGCTTGCTTGCGACCAGAAAGAGTCCAAGAATGTGGCTGAGCTTTATTTCTCTTCCCTTCTTCGGCGGGCCTGCCTGGCCCACCGATTCATCGTTTGCCGTTGGCTTCATCGTCCTTGGCCTCGAAGGCCTCCTCTACCCAGGCATAACTATCAGCTTGAGCTAGCAATGTCAGCAAAATCCCTGGGATACTTCTTTTCTAAGGAGAACAGCAAGTCATTCTTCTGAAGACCGCTCTTAAGGGTGGCCATGGCGACTGACTGGTCCAGGTTTCGAACCTCCAATGCGGCAGTATTAAATCGGATGACATAAGTCTCGATGGGTTCCCCCTCCTTCTGCTTAATGGCCATCAAAAAATCCAAACCTCGGTGCAGACGTCGACTACTGATGAAGTGGGCTGCGAACTATTGGCTCATCTGGTCAAACGATAAGATGGTACTCGGCTTAAGCACCGAGTACTAATTCCTGACAGCTCCCTTAAGGGTAGAGGGAAAAGCCCGGCATAAGATAGCATCTGACGTGCTGTGGAGCAACATCGTTATCCGGAAGGCTTCCAGATGGTCGATCAGATCGGTGATTCCATCGTAACTCTCGAGTTGTGGAAGCTTGAAATTTGGTGGGACCAGTTTCTGCATAATTTTCTACGAAAAAGGAGGGTCAGTACAAATGTCATTATCACGTGAGGAGGGAGTGTAACGAAGTTCCTCGATTCGCTGGCTCATTTCTAAGAGCCTTTGATCCAAGAGATCTTTACGGTCTTTGATCTTCAAGATTTTTTGGTAGAATGGGTGCGAAGCTTCCCCTTGGGTCGAGCCATGGTCCGAGCAGGGGCTCTTCCTCCTTTGCCTCCCCCTTCCAGGGATTGGAGGTTGGGTAGCCCAAGTCGACCGTTCTTGGATCGGACCACATGGCTCTGGAGAGTCCCGTGCTGGTTGAGCCGATGCCGGGGCCTGCCGGTGCATGGCCTGCACCACCTCCGTGAGGCCATGAACCTGCTGGACGAGCAGGTTGAACTGCTCCGCATCCACCGCAGCTACAGATGAAACCTAGGCCGCCAGGGCTGGAGTGGAAGCGGACGGATGTGAACGAGATCGGGCCACGGAGGCCACCGATCGTGGGGTCGAAGCTCTCCTGGGGGCATTTTTTTTCGAAAAAGAACTCTAGAGAGGAAGAAGGGAGATCTCTAGAGAGAGACCGTTGCCGAGCACTCCTTTAAGAATAAAGGGGCCTTAAGAACACTTCAAGAACCGAGGCGGCCCTCCTTCTAGTGTCAAATCTGTTGGTGCAAAAATTGATTATCGTCGGATCCAACTGGAGTGGAGGTGGACGAGGTCGCCACCGGGGACCTGCAAAATAAAGTTCCATCCGGAGTCGGTGGGGGTGGCTCCGGCAGGACCCTCCGATGATCAAGTCAGCTTTTCTGACCAATGGATATAGAGTGCTCTGGAATAAGTTCGATAGAGTTTAGAGAAGAAGAGGAGAGCTTAGAGTTAGCGTATCTGGAGGGTTCTTTTTATAGGCGGAGCTTGATTGATGGTGACGACCATACCGCCTGGTAGCGGGCCATCGGGGCCACATGGAGTTCCATACGAAGAGGAAGGCGTTGTTAAGCGGACAGTGACAGCCCTATTGGCAAGTCGTGGATCGCATGGGGCTGATTATAGAGAGAGTGGTATCGTTAGTAGTGGTGGCCATGTCATCCGATTGCGGACCGCATGGGGCTTGTTACGGAGGAAAAAGGTGCTGCCAGATTGGTAGTGGCGGTCATACCGTCGAGGTCCGACAGCCTTAGATCGAGAAAGCAGATGTTGCTCGGTGGACTCGGGCATATACCAATTCCAAAGAAGTTCGGACTCCTGAAGAAGTTCGACCAAAGAGGAGGCTTGGAAAAAGTTCGACTCCTGTGGGAGTTCGACTGGAGCTCGGCCACTGAGGAGTTTGGCCGGGGCGCAACCGCTGAGGAGTTCGGCTGAAGGAGGAGCTTGGAAGGAGTTCGGCTCCTAAAGAAGTCCAGCTGAAGGGGAAGCTTGAAGGGAGTTCAGCTCTCACAGGCATCTGGTCGGAAGAGCACGGAAGAAGTTTAGCTCTCGCGGGCGTCAGGCTGGAGGAGTGCGGCTAAGGCTCGGTCGCTGGAGAGTTCGAAAAAAACTCGGTCGTTGAGGAGTCCGATCGGCTGAAGGAGATGTTTGAGAGGAGTCTGGTTGGAGGAGTTCGGCTAAGACCCGGCCACTGAAAATCCGAAGAAGCTCAGCCGCTAAGAGTCCGAAGGAGCTCGGTCGCTGAGTTCGGCCGGCTGAAGAAGTTCGACTAAGACTCGATTGCTGGAAATCCGAAGGAGCTCGATCGCTGAGAGTTCGAAGGAGCTCGGCCGGCTGAAGGAGTTCGGCTAAGATCCGTTCGCTGAAACTCTTCCGTAGCTACCGATCGCGTTAAACTGAACGTCGAACTGAACTTCGATAAAAATAAAATTTATCTCTAATACTAAGCATCAGGTAGAACTTCGATGGAGGCAAAGTTTATCTCCAACACCATGTGTAACTTAAACTTAACAAATTTAAATATTTAAGGACATTGCAATTCTCCTCTCACCGTAACAACGGTGCAACAATTTTGAAGTCATTATACTAATCATATCTTTAAAAATAGCTAATATTGCTTTCCTACCTACGAATCTGTCTGGTATGATGACGCGCACTGATATCAGCCGGCGTAACGCTATCATCAAATTGGGAGACCTATCTGATGGTAGGAAACTAGAAACCCTAGATTGGTTGTGCAATTCCAATTCTCCTCTCCCTCTCCATCTCCCTTGGCCCTCCTCGGTGACGCCGAGCTGCTGAAGGTCTTCCGCCGGCCTCCCTCAGATCCGGCGGCCCACCGCCTCCCGCCGGTACGTGCTGTCCCTTCGCCCGTTTTTTCTTGGATTCTTGAGGCATTTGTCTCTTCTTCCTCAATTGTTATCTCTTTTATCCCTTCTTACCTTGGATCCGGCAGTCTACTCGCCATTGCGTAATTTCTTTCTCTTGACCACTATTTGGTCGTGCGGTCTCCAGCTTTTCCCAAAACCTCCATCTGGTGGCTTGGACGCACAATGATGTTGTGATTTTCTTGTGTCATCCAAGAAACTGTTTTCTGGTTACTGAATGATTGTTTAATGCTTCTTATTGTGATATTTAATAAAGCACGCTCTAGAACTCGTTTTTACCTGTTCTGAATTTATTGCTGAGACAAATATATGATACTAAATGGAGTGTTGACCTCATATGTGTATGAGGTTGGTGAAGTGATTTGGGAAATACATGCCAATGCGAAAATTGAAATTTTGAAGGAGATAAATGTCTGAATTATTTGTTATGTTTCTATGACATGTGCAAACTGTAAGTATAAGCAATTTCCAGACGACTTATTAATCATTTTTGGATGCCCATTCCTATTGAATTCCACTTGTATTTTTGTTCTTTTACTTGATTAGGTAATTGTTGCGAAGTTTCTTTATTTTGCTGGCTAATAAAGATGTGGACATTGTATTGAAACGAAAATACCATGCCAGCATGCCCATAGCTAATAATGTTTCAGGGCAACCAAAAAAGTTAGGACAGCATTAATAATATAAATGGTTTAATTATTATAAAACCAAAGTATATGGTGACATTATTCTAAAATCAACACCTAGTAATGCTAACTCATTGACTCTAGTTAAAAAAATAATAATAAAAAAAAACCTTATTTCAACTATTATGATATTTTTAAAAAAACGTTCATTTATCTAAACAAGAGATCTTTACTATGATATATCTAGAAGTAGTTTTTCATACAAGCCTCTCACGTCTTAACACTTTCAATAACACCATATGGAAAAACCCCCTTCTGTCATAAGCTTTATACTTCTTTCTAAGCAATTGGATTACTTTTTATATAATTTATTGGGTGCGAACGTTCCAGTATTAGAGCACCAGATCCCATCAGAACTCTATAGTTAATTGTAATTAGATATTCCTTTTTATGATTTTTTTTTCTCTCTCCATCATTCTCCATATAGCATCCTAAATCTTAATATTTTTGTTATCCACCCTCTTTACTTTGTTTGGTCATATGTTGGGAGTATGAAGGTGGAGATGACCGTGATAGAGGAATCTCATGAGCATGTTAAAATGAGTTGGCACATCCTTGGTAAGGTTTGGTGTCTTGTATGTAAAATGAAGAGCTTAAAAAGAGGAGGGGGTAGATAAAATATATATATATATATATATACTTGGATTGAATTACTGGAAAGAGACATTAGAAGCTCTCCATTTGTAGGTTTTTGCCTCAAATAGATGTAAATATCATACTGAAACATTGCTTCATCTCTATACTTCTATGTGGCAATATTCATTGTTATGTTTCTATGTAGGAAAGTGGGAAAACTTGTTTTTTGTTTTGGGTAGATCAAATTGGTTATGATTTTGGTAGTTTAGCTCTTGTTTTGGCAGCTTTGCTTGAAGAATTTAAGAATTATGAATTAATTAGAATCAAGGAGATATAGAAAAACAATTACTAAATCATGAAAATAAATTAGACATTATTTTAAAGCATGTAACATGGTTCTCCCCTTTGGATTATTTTAGTGGCTTTGCATTGAGACAATGAAAAAAATAACTAAAAGATGATAATGTAAAGGTAATCATATTTATATGGTCATGTATCATGGTAATTTCATAGCAATCTCATGCATGACAATCAAATATCTATGAGATTTGAGTTTCAGGATAGCCGGATCTCCACTATCTGTTTGAATCATAAGATTGCAGATCTTCTTGATGCACGCAACATCTAAATTTAATTTAGACAGGATCCTCCCTACATTTGAAAGAATGATGAATTGACAAAAATAATGGCACAGGTCTGGTTTTGGAGCTTCAACTGAATGTTCACACATTATGTTCTGCTTAGGTTTTTTTTTTTGCCCACTTTGTTGTTAGAGAACATCTATTCTGCATATTGAGTATGAATGTGTTTTTGATGCGTCCACCCCTAGCATGTTCATTCTTGCTTTAGTTGTGACATGTGCATAAAATTATATGTTTTGGCTTTTTGTCATAATGAGACTGCATTCATTATGTAGACAGCTCCCACGGATGCACCATACAAGGCTTGAATATTCCCTTTGTAGGAAATGCTTTTCTTACCCAGGATCTTGAATATTCTTCTTTTATGGTTTTTAAGTGGGTGCCACCAATGTTTCATCCATACACGTCTACAAACATTTGTCTGTCTGTATTTATGTAAAATAGACGAAAGCTAGAATACTTTGGGAGTTTTGGCCCGTTCTTTCTTTGATCAAAAGCAAATGCTAGCCTCTTGAAAATGAAAATTCAGGCCTTCTATCATGATCTATGATGATTTGGAAAGAAAATCAAATGCTTTAGAGATGTCTTACTGTGCATCAAGTAAGCACAAAATGGAAGGTAGCAATATAAGTAGTGTGGTAATTTTTTTTTGCAGGCCGTATAAATTTTCTATCTGCTTGATGCATAGGTAAGACTTAAGAGATCTCCACAGCATGTGATTTGTGGTTTCTAGCCAACACGAACATTATAAATCATGACCAATGATTTTCATTTTAGAGGGCTGTTATTTGTTTACTGATTTTCTGTGATGTAGTTGGGATCAACTACTCCTAAAAGTATTTTAGCTTTACTCAGTCTGTATATGTATGTACAAGTTGGAAGTTTATGAGGTTTGAAGCATCTCCCATATCCTCGCTATAATGATTGACCATTTTGTTTGCTTAATGTTGGATCTAATAGCAGCCTTTGGCTCTTGTTTCACTTGTCTGGAGAGTTTGAAGTATCCTTTTCTCATAATGTTAGATACTTCACCAGTGTTATAAACTCATTTCTTGTTGAAGGATTCTTTCGGTGATGCTACTTTGCTGTTCCATGGAGTTTTTATGGGATTGTGGATTTAGTTTGTTGTATGATTGTTTGACCTTCTACAACTAAGATGTAGTTTGTGTGTGATGGATATTCTATTTGGCACTTCCAGTTTATCCTTATCAAGCTAATGAAATGCACATGTTTGTTTGCGGGATTTAATTTATTTTGGTGGTCTCCAAGCTGCAGTGCTAAGCATTTTAGAGTTTTTTTTGGTCCATCACATGACTTTTATGGTTTGACAAGCTAACCTTGTTTATTTCATTCTTGTTTGCAACTCAATACATTGTGCATGCTAAAGCTGTTTTTTGTACTCTAGCAACATTTTCTTCTATCACAAAGTTTTGTGTTCTTCCTCCTCCTACAACTTGACCCTCTAATTTGACCCTTAAAGCATGCATTTATATTTAGATTTATGTCCCAAAGTATCATACATAGTTTCATTCATTTTGGAAAAAAATCATACTTGAATATCTTTCAGATTTTCAATTAATGGATCAGGTTTGGACAGATGAGGATTGATCTGAATTTTATATGAGCTTTCAAGTGCACAAACTGATGTGATCCAATTATCAAGGCCTGACCCAACCAAAGATTGGATAAGCAAGCTGAAAACTTAGCTAGTTCAAGAAAAATAAAAAGGAAGAAGAGGGGGGGGGGGGGGGTTTAGAATTTGGGGTTAGACGAAGCCAGCAATTAAATTGCCTTTTTCTTCTTTTTGTTGCTTCTTATGGGAATGGGTTGGAAGGTTTTGAGGGTGGGTGAAGGCAGAATGGCAGAGGCGAACACACAAGGGCCGGAGTTGGAGAGACTTGCTTTGGCTCCAGGATGTGGTGGTTGCCAGACCCTCCTCAATACAGTTGACAGGGATGGTAGTGGAGAGTGATGGTGACCAGAGCGATGGAACATGGGGTATGGTCTATCTGCTTTTGAGGATAGTGAGGTCAGGGGAGGGATGAATGGATGCTCTCTCTACTTGATAATTAGGTCCCACCCTTAGAGCTTGATTTAACAGCAAACCTATGGCATATTTTTATTATATATGTTTCTATATGATGTATAATTAAGTCAAGCTGGGCTATAAACAATTTGCGTCGATCCAAACACAAGCCTAGTCCAATTTCTTAGGTTGTCTAGTTGGGTTATCCAGTCAAATTAACCTACCAAACCTTGGTTGTCGGTAAGGATCTGACCCCACAACAGACGTAACTTCAATGATCCAATTTAAACTTATTTTATTTTCTCTATGATTAATTTGCTAATTTGTAACTTGTTATGTAGTTCCTCCTCTTCGTCTGCTGTGGTTCTGGACCTTAGCATTTATAAATTCCTTCCTCTGTATGTGTAATTCTGTTTGTAAGTTAATTTTGTAATCATTAAGTTCTTTCCAGTGGTAGCAAACCATGTTGGGTTGAATATATTGGCATGTTATATGTATTGAATTAAGCTTTCTCCCCATGGATGATGGGATCATGACAAGTGGAAAAACACTTGCTTTCAGTTGCAATTTGAGCTCAACATGTCGGACACAAAGACCACTGATGCCAATGAGCATGCTTCTGAGGAGGTTCCCGAATTCATGGACCAAAATGAAGAGAATTCGATGCTGTCATCCCAAGCAGAGGTGATGATTCTGGTTTCTTTTGCTTTCCTTTCTTCCCTTTCTTTTTTAAATAAATCTGAAAATAATTCTTGATGTATTAGATTCATTAATTATTGGAAATTTCTTCTTATAGGTAACAACACATGATGAATTTGTTTGTGGCTTCGAGCCATTCCAGTCTGCTGAGATTTTCAAATCATGTTTAGTAAGACTGGTTTCGTCTCTTTTACAGGAGGAGGCAATCAGGAAAAAATATGGAGGAATGTTACCCAAGAAACCACCACTTATATCGAAGGTATTTGCTCTCTACCCATTTCTGGTTGGGAACTATCAATAATTCTGCTTTGCATGGAGCCGAAAAATGGTTTATAATGGTTGTTAACATCATGCTTTTGAAGAAATAACTTTTACTTGTTATATTCAGGATCATGAGCGCGCCTACTTCGATTCTGCTGATTGGGCTCTAGGAAAGGTATTACTATATGAATCTGTATCCATCAGACTGTATGATGTGGTTTTCATCCAACCGAACCAGCTCGGCATACGGTATTCATCTAATTCTATCTATTCTTATTCCCAACAGCAAGGTGCACCTGGTGGGAAGCCCAAAGGACCCCTTGAGGCACTTCGCCCAAAATTACAGGTGATAAATCTATTCTCTCTTTCCCAGCATGCTCACCGACATTATATCAACGTGTAAAACGGAAAGTTCCTTTTCGCCGCAATAACTTGTTCGTCAGGTACTTCTAGTGCTCTTTTCCAGAGGAAATGCAACCATTCTTTGATTACTGCTTGTGTTTACGCTCATCAGATTATGAATCGACCTTCATGTTATGTACATCATATGTTCTTTCAAATGCTCATGCTACAATAATTTGTGTTTAGCCTACGCCGCACCAGCAAGTGCGCTCGCGGCGGTCGATTTACACGTCTTCTGATGCTGATGGTATATCTGATTCTGATGACTGTCATTTCCATTTCTTTATTATCTTTCGTTATAAAATGGACAATTGCTAAACTTCCATTTGGCTACCCCATAGATGGAGGCAATGCTGCTCCTGAGGAGGCAAACAGCGGTGAGTGACTTCAAGCCTGTATCCATTGGAGAGCCTCTCAATCTACGAGTCTTTGGCTGTTTCTTTCGTGAAACACAATCGAGTCCATTTTGTAGGCTTGCGTGAATAAGTACAGCTTTTTGTTACGTTTGCTGCTGTCATTTGGAATCTTCATGGTCTCTGCATCTGAGACTGGTGACACTGGAACTACCAGTGAGTTTATAAACTCCGAATGAGTCATCATCTAGCTCATAACTGGCATGCTTCATGTTATTTTAGCGAAACGGCACAAGTCAGCACATGGTAATTATTAACCGCGTTTGAGACACAGGAAACACATTGCAATAACGTAATGAATGTTTGATCAAGTCCTCTTGGATGCCTGCAGTTAAAAGAGAGATTTTTCTTGTGTCGGCGAACCGCATGTTCTTGGAGCTTTCTTCATGCTGTCAAAATTCCAAGTCTATAGTGCATCAAAAGGATATGCCTTACGCGTTTGATGAACTGGTGATCTAGGGTTGTGACTCCAAAACGAGAAAACGTTAAAAACGTTTCCTTCTTGGGGGCGCCTGCTTTTTCGTTCAGCCGATTATTTTACGGGACTCGAAGGAAACTTGCTTTGGTCGAAGACTCGTTTTCTAGATTACAGCCCGCATTGGACGATTTATGCTTCCGATCATATGTTAAATTGCTCCTCTGCCATCGCATTGCTGTAATGGAAGTCGCTCAAAATCAGAGGCTACTGGGCGTTGTCCCTTTTTTTTTTCTTTTTTTTGGATTTTTTGCAAATAGCCTCTCTCAAAATGTTTATTAAAATCTCTTTTCTTCGTATCTCCCAATCCATCTCCCACTTATTTATCTAACGTGCAAATAACCCTCTGCATCTTTTTAGAATATTCGGGTAAATATCCATGACTATTTTGTTCTTTTACAAATCGATTCCTTTGGCAACTTAAATAGATTAATCGTTATCATTTGGTTATCCTCTTCTCTAGATTTAAACCCATATTCTTGAAGAAAGGGAGCCCAGTGAGGGTATTGAACATTCAACAACATCATCGGAAAAAATCATTGGACATTGGATCAATTGGATATAGATATGAGTATAGCGGTAAGTGTATTTGTATTTAGGATGATTTAAATATCCCAATCATCACTTATCTTTTATTTTTGAGTGATTTGGTATAGACTTCATTTTGGACATGAAATATGCTTCCGACATGAGATATGCATGTGGAAAGGGGGCATATGTAGTTAGACTATCTCAAACCATCAAAAATTTCAATGTCATGCTCTAGAAAAGTGGTACGAAGATAAATTATTATGCTTTTAATTACATATTAGCTTAGATAGTAATTAGCATATTAATAATTTTGTTCGTTTATTTCAGGATAATAAATGTAATTATTTTGCTTGGTGCGATGAGATTAACTGTCTATCGGTGGACCTATAATACCAAATCAGTATAGTCGAGTGAAAAATGGATAAACTTGAAAAGCAAATTAAGTGGTTAAGTCGATGTATTGTTATAGTGTTAGCAATTTTTGTTGTTAAAATGCTTTAGTAGTAAAGAGTCTCAGCAATTTTGGTTTTGATGTAGAGAATATTTGGCATATTTTAATGTCATGTTTATTTAATCAGACAGTTTAAATTGAGTAGCCAGAGTTTAAATTGAAAATCTTATATCTAAGTTCTTTTGAATTTCATGTAATCTGACTATTTGAAGAAATGAGGTATATATTTGTTCAGCAGTATTTAATGTCACATTCATTTCATCGGACAGAGTTTGAATTGAGAAGCTGCTTCTATCTATGAAGCATAAAAAAGAAGATATATTTCAATCTAACTAGAAGCTGTAGGGTAGTACTTTAGAATTAACATAATCGTTATCCACCATTTATAACAAGACACACCATATAGCAATACTAAATATCCATTTGCATTTAGAATTAATTTATCCAGAGTTGTAATATGATACACAATGATAGTTTACACATATCAACATAATTTAGAAACTAATATAGTTTGATTACAAAGTCATAATTTTGTCCAGAATTATATAGTTTCAACACATTGAGATAGTTCGCACTTTATTTCAAACATGGTTCATAAAAAACTGTTACAAAGCCACTTGTGTTCTCTTTATATCAGGCAAATAAATGGGTGTGGCCTAGCATGCTTCTTCGTTCTTTATTATCTTCCAATTTCATTAGATTTTAGCAACAACCCATCTATCTCCTGCAAATCATTAATAAACAAAAATAAATTTAGCTAAGAATTAATTTAAGAAAAATAATCTTTTATAGTTTATATACTGTAAACTTACTTATTGGGTGCTCCTTAAGAAAGTTTGAAAGTTTTTTACTGACCAGGATGACCTGTTGGATGCTGTCCCTCCACCTCTACCTCCAACAATTCTTCCTCCAATTACTTTGCCTTCTCTTCCCTTGCCTCTAGTATTTCTGCCCGGACCAAATCTTCTCCTAGCAGCTAGTCATCTTACAACTTGATTGCCTCCAACATTTCGGTTTCTTCCTCTAATTCTGCCTCTCACTAATCCTTATTGAGGCATATTTATATGCATGGCAAAAGGTTCTCTTATAGGTCTATGCTCTGCTGTGGGTATATTAACTGATCCTATGCAAGTATAAGTAATAGAATTTATAATAAGAAGAAAAAATAGGATTACTTAATTGACTACTGGCAGTAAACATACAATTAAAATTTATAATAAGGAGCAAAATGTATTATGACTTATTGACTATTAATAGGATTACCTGATTAACTATTATCACTGCTAGGATTGATGGCCTCTATATATTTTCTCCTATTATGACCTATGGAACCATATTTGCTGTAGATCTTCCAAGAAGCGGCTTCTTGATTTTGTTTTCCTTCATCTGGATCTCTGATTCTCCTTTTTTTTTTTAGGCCCTTCTTTAGGACTATGTGTATGTGGTGGACCAACTTGCATATCGACCATCTTTCATTGATTTTTATTTGGAATAGGTGCAATTCTTTGAGAGTATGTTTGTCTATACCATTCACTTGAGAAGTATTCATCAACATATATCTCTACTTTTCTTCTTAATATTAAAATAATAGCTACTGCATGCTGACAAGGTAATCCCGATACTTTCCACATTTCGCATGAACAATTTCTACCTTCTAAATTAACTATATACCTACCATCTGAGTTTGTACCTTTGCTTCATCTTTTTCAGATCCGTAGACTTGTCCAATTATTCCAACTTGCTTACAACCCATTGAACATGCTTTGATGCCCTTGGGGTTAACCTGCCTTGCCACTTACCTGCTTGTCTCCTCATCTTATTCATTTGAACCATCAATTTCTGCCGGATATTATCAATAAGATCTACATATAATCTATTCCTGTCTTCCTTAATAAAGTTGTTGAAAGACTCTGATAAATTATTTATGATGTAGTGGCATTTTGCTCCAACTCTAAATGCTTTTCTGCTCCAAGTCTGGTTAGATACAGATGATTTTACAAGATTAAGTAATTTGGAAGTACTGAGTGTATGAAACTGATTAATTGCTATCTAGTATATAATTTACTCTTTACATAAATTAAATTTGGTAAATTGATTCATTAACTACATGAACATATCTCACTATTTTGATTCTTGATCCATGCGTATGCTCTTAAAGACACGGTGTTTAACTCCTCCAACTTCTTCAACTATGCATCATCTAAATATGACCTGGCTGCTTGCCATAAAATATTTTTAAGTGCAACACCAGAAAATTATTTCTTAAAATTTATATATATATGTCTCACATAAAATTTATGCTCAGCATCAGGTAACACAACTTTTACTATATTATCCAACCTTTTCATTCTATCTAACATCAAAGTCAAATTAGATATCGGTTTGAGAGCTATAAGCAGTAATTTTAAAAAATCATTTCCATTTGTGTCCACTTTCACTCTCAATAATTGCAAATGTGACTGAAAAAATATCAAAATTATCATCTAAAGCAGTGGCTGCTATCATTGTACCCATATACTTGCTTCTCAAGTGACTCATCCAAGCCTAACAAAGGTCTGCATCTTGTTTAAATCCATTAATACATGGCTTCAAGCATATAAAAAACCTCTCAAATGCATTATCTGGACCTGTAGTTTATCTCACCAAGCTTCCTAGATTTCTCACCTGTAGTTCTCTATGTAAAGAAGGGATCTTCAGAAAAGATTCCTCTATGATACCATAAATTTCAATCAAAGTAGCCTCTCTTGCTCTTCATACTTTGTGATATCCTAATTCAACAGAATACATAGTTTTCAATCTTAGCTTGATTACTTTGATGCTGACATCATGCTCAGTTCTCACCCATTCTTAAATCCTGATAGTAACCTATTTATATGTGGCCATATTATTGGATACTAAATTGACCGTCTCATATTGATGTTTTACAGTAATAATTTTCACTTGAAAAATAATATTGTCCTAGAGTTTAAAAGCATGTAACCGCCAAATATACTAATTATTCTTACATCTAACTGTTACTCTTCTTTTCTTATTGTGTATATAAGAGCAACTAAAATAGTTTGCCATTGCATACCCCTCAGGGCATTTCTAAATGTGTTAATATCTTTAAAAGTAAAGCCCACTGACAAGCTAGATCCACTCTCATTTGATAGATAGGTCTCTTTTGAGAAAACATCATCCTCTTTCTCTACAGAAGATCCTTCCAATGAAATATAGCTATCTTCTGAAAATACCTCATATTCATTTTCAAATTTATTAGATTCTACTTCTAAAAAAAATCTATCCACCTCATCTTCGACAACAATATCAATGGAAGGTTGATTTCTCCACTTCTTTTTTTTTTGCCTTGACAGTTGCAACTCTCATCCATAATATGGATGCAGACTGTCTTGATTGCTGTCCATCAGAATTTGGCTTACTTTGCCCTAGGCTGTGGGCCATGTTCTCAACTTCAGCTTCAACATACTTATTAGGCTCTGCTGCTATTGCTACCAAACTTGGTTTATTTTGTTCCAGATTGTGAATCATATTTTCAGCATATGCATTAGGAGTTTGAATTGCAGGCTCTCGCATTGTAAGTTCTTGTACTGTTGTATTATGCTATGAAACTAAAATATGAGGCTCTTGTACTGAAGTACAAGGTTCTATTGTTGCTGGATGAGGCTATGAAAAAGATTTTTGAATGGCTACAACATTTTCTGTATCATTTGTAGGTACAGTTTGATTGATAGGGATTGCAATGGATTCAAAAACCGCATATAAGTCAATCCACTGCAATCCCTTATAATTCTCATATATATCTAATGGAACTTTATCTGAATTCAGTACTGTATACCCATTAACTATAGGATTCCTATAATGCAATAACATACATTCAGTGGGAGCCTATTCTGCCGTAGTTATTATCTCATCCATCAAGTTCTTATAACGTGAGTAATCACTATCATATATTCTTGTCTGCTACTGCCCTGCTATATACTTCTATTGCACATCTTGAGAATTTACTCTCCATTTTTTATTATAGTGAATTCTCATATTAACAATAGTATCATTCATTATAACTGTAAATCCAGTAAAAAAATAGTTAAGCATGCTTTATATATTAATAGTAGGCTTCCATCCAGATAGCCACACTCGTCTATATATCACTACTATAGAAAAGGGATATTGCAGCGATTAATAACCGCTATTGTAGCCCTAGAAACTACTACCATATGCTATGATAGCGGTTAGTTAACCGCTACCACTACGGCCATCGCTATAGCTCTATGGCAGCAGTTATTATAGTAGTTATGTAGATTGCTGCCATAAATAACTTATGGCAGCGATTTTGTAACCACTACCATAGGAGCTATGGCAGTGGTTTTCTGACCGTTGCCATAGGCTTATGACAACGATTTTCTGATCGCTGCCATTGACCTATGACAGTAGTTTTCTTACCTCTGCGATAGGTTATGACAATGGTTGGCACGTAACCTACGATAGCGCATGGCACGCCTACAACAGTGATTTTACAATCGCTGCCATAACTTTTGAATAATAAAAAAATATAATTTTTTAATTTTTATTTTTTTATCTAATAAATGCAATTCAATATATAACATAAGAAAATATCATAAATATAAAATTATTTTTGAAATGATCAAATTTTATTACTAAATAAAATTTATTATAATATTTTTTTAAAAATATATATCAAAAATCTTCTAAATCTACATCGTCATCATCATTGGAAGATGGAGCACGAGCTAAAGAAGCTGGAGGAGCTAGAGCTGGAGGGGCTAGAGTAGGACTGCAAACGAGTCGAGCTACTCGCAAGCTACTCGAGTTCAAGCTCGACTCAACTCGATTATTATCAAATTCGAGTCGAGCTCGAGTATGCGAGTCAGGTTCGAGTAGCTTTTTGAGTTGAGCTCGAGTATGCGAGTCAGGCTTAAGTAGCTTTTCGAGTCGAGCTTAAGTAGTAAGATACTTAACTCAAAAGCTCACGAGCCTATTCGAATATATATATTTTTAATAATATTAATTTTATTTATAATATATATTAATATATATTATTAATAAGATAAGGCTCGATTTTGAGCTTGAACTTGAGCTCGAGTATGGCTCAGTTCATATTCGAGTCGAGTCGATCTCGAATCTTGCCTATTTTTTATCGAGCCGAGTTCGAGCTTGGAATGTTAAGACTCGGCTTAGCTCGAGCCAAGTTTCGAGTTCGAATATTTTGATTCGAGTCGAGCTCGAGCTTTCAGTTACTCAACTCGACTCGGCTCGATTGCACCCCTAAGCTGGAGCTGGAATATCGGACAACATGTCTTCAAGACCCATGAAGTCAGTTCTAAAATACGCACTGAGCCTCGTCACCATAGCACTCAGGATACCTTATAGCTGAGATATGTGCTCCTCAGTCTGAGCAGCCCGTTCCATAGTCTGATTTGCCTGCACCCTTATCGAAGCTACCGACGCCAATGCTTTTTCAAGCTGCTCTCGACTGACGACATCGGAAGGATGTGAAGAGACGCTCGTCTCAGACTAGTAGCTTATCGGCGTATGTTTGGACCTTCATCGAATCCTCTCAGAGTGTTCAGACCCTAAAACCTGAGACAGATGGTCATGGAGGCCAGAGGTGTCTGGATCCTTGCTTGTGAGTGCATTTAACTACTCCTATAATTATAAATTTAAATAAAATATCATAAGAAATACTATAATTCTAATCATACTAATATATTTATTACTTATAAAAATTCTTCTAATCACGTTCATTGGCCTGTCCTTCTTGTCCATATGGTTGGATCGAAAGATCTCGCTACGACTAGACATCATCCCATCTTTCATCAGCTATAACAATGGATCAGTTAATTAAAAATATATAAAAAAAATATTAATTTAATTTATTTAGTAAGATTCAGAATTTATTACCTCTCTATGCATACGACTGGCCAAAAACTCACGGTCAAGAGTGTGCATGTACTCTTAAGCTGTCCGATTCTTTTAGTTCCTGATGAAAGGCAGCCTAAAAAATATTTAAATAAATAATAAATATTTAAAAAATATTCAAATATAAATTTAAGTGTATTAAAAAATTTAAAAGTTAGAAATTAAATCTCAAACTCCTAGCTTCTCCAATGCCTAACCATCCCCTCCTACTGACTCAGGAGACTGTCCTGTATCCAAGAAACAAGTTCCTCCAAAGTATCTCATCGATGCTTGAGCCATTCTCTATGAAGCTTGATCTTGTAGCCTCAGTACAACTCTCCAATCTTCTTCAGTTGGACATCTCGAGCCCTCTTGTGATCTGAAAAGTCGTACCTTCTCTGCACAAAATTATCAAAAATCAGTTACGAAATTATTCTAATCAAACATAGTATAAACATATCAAATGCATAAATATAATTAAGATACACTTACTCATATCTTCTTCCACATCCGATCTTTGACATCAGCATCCATCAATCGTCAGTCTATGGATAGTACTGAAATGATGTTGGATTGCCTCACAAGCACTCCAAAAAAGGAATGCATCTTCCATACGGTCTCTTCTACTGGCTTCTCCTTTGCATCCTACTACACCATCACTTAATGCTGGCAGTTTCATACATGCGGCATATGTATAGGACCGTGAAATATCCTACTGGATGATGCACCTACAATGAAAATACATGATGCAAATATATAAGAGTGTACAATACTATATAAATAAATAAATAATATAATAAAAATGTACACTCACTGGCCATGGGATCGTGCAACGTGGATGCCAATGAAGACTCATCGATAGGTGGAGCATGTGTTGGAGATGTGGCTGATGCTGGAGGCTCAGATACTAGTGGAGGAATAGATGTTGATAAAAGAGCAGATGTCAGTAGTTCTTAGATAGCGAATGCAGAGGTGGATAAAGTATGCTCTGCTTGCGACTTAGATGTAGAGCTCCGCATAGCCCGTCAAGAGATGGGGGTGAAAGTTAGATGGCATTTCAATGACATCATGACCTACAACGTTAATGAATATTAATCAATATAACATATTAAATAATAATATTAATAGAGTATCATTAAATAGACTCTAACTAAGTGAAGTCTATTTAAATCTTACTACACTCTTACATTATAATCTTTTGATAGGAAAGGTCAAGCGGGTATGTGATAGATTTTGAATAATAAAAAAATATAGATTTTTTAATTTTTTTAACCTGATAATATGGTTAAATATATATAACACAAGAAAATATTATAAATACAAGAATATTTTTGAAATGCTAAACTTTTATTATTAAATAAAATTTATTATAATATTTTTTAAAAAAATACATTAAAAGTCTGCTAAATCTAACGATCTTTTGATTATTTATCTCTCATTTAACGGCCAAAATCATCTCATACTAAATTGACTATAATAACGATATTCGATTAAAGTAAAACTTTGATAGTATGCTACAAACATCACTGAAATCATCATTATATATTTTTGGATCTATCGATGATCTTCATCTATCAGATCATTGCACCATCGTTTATGATCGTCAAAATCGAATTTTATTGATCGATGAAGCTAGAGCTATCGAATCAAAGTGATCTTTTACGATGATATTCTAATGATAATTATTAAGATAATGAACGATGAAGATGGACATTAAATTTTAAAATTATGTAATATTTAGAGAAAAAATATATAAAAAAAGATATAGCATAAAGACAGACCTATGACAGTGGTCTATAGCAGTGGTTCTTACTAATCGCTGCCATAGGTCCAGTCTATTATAGCGGTTATACCTAACCGCCAGCATAGGTTCAATTTATGATAGGATTTATGGCATCGGTTGATTAACCGCCATCATAAGGCCGACCTATAGCTGCGGTTATTGTAAACTGCTACTATAGGTCGATCTATTACAGCGGTTTTATGTAACCAATGCTATAGATCGATTTATTGCAGTGATTTTATGTCACCGCTGCTATATATCGATCTATGACAACAGTTTATAATAACCACAGCTATAGGTCCGACCTATGACAGTGGTTATATATAATCATTACCGTAAGATCTATGAGAGTGATTTTCGAAATCGTTGTAATAGTAAATACTACCATAGTCCCATTCTATAGTAGTATATATACGAAAATCAGATGCCCAATACCTATACAATAAAAATCATAAATGAAACATCTAAATAAATATATCTTATCCAACTATACATCAACCAGCTACGCACTATCTTCTATTCGAATGTCCAATCGATAGATTTTAAAAAAATAATCAATCCTTCGAATGGAGGGAGTGATCCAATTTGGCTAAATTGTTTGCAGATAAGAGAGGAGAATGGAGGGAGTTATCTAATTTGGGCAAATTATTTGCAGATGATAGAGGGGTGGGATAGGGAGGGTGTTAGGGTTTCAAATTAGGGATCCGATTTTTTATAACTCAGTCTATCATTAAATCAAGAGCATTTAAGACATTTAATGTCTAGTTGAGTTAAAGTAATTAGCTTTGGTTAAATTTACAAATACTATATAATAAAAACTAACGTCGATGGGTTATTTGCATATTAGATGAATAAATGGAAAGCCAATTGTAAATATTAAGAAAAAGGGTCTAAAATCGCAAAATAAGCATTTCGAGTGGGCTATTTGTAATCTTTTTTAAAAAAAATTACATAAGAGAGGGTGTTGTCCTTGTTGTGTAGTGGAGCTGTCTGGATTGGCATTAACTTCCAGTGCCATATCATTTTTGGTCTTCTAGTGAGCATGATGTCACTAACATTCTTTTGCCATCAAGGGACGTAAAAATGATCTATTATATACTATAAAAATAGAAATTGAGAGAAAGTGGGATAGCAATTTAAGTATCCACGTAAGCACAAACGTATCACCTATGAATATTATGTGGATTAAAAAAATCTATAAAATAATATTTAATTAAATAAAAAAATCATTATGGTATTAAAGAATTGAATTGAAGCTCATATATATAAATTAAATGATATGATTAAAATTTACGATTGTAATGAAAATCCACTCTTGTAATTAAATAATGTAATAAAAAAGATGGACCAATATCAAGAATTTAAATGGACATGATTCAATCATATTTATTTATTAATTTAAAAATAATTATTTTTTTAAAAAATGAGTAATGGCATGATCTAAAATCTACATATAATATGCGGGCTCAAAATTAGTTAACTATAAAAACAGGTATTATATTGATGACGTCACGCATTACTTTTTTTCTCCACCTTTTGCTTTCTTAAGCCTTTCTTTTAAGATCTAATGCTCATATGCTTGCACGTAAGCCATAACATGTCATGCAAATATAATCATAACTAAGTTTATATTATCTGAACTTGGCATTTTCATTAAAGATCTTCTAGATGGAAGCATCCCTTGTCCATGGATATCATGGGACCACAACATTACTCAGATTTATTGGTAAAATTTCTTACATACTAGGAGCACCTTGGAATACTTTGGGCACCCGTAATATATCTAAATTTACACCGCTCACTTGGAAGTTTTTAAGTTTGAGTGGTACTTCGAATGGTAAACCTTATTGATATCAAGAAGGCTGCCATTCAACAACATCAGCATTAAATCCCGCAGCGTTCATTCCATCTCTTTCCGATGGTTTGGTGCACATCCCGGCATTTCTGCTTGATTGTGGGGATCCTCACCACCCTACAAAACCTTCTTTTTTTTCCAGAAGAACACGCAACAAAACTCCTCATTTTGTTCAAAATAATCAGAGTTGAGTCATAGTGCAAGAATACCGGATCTGTTTAAATGATTGGGTTGAAAATCCTCTTAGAATTATAGATTAGGTTAGTATAACCAATAAAATTAATCATGAGTTTACAAGCTAGACTAGGTTTATATTCATAAATAACTATCCAAAAGTGAGTTTGGAGTGAGCCGGGCCAAATTCCATGGAAAAAAAAACAAAAAAACAAAAAAGACTTCACTTTTATATCCTTTATAATCAGCGACACATATCTTTAAGAAATTAGAAAATCTATATAAATGTGGATTAACTTAACTCAAATTTTGAATAAGCAAGCTCTATTTAGACTTTGATTGGATTTAGATATAAACCAACCTACTTACAATAACACAATTCGGCCCGGCCTGTATGAAGAACAAGACAACGTGCAACTCCTGGAATGAGATCCATCCTACCACCTAACTTCACCTTCTATTCCATATCTCCCATGCGTGCAACCTCAAGAATGTATGCAGTTCATGCCAGCCACATGTCAGCCATCCAAATCTTCACCTGCCATGTTCCGATTCTGTGGACTTTTTGAAGCGAACACATCAAACTGACATGGTGGGCCTATTAGGGTTCCATCACAACCAATCATTGAGCGCATTGAATCAGTTATTTAAGAACTTTTAGGGCCAAACAACAAAGGCATTTAGTGTTTTAATAATTATTACCTAATTAGGCTTGCCGTGAGGAATCTTCATTCTTCACACAAAAATAAAAAAGATTGTTTGATTTTTGTGTTAATGAAATAAGCAGCCTGTGGTCCAACAAATATGATATCTCAACATGGCAGATGAAATAGAGGTGTCAGCCATGATGGAAAAGGAAACCATGGCTTCTATTAAATCCCCACAATATGAAGGGAACAATCATCATTAGGAGTAAATTGAACTAATCCACCAGTACCGCCCATGCGGGCTAGCTATCATCAAATCCAATTATCCAATCACTGGCAAGATACATCCCTGCCCACCTAATTAGTCCACATCCTTTGTTTTTGGAAAACCACCAGCACGTTCAACAGAAAGGAGAACCACCAACAGCACCACCACCACCACCACCAGCAGAAGCCCCACACCTATACATACATGCTAATTTACTTTAATACAAAAGCCTAGTAAAGCGACGGCAAAAGGGCAAGAAAATGGTAGGCCCCGCCGCCCACTGCCGTGGTGGGTGAGCCAAGGACGGGGGAGGCAAGACTTTGCATACGATAACGCGGTATATGATAACCTTAATGGAGGATATCATGTTGTAAAGCTTTGTGCGTGGGGTGTCATTAGGTAAGGATCATTCTTATATTTTGGGTTTCTACAAATCTTATCCACTCAATAATTGTTACTTGATTTGCATCTATAACATATTAATTAAATTAATTTATTTATTGTTTATTCGTTTGATTCATGCACCGATTAGTTAAATATGCCGAGTCCTTCTAATTAATCGTCACATACGCTTGAGTAGCATGAATAGCGTATCACATTACGTATCAAATCATCGACCTAATTACTCAATAATAGCTCGAGCAACTCATTAAATACGCGAGAGGTTATTTTAATCGCAACATTACATTATAATTTTCAGGAAAACATGTTAGACTTCCACAAGTGGACTTCAAACAATATGCGAGTATAGGAATGCAAAGGAGCTGTTTGGAGTTAAAAAGGACATCTAGAATCATGGAGTAGAATAAGTTTTGGGTCTTACATTCTGAATTCTTTCTGTTGCTGATTCATGCAAATACCGAATCGAAGATGGATCATTCCAAGCAAAATTGCCACATATCATCTATTGCTTTCCATAGAAACACCTTGAAATTTATTGAAAAAAAAAAAAGGATCGAAACACCTTGCATATCGCTTGAAAACACATTTGGTATTTGTAAAGGCTTCATCTTTTACCACCATCCATGCAAGAAAATGAGCAGGTATGGTTATCATATCTGATGCAGCACAACATCGCAGAACCAAGACAACAATTTCTATTAGTTGTTTGGAAGGCATAGACCTATGAAACTACACAGGTGCGGGCATCAACTCTATTGTTTTGGTGACAAAGTATGCCAAATAATAAAATCTCAAAAAAATAAAATATACCAACTATTAAGACTATTATAATACGGGAATCATGTGAATTGATCTGCATGGGTCCGGCCATGGGGCTCACAAACTTCCCATGTTCCCAATATAACCACGGTTTATGCTCCAATAATGTGAGCCCCTCTCGAAGAACAACATCATAAATATATGCAGGCCGCCAAACCCATCACCGTTTCATTATTCATTACTTCCTCCTCCCTTCCTTCCTCTCCTTCCCACGATGAACTCCTCATCATCTCCTTCCCCGTCCTCAGCATCCGGTTCACGGAAAAAACCGCGGCCCGGTCCGATCCCCCAGCCCCAGACCAAGTGGCGGACCGGCACCCAGGAGCGGATCTACAGGCGCCGCCTCCTCGAGGGCCTCCGCTCCGCCGGCGGCGGCGGGGCCCGGGCCGTCAAGGAGGCGGCCGACTCCGCCCTCGCCCTCACCGCCCGGGGACAGTCCCGGTGGAGCCGGGCCATCCTCTTCGGTCGCTGCCGCCGACGCAAGCTCCTTCTCAAGGCCGGCGGCAAGGTCCGGCGGCGTCGGCAGCCGCGGCCGGTCAGGAAGGCCCCATCGCCGCCGCCTCCACAGGCGGCGCTGAAAGCAAAGAAGGTGAGGGACCGGCTCCGCGTGCTGGCTCGGCTGGTTCCTGGGTGCCGGAAGCTGTCGGCGCCGAGCCTGCTGGAGGAGGCGGCCGACTACGTGGCGGCGCTGGAGATGCAGGTGAAGGCGATGCGCGCCCTCGCCGCCGCCCTCTCGGGGGCGGTACTCTCCTCTCCGCCACCGCCAGCCGCTATCCCCGAACCGGAGAACTGAGGGCCGGCGGGCTTCGCTTTGGATTCTAATTATTATTGAATAATAAAAAGAAGTAGATGTGTGGAGAGAATAGAATTTATGGAGATATTTTCGTTGGGTTTGTCATTGTAAATTCTCAGATACTTGTATATGCTGCTGCCGTCTCATTGTTTCTTCTAACAACAAGATGAGAATTTATATCTTGTACTCTCTCACCTACTATCATTGTGGTTGCATCCTCTCTCTCTTGCAGTTTTTTTAAATTTTCTATGGTTTTATAGAAGAAAACCCTTTAGAGTGAGGACATTGGAAAGTTTGAGAATTATGCGATATAAGATTGTAGGTTACAAAATTCAAATCTGCGGCATAGAATTATTAGGGTCTGAAAATCAACTGGTTTCTGGAGTTGTGAGCAAAAAAAAATTGGTGGTTTTTGAGCACTAGATTGGCATAATTTGGGCAGTTGATAGTTTGCTAAAAGCCAAAGATTTGTATGGATGATCGCTTGCCCTCCCCCTCCTAGGTTTTATTTCAATTGGACTGAGTACAAGGTTTTGCTTGCATAATTGGCTTCTATGTTTTCGAATTTTGCTTTACTAATTGAAAGTCTACAGCTATTAATTTTGTTCAGACTTTAGACCCACTTCATTATAACCATAGACTTATAGTCTGTATGAAGATCTCCTTGGAGTTTATGAGCGAACACGAACAAGATCGCTAGGTTCTCATTTATCAAAAAAAGGTCATGTAAGTTTCTCGATGTGTGCTCGCTCTCCTTCCGCATGGGCATGCTCATCTTCTCCATATGGTAATAAAGATAGAAGTGCTCATTATCCAAATAGCAAGCAAGTATTATGTGAAAAAAGTTTTAACAAACGATCATCATTGATCTATATCTTGGGGGTGAAAGGGACAAATTGTTCACGCTGTCAATTTCTGTTGATGAGAAAGTGGGAACACGCCAGCTGTCTGTCCTCAATTTAAGTGGCTTTTAGTAGCTGCAGTGAAAACTAATATGACCGTGTACAAAATTATGGCCCGTCGACATTTAACACATAAAGAGGGAAAAAAAAAAAAAATTCAACATCATTTATTGTTTGCTATAATTGAAATTTGAAAGAGATTTTTTTTTTCCAAAATTTTCAGGAAAATGAACGAGATTATTTGGTCATAAAATGCGGACCATGTCAATGGCTCTAAGACTCTATCTTGCATATCTTTTCGAGTTTCAATATACGCTACCGACGAAAGAAGATAAAAAGGACACCAGAACTAGAATGTTAAGATCGAGTTGTATGTTTTGCCTAGAAGAATGATGAATCTCCTTTCACAACAACGACCATTGGATCATATGCTGCACATATTTCAAAGAATCACGAACTTTTTCAGTCATTTATGCAAGAAATCATTGTACAATCTTACGGTGAATTCATGCGCAGGAAGGTGAATCCTTCTTTTGCCCAAAGATGCAACCCCTTTCCCAGCCCACGCTACACTCTTCTTTGAGGACAAGGGAGCCGATGAGACACCCGGCTAGCCCACCCTATACTGTACGCAGACAGTGCCCAGGGACTAATCGGCGAGCGAGGAAACAATGCATTTAGTGGAGAGGACAATAGTTTAGCATAAAGAGGCAAATCCCCGGCAACGGTGGAGCAGGAATTATTTCCCTACCATAGGCTTAAAGGATATGGATGGTCCCATCCCATGTCCAGCCGCTCAAAGAGGACAATGGTTTTTAATATCCAAGCAAAAATCTTGCACCGAGGAACGGTGGAGGCAAACAATGGAGCTCTTCTACCAGCAGAAGCTGTAGCCAAGTCCACTTGGTCGTACTAGCTGGGGCCTAATACATGTAGTTCGTTGGATGAGAATGGGATGGTGAATGTCTCGTACATTGCCTTAAAGATGAGCCTCTTGATCAAAACAATGTGGGTGTTGTGGTGGTACTTCCAGGGCCACAATGAGACTCATTATTGTTTGGTGCGCGGAAAACCTTCTTTCCGACTACACCCGAAAGAAAGGAAATTAAACCTCCGAGGTTCGTAATTTAGTAGATATCAGTTACGTACCGTCCATGATTGAATGGTGACAAATTAAAAGGGATTAATTGCTTTAGTGAGTTTTCTAGGCTGTACGCATTCTTTTTGTTTCGTAGGTGCGCGGGCATGTGCCACAGTAGTGACTTTGATTCAATGATGGTGGCTTTTTACTATTTTATATCATATGCTTTCGGTGGTTCAAATTAAAGTCCAATCTGATGGGCTCTTCCATCGTTCCATGCACTTGGTAGACTCAATTTTGGCTCATTCCCGGTTATCCACCCTCCACAAAGCTTGTATATCAACTTAAACTGCCACTTGATATATTTTATCATAAGCAGTTCCCAAAGTAACATCCTTGAAAAGAATGCCTTTCTATATTTCAAAAAGAAAGATCTAGAGTTATCTCAGTGCTTTTTGAAGAGGACAGGTTTGTTTATGGCCGTCAGCTGATCGAGTAATGGTGACATATATCGGATATGATCCGATCTAAAGAAGTGCCATTACAAAGGGATTGATAACAAGAATTTCAAGGGAACCTTAATTAGATATACAAATCTTTTTTTTTTTCCACCAAAACAACATTTATCAAGGCTAAGAAGTTCCATTATCATAGGGTGAATGCGTGACTCATAAGATCTCATCAACTTAGCGGTGAAACCAAGCCTAGCACCTCGGTGATAATCCACATCAGTGATGAATAATGTTGTGCTATTCTCGTTATTGCCCGTTGACGAAGCTTTTAGCTAGAAGATAACAGCGCAGATCTGCGCGTATCTAGGCATTAGCATTCATGGAATTTCTGCACTTGTGACGACGGACTTGCTCGGGAATGAGGTAAGGCTTGGACTTGCTACAGCTGCAACACGTGGATCAGATTTGTGCTCCTCTGGTCATCACCAATTGATACCAGCCGCGAGGGCCCACCTTGTAGAGGGCGACATGCATGATGATGATAGGTTTGGCTGTGGGGATTCTCCTAGTAATTCCCGCCACCTGCATGAATGGATCCCATTAAACCAAAAAATAAAATATTAAAAGTTATAAAGATAAATTAGAAGGATCCTTTGCAAGCATGCCATTAGAATAATTCACCATAAATAACATGATGCTATATACTTCCCAATACATATGCTTAATATTGAAAAAAAGCATACCGACCAGCATACCCACATGCACCGTATGAGCACCCTTATATTTTTCATCTAAAACTTTTTCGATGCATCACACTCTCGTTGGCTTAATAGCCACCGCATATTTAGATACCACACTTTGTCTCAGATGATTTTAAGATTCACAGAAGCTCTAGAATTAGCAAAATTATTAGGCCATTTTGCTGCGGAAATAGAAAGTTTTTGCTGCTGATTTACTTTGGTACTCATGCAAGCATTAGAATCACCAAAATTATTAGACAATTCAACCTTAGAAATAAGAACTTTTGTTGCTCAATGGACCGAAGCCACTTTCATGTCCACTTTATTACATATGCAGATGGGTGTACAACAACAAACAAAACAAATAGCGACCAAACCAGCAAAGTCTATAGCTGGTCAATGTTTCCACAAGTGTATCTCAATAGCCATGTTCATATCCAAACAGCTTGTGTGTATATATATGTTTTTCATTCAATATTCTATCTCCTAAAGTCAACCATAATATATTTGTTCACTGTATATGTTGGAGCCGCATGGCTAATCTATGTGTCCATGAGCAATTTATGCCCTTGGCAGCTCTATATTCTACATGAGGTCTATCGACTCATGGCTAAGATTGGTGACTTTGTATCTGCATAATTTGCTACTGAGTTATCTTGAACCAAGGCTCTGTTTATGTATTCTTGTAGGGATATCTTGCAAGGATTTTAAGCCCATTGGCCCATCCAACTTGCAACGTTCTAAAAGTCCTCTCGAGTTCGTGGGCCTCTCAATTTTACCTTCCTACAGGATTTGGGAAACCGAAGAGTGTATTATCATCAAAAAGAGTACCGATATCACCGTCTTTCTAGGAATCAAAAATACAGAATTTCCTCTCGAACTCCCAGTGTTGCTTGAATCGCTGGAGGGGAGACTAATGATCTGGAAAACAGGAGTGACTTTGATGAGGATGATAATGGCATGCTTAATGTTTAATTTTAAGGCTTCCATCATGGGATTTCAGTCTTTGTCACCTTACGTAAAAGATCGTGCGGAAGAGTTTTAAATTCCAACTCGTTTACAATCTAACTTGTTTCACCAAACACCCATGGAAACATGTATCAGGTTCATGAAGAAATTAAACCCCTGGATAACCCACAATAAGAAGACTAATAAAATATGGTGCAGTAGTGCACAAACCTACCATGACAATCGTACAAGACACACAAAACAATAGCTTAGAAGCAAAGAGCATAAACGACCAATATCCTACAATATTCAGGATAATGTCCAACAAAAGAAAACATCCCACAAGCTTAAAAGCAAAGGGTATAGCTTCCACCTTGCTGTTTTGTAGGTTATACCTCTGCTTTAGAAAAGGGAATCGTTCATGGTCAGCATTGCACTGTTGCACGTGTGAGCATTGGAGGCAGGTGCTCTCCTCATAAACGCGGTTTGCGAAAGCGGACATGGCTACCGGCATCCCGCGTAAGTTGTATCGATCGGTTTCTACCTTCTATCGACTAAATTTGCGGTTATCAGCCGGACCGCCGATGATGGGTGAACCGGTGATTTAGGTGGACAATTTAAATAATGTTGATTTATTCCTTGCTTTTTTTATATAATAATTTTAATTGCATACTGGAAATAATATTTCATATCGACTAAAAATATTATTAAAGATGTAATCTATTTAAAATCTAATATATTATTTTTTTGTTACTATTTCAAGCGAGTGTAATTGTTGGACAAATACCCATTGGAGGGGGTGTCAGGGCTTTCGTCGGGTCAAGTGATTCCATGAGAGAGGGTTGGCGCGGTTGTCAGGTTTGAGATGAGTCAACTGATTGATTCGGTGGAAACAAATATTGGAAATTGGGTAGCCCTTTTTATTGATTAGAAAATTAGGCAGACTTTGAAAAAGCTACCCTTAGCCTGGTTGGTTTATCGATTTTGGATCCACTGATTCATATCTACTTTTACTATAATTTTGAGTAGAATATATATATAGTCGGATTAGAATCGGTTGGATTTAAACTCAAATCTAATCTTATCAAAATTATATAATAAAAATCTTATATCAATAATCCAAGTTATTGAATATGAGCTATTATCTTAGAGCTGTTTGTACACAAAAAATTATATAATTTAGAGATTCTTAGTTTATACATCAAGTAGTCAAAAATTAAATAATCTAAATAAAATTAAATTAGATATATTCTTTTGATCATTTGATGCATAGATTAGGAGTCTTTAAATCATATAATTTTTTTGTGTGCAAGCAGTTTTAAAATAATATATTACATCCAATGACTTAGATCATTGATGTAGATCCATCATTGTCTAGTTATGACTTGGTCGAATTTAAGTCCAAATCCAATCGATCTTATTTAAATCTGTTCTTTTATATATATATATATAAAAGATTGGCTTCAATTTTCTCTACAGCTCCTCTTATAATGGTGAACACCAATAAAATTTAAATTTGTTTTAGTTAATTGCAAATAAAATTTGTTTTAGTTAATTGCAAATAATATTAGTTTGTAGCGGGAAAAAAAAGAAAAGAAAGAAATTTAAGGTTTTTATCCCGATTGACTGCAATTCCAACGCACTGTTTGGCCTCAGTGATCAAATTGTCAACCAACTTACCAGATCATGGATGACTACAATTTTCTACATGTTATTTTTATGCATGTTGCTCGTTGAAGGTAGAAATGAAAAGTCATGCTGAAAACAATCTATGTATACATGCTATCAACATGCAAAATGTATCCATGTGTTGCCTCTTTTAATTTGCTCAAGCCTTCCCCACATGCTTTATATTTCAACTTATTGAGTCACTCGCATCCATTTGTCAAGTGTTCCACCCTTCCTTCTTATTTGTTTTTTTTCGCCAAAGTGTTCCACCTCTTTTTATCACCTGTACATGGACTTCACAATTATAAACAAGCCAAGCTAGTTTTTAGTCCTTGGAACTCTATTTATTTATCTTAAGTTTCAAACTTGATTTGGGATCAATTCGAGTGGCCTGGTTCTTGTTGAGACACCCAATTAAGAAGACTCTTAATTATAAATTGGGCATTTGTTTGCCACTTAAGGCAGGGACAGCTTAGCAATATGTAACATTTGCCGGATCATACACCGACATTACGTATCGGCACAGGTTATCGATATCAGCCGTTCATCCAGATGGACCCATTCTCTGGCAACTGTTCAACGGTGGATCTCACAGCGTGGCCTGTGAGGATGTCGGCAAGCTTCCCTGGGAGATAACTGCCGCCGAGGCCAGTCATCAAATAGGAAAAGAGAAGACTTTAGGAAGCTTGTGGTCATCTCTCTCTCTTCGAGGAGCTCGGAAGCACCGCTGGAGATGGAGCCACCGAGGAGAGGTGGACCGGCAGTGGCGGTGATGGGCGTGCTCGTTATGGTGGTGCTGCTGTGCGGCGCGGCGGAGGGGTGGACCGGGGAAATCCACGGGAGGGTGGTTTGCGATGTGTGCGGGGATTCTTCGATAGGACCAGAGGATCACGTCTTGGAAGGTGATTTTGCCGGTCTTTAAACTATCTCTTTATCTGTGATTTATGATCTCTGATTCTATTGTCCAACCATAGTTATAGGTTCTTTTATTTCAAAAAAGATTGAGAAATTTCTCGATTTTAGTCCCAGAATTTTTTTCCTTTTCGTGACCAAGTTCAAGCTTTTGTTTGGCGATTGATGGTCTTGAGTGATTGGTTGTTTAGTTGTTTTGATGTTTCATTCTACTCGTGTCTTCTTCAGCAGCTACGTAATTTCTCTTTCTTCATTACTTAAAATCCTTGGTTCGTGCATCCCGATTTCATTTGTCGATTTAGTACGCTGATGATGCGGAGTCAAGAAAACTAGACGACTAAGTACAAAGTGGAAAAAAAAGAAGAGAGGATTATTTTGTAACCGTAATTATACGAAACTGAGCAGCAAGGAATGAAACTTTCATTACAATCATTTTAGAAGATAGAGATCAAAAGGACATACGGTACATATGGTATTGAACATTTGAAAATATGGAGGATGATCTTGTGTTGAAGCTTGATCAACCACTAGAATTGGCTATTGATTCTATCCATCTCTCTCGCTGTCTTTAGCTTTTTGAAACTCTATAACTGATCGCGTTGTTAGCAATGCTCATTTCTCCATGGAAATGGGAAATAAACTTAGATTTCGAATCGGATTTAAAATCATGGTGGTGGTATCTTCACCTTAAATATCAGAGGAGTCGTTTAACTATATCAGATTAGAGGAAATATTAAGGAAGGTTACCTTAAGATGAGTCAAGTTGAACATTCTTGTTAGAAAAGTGCCATGAACCATCATGCTGTGACGATATTTGTAAGTGCTGGCAAAGAATAGGTAATGAAGGACTTGTTCATGGTCTTTAAAATGACGGGCTTATATCTTTGAGTTTCCCGAGAAAAGAATATACTTCATGTGTTTTTTTTATGTTCTAGCGAGCTTCTTCTGACTTTGTGACATTGTAAAACAATTTTCATCCCCCAGACATGCCATTATTCAAATTGTGCAAATTGATTGTGGCAAATTATGACAATTTTTGTTGGGCGAGCCTAGATTGATCATTATGGTCTTGCTTTATGAATTGAGCTGGATATTTTTGAATTCTTAGCTTGAGTAAGAGCTGGAGATGGTCTCTTGACTTTTATGAGATGCATGTATAAGTGTCCAATATTTTATTCTCAATGATGGTCTGGACATCATATGCTGGGAACAAATCTGGTCATCCTAATCAAACTGAAAGCTGAATATACCGTAGAGATATTGAATTCATCAGTGGTTCATGATGATCATTCCCATTGTAGTTCATATTCCTATAGTAAATTAGTTGTTACTAAGAGTTAAGTTAGTGTGGGTACACTTGAAAGAATATATTTGGCATCCAAGATACTTGTTGTGGTTATATTCTGGTTAACACATTTTGGTGACCTACATAGCTAGAGGGAGACAGCTCGACCAAGGAAATGAAACAACTTAGTGAATGGTTTGAAAGCATACCTCGTGGTGGGTTGAGAGCCTTGAAATAGGCTTACTTCCACTTACGTTATTTTGTTTTATTCTATTCTATTTTATTTAAGTCTGAGAACCAATTCTTTGCTTTTATTGAGGCCACTTGACTTATCCTCTCCTCTATTTTGGGAGCCGTATGTTCCCTATAAGCACCCACCAAGGATTCATTGATGGGTGGTCTGATTAGGACATAATTTACTTTTAGTTGGTGACCTAAATGGAGAAGTTCTATTTTGAGAAATGCTATCCAGGAATTCACATACAAAATTCATCAGTTCGAACCATTCTTGTTGCTCGAAGACAAGTTTTCTGGAGAAGAATCATTATCTAGAGAACATCATATGGCAGAGTCTGAGTCATCTTTATCTGCTAGACAGATACACCATGAGTGTTCTTGGCCATTCATGCAAGCATAAAAGCAAGGAGAACTCCTGATATAAGAAGAAAAAGACATTAGCTGTGCTTTTGCCAATCCTTAGAACCACTTTTGGGAATTGCAGTACCATCGTCAGATAGAAGAGGAAACATGCTTTTTGGTTCTAATTCATAAACGCTCTATAGTACTTTGTCTACTTTCTTTGATCTTATTAGGAGTTTCTTTGTTTTCCAATTACATATGCAATATGTGAAAACCATTGCGAAATAAGTTAAGATCCTCAAAATACTTCATCTGACCTTTTATGACTATTGACCAGTGTCCTGTTCATGGCCATGATTATATTATTATACCTTTTTTTTAGCTACATGGACAAGTCAAGACAAAATTTGGCGTGCATTGGTATGAGAGGATGCACAACTATATTGGATAGTTTTATTTTGGTGGATAAACATGCTTTCAAACTTAAGCTTTATTTTCTGACTAATAAATAATTTGGGCACTATGAGTCCTAATGACAGGAGTGGAGAGGGAAAATGCATTTATGGGTGTTTTTGGCCCTCCATTCATATTTGAGTTCTGGGTCCTGATTTCTCTTCAGACACTTCGGTGTTAAAAGTTAAAGCCTCTTGATTCTTTGTTATTGTGCACTTGCACCTGGATGCATAACTCACATCCTACACTATATCAGTGACTTCAGGCCAGAAATTGACATCAAAATACCATTACTTAAGAAATTAATTCGTAGAAAAAAATAAAACTTGAAAAATGTTGGTTTGAAAGAGTACCGGTTTTTATGTCTATTTGTTACTCTATATCACCCATAAAACAATCAGATGATCTATTTGCTATGATACAGAGCAACAACTATTGATGCTAGGTGGGTAGACCCCCCAATATGTGTAAGGGGAGTGTATTGAGCAAATGATGCCTGGGCATGGTACATATGATACAATAATTATATGCATTGGTTGTTCAGCATTTGCAGTTGTTTACATTCCTTGTGGCTCATTGGAGGAAACTTCCATCTTGTTCAAGATGAATCCTTATGTTGGTAAGGGACCTAAATTATTTAAGCACCAGAATCTCAGAAGAGATTTTGTCTTTCACACAGGTGAGTTTGGAGTTTTGTGTGCTGTCTTGCCCTTGTTTGTCAGAAAGTCCATGGAAGTTAGATAGTGCTTGTGGATGGTGAACAGCAAGTCATTGATTATGAGAAAATCCTGGAATTTCCTGACAAGTAATACTCCACACAGTTGTGTCAAAGTGATGCTCCATTTTGAAAAACTCTTCTACCATTTATTGTAAATTAACTTCTCGAAGGGGATGCATGCTGGTTATTTTGGAGTGTTACCAAGTTTATAGCCGCCCGTCTTGGGAAGCCTGGAACATGATGTTGCCTGATTTAGATATTGCCTGATCTGCTAAATCAGTAGTGAATTATAAATTGGTACATATGGAAATCGTTCAGTGTAAAATGAAAAAAATGAACCAGTAGTAATTTTATTAAAAGCTTTGCTCAATTAATTCCTATATGCAGCAAAGTTTCTTATGTAGCTCCTTCTAACTCTAAAATAAAAATCCTTCCTTATATCATTTACCAAATGCATCTTGATACGTTTAAAAAAAATGCTGATATAGTATTGTATAAAATGGGTGGACATGAATCTTCTCAACCTATGTGATTCAGTAAGCAAAAGTGAATTATGAATTTGACCCTGAACTGCATGAACCAGACAACAGTGAGTGATATAAAGCTGAGCCAAAATAATTTCACTGCAAATCTCTTGACTCTTTGAACATTAATGCATCATGGGTAATTGGATCATTATTGCAACTCAAGCTTTTTATCATTTGTGAGAAAGAAAAACCCTGGTAATTCATTGGAACCCATTCTACCAGTTATTCAGAGCTGGACAGGTAGGTTATTCTAATCATATAAGTATCTATGCCTCAACATCATCTAGCCACCTATATATGATTTTTATTCATTTCATCAATCATCTTTTGTTTTTCCTGCAATTGGATTTTTATATAAATAGGAGACAATAAGAGTTTGAAGTTTGAACAGCAAGAGCATCTGCATGAAGCATGCCGATAATATTGCATTATGAAAATGTTTTAGTGAATCTGCCAGCCGTGTTGCTCACCTGTTTCTGCTTATGGACTAGATAATAATACTTGAATGTGTTTCCTGCATTTGTGTTTGTGCTTATATGCATGTAACCGAATCCACTGCATTGCTGTATTGATGCGTTTGCAAATTAGTATGTCAAGGTTCTAATATCAACTTTTAAGTTTCTTTTTTGATGTAAATATTTTACATATTTTTGTGTTGTATGTAGATCTGCATGCATTCATGATGTAAAGCCACCAACAAAACGAAGAACAAAATAAAATAAATAAAATAAATAAAAAGAAAAAGAAGAAGAAAAAACTCGAAAGAAAAAAACGAAGATTTGAAGCCTGGAATTTCAGGGATGCAATCCTTGATTTCCATCAATTCATCTATTAATTATTGATGGGTGAGTGACAAGAGAACAAGTATTATGTTCGTTACTGTTCGTATCATGGCACTGTAAGAGGAAAAAAAAGAAAAAGAAAAAGAAGAAAGAAACTCATTTCTCATCCTTGCCTCCTCAGTGCTCATGTAATTATAGTTTCTTTCAAGGAGTTTTCTGCTTGGGGCTTGAGGTTCCTCATGAGTATGAGGGCCACATGAAGGCTAAGGCAATGTTCTATTGGGTCTGACCACCATGCTGGTTGAAGGAAAACATATTTTGTGGTGATTGACTGCATGTCCTATGTTTCCTCAGAGGTTGCTTAGAAGTTTCTTGTGGCAGGTGAATTTGTGCAGAACCTGCAATATACTTGATTCTCCAGCAAAATCGTTTTACACTACAAGAGCAAAATCATTTTTCTTGCAAGAGTTCGTATGTGCTCGTTCATTCTTATGTTGTTGCAGGTGATCTTGCCTACAGATTTGTTCAGCTAATTTTTCAGCAATTGCGGTCACCTCCGGTCGGCTTATTGGTAAATGTATGCGATCTCATCATCTCATGGGGTGTTTTCATGTTCCTTGCAGGTGCTGAAGTAGCTGTTCTTTGCATAACCAAATCTCGCGAGGTTATTAATTATCAGGCCTTCACAAACTCGAAGGGCATTTACACAGTGGCAGAGACCATGCCGGAGTGCGACAGGTGGGAGTCATGCTTGGCAAGGCCCATCAGCAGCTACCATGAGCATTGCACTCGAAGGGGAGATGCTCACTCCGGGATCAAGTTCACTTACAATTCGTCATCCGGACATTCTCATACTGTCAGACCATTCCTTTACAAACCTGCTTCTCTCCCAATGTATTGCAGCTGAAATTTGTGCCGCAAGTCCAGAAACATTCTGTGAATGTATAATCCAAAGTCATGTATGTTGATTGAGGGGGTGGGGGTGGGGTGGAAGGCACCCTAAATGCTGTAGAAATCAAGCTGGTTTTGAATACTTAATAAATGATATGGCTGTATCTGCTATATTGGTTATTTGTGTTCCTTAGCCATGGTGTCCGTGCCCTTCGCGTTTCTTTGGATTTTGAAGTCTGCTGGAGGGAAAACTTACCACCTGGTGCAAGATCAGGATACTTATTTGGAAGCTGATGCATGAAGACCAGTACTCTGTTCTTTCTCATTGCTGCTGTAGATCCCGTGGCATGCAAAGATGATATTATCCAAGTGTTTTTTTTTTTTTTTTTTTAATCAGAGTGAGAGATAATAGCAAGTGTGACAGGTGCCCTGCATTGCAGCATGCCCTGTTATCACGTCTGAAACTCATGGGCGTATATCGGTTGATTGGGAAGGTTGTCTGTTAGAATGGAAGGGGAGTGCTTGCGCGGATTCGGGAAGTCATGACATGCGACTGGCTGAATCTGTGGGGGTTGAGCGCGGTTCGCATTGGAATGACCATATCTTTTAATTAAAAATAAAAATAAATAAATAAATAAAAAAATATTTTTGAAAAATTAAATAGACAGAAGGATTTGAATTTTTTTAAAAATAAATATAATGGCATGAGATTTGAATATTAGAGTCAAAATTAGGTTGTGAGGGATTAGAGTATTTCCATTTTCAGGGGAATGAGAAATGGGGCTCGTGGTTATAATGGAAGTTACTTATTTTTATTTTTATTTTCATTTTAGAGTCCATCTCTCTCCAACCAAATGTATTATAAAATGAGTTGCTGAATGCCCTCGGTATGTATTGTGGCAATGCTCTAGATCAAGGAGTAGCTAAGGTTAGTGCGTGTCCGAAATAGAGCTCGGTGGTCGGCGGAGACGGTCCTAGGTTTTGAAGATTCTTTGGTAGAGCACTCTTCGATGCTTAAGTTAACTAAAGCTTTGAGAATTAGCAAGTAAGTACTTTTCTGATTCCAAAAAATTTATCGAAGGATTTTTTATATTTCTCTTTTATAAGAGAGGAGCATTACGCTATCTTGATAACCCGGTAACCATCATGGAGAATCACGGTCACGATGTCATCATGGATAGTGGGTGGTTAGTGGCATTAACTCACATGCCATGTTTCATCATAACCATAAGGAGTTTGAAATAACCATTTGGAATTTAAGGGAAGTGGCACCAACCCACATTCCCCATTTCAATATTTCTAGAATCTCGATAGTCATTGACTGGAAATTGATCATATGGTCGGTCTAAGTTTGATGAAGTTGTTGGTTGATGGTTGAGGATGATGTCTGAAAATGTTGATTGAGAATAAAGGCTGAGGTGGTGTGACCCCACAACAATATGCATGGTAAATTATTGGACTATTATCTAGGAAAGAAAAAAATTATAAAAAAAAAAAAGGAAATTGAATGATCTCTCAACTTATTGTCTCAACATAATTAGAGTCATGACCATTGTTGTGGGGTCGCACCATCTTAGCCTTCGTCCTTGATCAACATCTTCAGACATCGTCCTGGACCATCAACCGATGGCTTCATCAGACTTGTACTGGCCATAGTCAATTTCTAACCAATGACCATCGAGATTTCAAAAATATTGAAACCATCACCGGGGGAACGTGGGCTAGTGCCACTTCTCTTAAATCTCAGATAGTTATAAAAATCATCTGATGATTATAATAAAACGTGGCATGCGAGTTAATGCTACTAATCTTTCATTACCCATGATTATGATTTTTCATGATGGTTACTAGTTATCGAGATAACATAATTTTCCTCCCCAAACACAAAGGATCCTTCGTAAGTTTTTTTGAAACAGAAAAGCATTCACTTACTAATTTTTTCTTATTATTTCTAAAATTCTGATCAACTTATCCATCAAAAGATCCTTCACAAAAAAAATCTTTGGTGATTGAATTTTTCTTATGGTACTTGAGAGCGTCTAGCCATCCTTCCTTCGATCTCCACCAACCATGGAGCGCCAACCTTAGCTACTTAGTCTCGGTTTGGAGCATTGCGGCAATAACTATAAAAATGACAAGGACCAAACTATACCTTCAAATATTGAAATCAAAATGCGTAGGAATCAAAAATTGTAGATCGAATAGGATCCGGCCAAGGAGAGTTTTAGCCAAAGGTCCCGTGATATGGCACGGCGCCGTTACCGGAACTTCGCGGAGGACAGGATTCGGATATAGGAAGCGTACCGCCTACGCGGCCCAATCCAATTGGCACGACGGGATTGGTGCGGCCACGTTTCCTTGCCCTTTTGGCCAGAACGCGGTCTAATCTCCGAGCAGTCAACAAATAGAAGAGGGAGAGGGAGAGGTTGGGAAACGGGATATAAAGCGCATCGAACGCAAGAAAGCAAGAGGAGAGCGAGCGCGAGGGAGTTTCGGAAACTCTCGGCTCTCCCTCATAATAGAAATCTTCGAAGCGAATTCCCCCAGACGAAATAAAACTTAGATGCGAATCCCTTCTTGCTTCCCTTCCTTCTTCATTCGTTTATCCCGACTGGAATATCGTTGGACATCGAAGGAGACAGGCGAGAGTAAGTGCCGAAGGTGATCGAAATTTGGTAGGTTGGCGCGAGCTGGTGGTGAAGATGGGGATCCGATGGGCGAAGCAGATGAGAGAAACCTTTGGAGTTCCCTTTTTATGGCTCGTATCCTTGATCTATTTCACTCAGGTTTTTTTTTCTTTGATCTCTCTTAAAAAGATTCTCTTCCTTGTTCGTTTCTTTTCTTTTTTTTGTATGATATCTTGTTGAGCCGTTGATTTCTTACTTGTTTTCTTTTTGCTTTCTTGACTTTTGGTTTTTCTGATTGGAATTTGGTTCTGAGATTTCCTGTCGGTTTTGAGATATGGGGAGTGGGGGGCATTGCGTGAGGGTTGCGTGATATTTTTCCTTTCCTCTAGAAGATTGTCTTACTCTTCTTACTCTTCTTATGGTATCTCCTACCATTCTTGCTCCTTTCGTTAAAAAGATATTCTTATTTTGTTCTGTTCTTGTTTGCGTTTCTTGATCTGGAGGTCGCTTATTTGTAAATACTTATGCTAATCGTGATCGGGATCTTGATACGTGGCACCCTTATAATATGTCAGTCAGTTACAATTTTCGAGGTTCAAAGTTTATCTATGGTTTTGAGTCATCCTAGTTAATGTCATTAACGATGACCTATGAATTGGCATAATTAAGAAAATTCATCCTTTTGACACAAGCAATTCCATTTGGTCAATTCGACCATTTTGCATTAGCTGTCCTGTTATGTCGGAATCTTATCCATGTAAGGTTAGCAAGATGATGAAGTTGTTTATGTACATGCATGCACACAATCATTTTGTCAAAATTTCATCTTTTGAAGGGAAGTCACCCTCATACTGGAGGAAAATTTACTATGAACATTTAATACAAGAAGCAACAATCTTCTAAAGAAAATTTGCAAGGCAGTTATGGATGTTGATCTTTGTCTAAGTTTATCAGTCTTATGGAATCAAAGCATATTCTAAGATCTTCTGTAAGCTAAAAAGGCCTTTGTAGATGTAGCGGTATTCATAAATGATGCTTAGCATGTGAATATGGGAGCACTGAGACGTTTGTTCTGACTCTTGTGCTTGAGGATCTGGAGATCCAATAGTTTGACAAGTCATCTTCGCTTAATTTGAATTGCTGAATTATGATACACTTTGTGTTTTTCAATCTAAAAGCTTCAGCTAAACTTGAAAACTCTGAGCTAGCTGCATTGTTTTCTAAGATCTGAGATCATCCTCCCATTCTCGTAACCAAAACTGGTTCTATCTAGGAGCCAATTCCATAGGCAGATGTTTCTAGTCCTGGTTATGGAGCCTAAGCTTGGTCAGATCTTCTTTGGTTTCCTCCCTAATTTATGCCCTTTCCTTTAAAGGGTTGTAATTTTCTTGATATAGAAAGTGTCTAAGGAAATGTTTTATTGTGTACTCCTTGAAGAAGTTAGCCATAATCTAGGCAGTAGGAAACTAGGAATTCTACCTCTATTCCATATAAGATGGTAAAAATATCAATTTTCAATTTGCTGATTTATGGCTTCTTCATTTTGACGCTTGTATCTGAATCCCAAATGCTATACTCTCGTTCCATAATTATACTTGCTACTGGTGTTAATAAAAACTTGATTAAGGCACTTTGAAATAATTTGGCAAATTCCATCTTCTAAAATTTAGGGATTAGTGTGGCCATGTCGGGCAAGTATTCTTGAAATGTTTATGGTCTTATATTGTGGACATATATATATGAATAACTAACGTCTTCTTTGCTGCTATCTTTATATGCAAATTCTCAAAAGTTTGTTATCCTATCTTAAGCAGTGACAGCTTAAAGAAGAAATGAAAAATGGGTTATTGGCTAAGTGATCACACTCCACCTCCAAACAAAGCACGTCATATGTTTGAAATTTGGGAGGTGTTTTTGCTAAATATTTGACAGAGTTAATTCTAACTGGGTGATTTTCCTGCCATATGGATCTAATATTTTGTGGGCCATTGTACCTTTTCTTTTTGTTCTTGCTGTTTCTTTTTGAATATTTATAGGCAGTGCTAATGGACTTTGTATGCTACTGTAGGGTTTCCGATCATTTGTGTGGACAGCAGTTTCATTCCAGATGAAAGACATGCTCAAGCTATCACCCGCAGCATCACAATATGTGGTTTCTGTTGCATATTTTCCTTGGAGTATAAAACCAATTTATGGGTAATACAATCTTTTACGCTTAGACAATATATGTAGCATTTGTTGTTTTGTTAAATGGAGGTCACCGCTACATGTATAATGAGCCAATAATTGAGATACTAGACTAATGATATTCAAATGGAATTAGCATTAATTTCTCTCACCAATATATTTTGGATCTAATGATAGCAATGTTTCCTTGTTTTGATTATAGTGATAGCATCACCTTGATTCAGTCCAGCTGATGCTTGAAATTATTGAACAATTGCCTTGTGCAGTTATATAATTATTTTTCCTTTGATATGCAATGATTGTTCTGAATTTTTTTATGAATCACATTTATTCAGCAACTATCTGTGGATGCATATTTGAATGGTTTTAAATTTTGTATAATGCTTCATTCTTAGGATGACATGTATTACCACCTCAGACAATCTTTCCTGCATATCTGCACTTACCCTCTATTTAATATGAAGGATGGATAGAGGAGGAAAGATGGATGTGGGAGAGGATGGATGGAAATCCATCCTCTCATATGTTTGGTAAAACATGTAAGGATAGATGGGAATAATTCATTCCTCTATTTGGTATGGATTTTTCATTCATCCTCTTATATGTTTGGTGAAATATGTAAGGATAGAGGGGAATGATTCATTCCTCTTTTTGGTATAGGAGGAATGAAAAGAAGAATGGGTGATATCTATATGATATTTTTACTAAACTACTCTTTGATATAAAAAGTATTATTATTATCATACTTATTTATACTAAAGAATTAGGGCAATATATAAGTTTATAATCCTTATGATTATATAAATATTTAATTTTAATTAAATTTAATAAATAATTTTATAAATTAATTATATATGAATAAATTTATTTATATATTAATTATATAAATAATTTATTAATTTATAGTTTAATTAAATAACCAATGAATTTTGTACAAATAGTTAACTAAAAAATATTGAATATAAATAAAAAATAGAAGATAATACTAAAATTAAAATAATTAGCAATAAAATTTAATAGCATAGGGTAATTAGTTTAGGTAAAATAAAAATTATAAATAAATAAAATGAATGAAAAACTAAAGAAGTATTAGGGTTTTATCAGAAAGTTAACAAGAGATAATTTTGTCTGTAGGATTTGATGTGGTGCTCCCAAATCTTGGGAGGCTATAGGAGGAGCCAGGATGTTGGCTCTGGGAGACTAGGATGGGTGTGAGTCCTAGGGTTAGGATAGGAGTTGTCTTAGGTGAAGGCGGCGTGTAGCCCTGCATGGGCTCGAGGTTTAGATGTGAGAATCTTGAGGGGCTTGGTAGATGTTCCGGAGATCTGGGACATAAGATGAAGCAAAGGATCAAAGCCAGAAGAAGAATTAGCCAAGACAAGGGGCTGACACACAGGCGAGCGCGTTCGGACGAGACGCAGTCGAGCCAGCTCGGCTTTTGAGAGAACTAGCTTGACAGGGGCGAACGGAATAATTCGAATTTTCTGTTTGGGTCTAGGATAGGCTTTTATCCTAGGGTCTCAAGGCCTGAACCAATAAGGTCTTAAGGGGGCTAACTCATGTATGGGTCAGGTTTAGATCCAGGGGATGAGAGCATGTGAGACATATGTACATGGGCTCGATGAGTGCTTTCATGTATTGGGTTAGCCTAGGAGAGTCTTTCAGCTGGGGTTTGGTTTTATTAGGATTCATGTGGTATAGCAGAAATCCTAGGATATATAAACTCAGATATTATATCTTTAAAGTAGAGTGGAATACAATTGAGCTTTTCTTTCTAAAACTCTCTACTCTTTTCTTTCTAGTTTCAACTTTAAGCCCTAGGTGCTGGCCTTCTACTTTGTTCTTTTTCTCTCCAACAATTGGTATCAGAGAGGTACCAGGATTCAACAAGTGGTATCAGAGTCTGGTTGAGCATGGAGGAGGAAGAAGATTAGATTTCAGCAGAGATCAGCAGTGAGATTTAGATTTAAAGATTTTCTACAAGCTTCGTGAGGAATAAAGAGATCACAGGACCGCTGTCCATCATTTCTAGTCAAGCTATTTTTTTAGATCCACCTGTTTGCTGTTTTTGATTCGTACGATCATGGAGAACAGCGGGTTGAAGGTAGAATTTGAGAAGTTTGATAGAAAGAAAAGTTTTACGATGTGAAAGTTTAGGATGGAGGATCTACTGATTTAGATGAGACTGGATTCGGTCTTGCAAGATAGGTCGGAGGAGATGATAGACAAGAAGTGGGTGTCCTTGGAGAAAAGGGCATGTGCTACGATTAGAGCTTATCTAGCAGATGAGGTGCTGCATGGCGTGTTGGAGGAAAAGACATCCAAGGATTTATGGTCAAGGTTACATCAGTTGTACATGGGAAAGAACATGTGCAACATGTTGATCTTGAAGAAGCAACTGTACAGCCTTCGGATACAAGAGGGCGAGGATATTGTGGGATATATTCAGCGGTTCGACCGGATGAGCATGATTTGCTCAACATTGGGGTGGATCTAGAAGAGGAGGACAAAAGTTATTGCTATTATGTTCGGTATTCGGAAGCTTCGATCTGTTGGTGATGACGTTGCTGTATGGTAAGAAAATACTGGTGTACGAGGAGATCGTATCAGTGCTAAGATCCAACGAGCAGCAGAAACGGATAATGAAAAGAGGTCTTTCAGGAGGGTCTCGTGGTTTTAGAGAGGCCCAGGCAAGAAAAGAAGAAGGGTCAGCGAAGGGGCAGCAAGGGGTTCAAGAAGTGCTTCAAGTGTGGTGAAGCAGGGCACTTTAAGCGAGAATGTCTGCTTTAGAAGAAGTGCAAGGGAGGAGAAAAGTCTGATTTTATCGGTTCAGTCGCTGTAAGTGAAGAGTCGGATGATGAGCCCTTGGTGGTTTCGGAGGAGCCCGCAGGATGCGGTGTATCTTAGACGATTTCGGATAGGTTTGCGGAGGTTCCAAAGAGGCAGCGACGGTGTCCGAGGTATAGCGATAGGCTCAGCAGTGCAGCGTTGAGTGGTTGTCCTAGGAAGATTTGGTTATAGAGTCGGCTTCTGCGGCATCAGGGGGACTTTGATTTTAGCTGGAGCACCGGGCAGAGGTGGCTTCACAGATGGAGAGAGATGTGACACGAATTCAGAGCGGAGGAGTGCAGGAGGATCAATATCCTAGGACCAACATCGGAGATGTACAATTTTAGGTAGAGCAGCACATATGGGAGGACGGACGAAGTTCTGAGGAGATCGTGTCAGGGTATGTAGCAGGCGTCGGCATAGGATTGTTGCAAATTCTCCAGAAAAATTCAGGACAGTTGATGCGGCTGCCAAGTAGAAGGATGCTTACAACTCCAAGGGTGGTGCATAGAAGTAAGCCAAGATCTTCAACGGTGGAGACAGTCATCCCAAAGGCCTCAAAGAAAGCTCAGCAGTTGAAGAAGAATGACGGTGGCACGGTGTGCACAAGTAGCTATCAGGGCATGCATCGACAGCGGGTTTGTGCAGGAAAATATTGCCAGGTATGCCAAGGCTTGGGCGCATCAAAGTGGAGATTGTAGGATTTGATGTGGTGCTCCCAAGCCTTGGGAGACCACAGGAGCCAAGGTGTTGGCTTCAAAAGATTAGGACGGGTATAAGTCCTAGGGCTAGGACAAGAGTTGTCCTAGGTGAAGACGGAGTGTAGTCCTGTACGGGCTCGAGGTTCAGGTGTGAGAACCTTGAGGGGCTTAATAGGTGCTTTGGAGATCTGGGACACAAGATAGAGCAAGAGACCAAAGTCAAGAGAAAAATCAGTCAAGATAAGAGGCTGACACACAGGTGAGTTGGTTCGGATACGCAGCCGAGCTGGCTGTCTCAGATAAACAGAAGACGGCGTTCGAACGAGACGCAGTCAAGCTAGCTCGGCTTCTGAGAGAGCCGGCTCGACGGGGGCGAACAGAATTGTTCGGATATTCTGTTTGGGTCTAGGATAGGCTTTTATCCTAGGATCTTAAGGCCTGGACCAATAAGGTCTTAAGGGGGCTAACTCATATATGGGTCGGGTTCAGATCCAAGGGATGAGAGCATGTGAGACATATGTACATGGGCTCAATGAGTGCTTTCATGTATTGGGTTAGCCTAAGGAAGTTTTTCAATTGGGGTTTGGGTTTATTAGGATTCATGTGATATAGCAGAAATCCTAGGATATATAAATCCATGTATTATATCTTTACAATAGAGTGGAATATAATTGAGCTTTTCTTCCTAAAACTCTTTACTCTTCTCTCTCTGGTTCCAACTTTAAGCCCTAGGTGCTGGCCATCTACTTTGTTCTTCTTCTTTCCAACATTTGGTATTAGAGAGGTACCAGGATCCAACATTGTCAACATAAAACCCACCCCTTACATGCTCCATCCATCCTCTTTGCATCCTTCCAATTTGGGAGGATGCAAATTGGTGGCCCCGTTGGATCGACAATCCCTTCATTTCATTCATTCTTCCTAAAATTTTTTGAAGTAAATAATGGATAGGGGCCATCCATCCTTCCAATCCTATCTATTCTTCCTCTCATGACCTCAACCAAACATAGGGTTAAAAAAACATAATCCCATCAATGCATGCTTAAAAGATACTCTTTTATTCGTTCAAGGAAAACCTCTTTACCCCACATGTATTGGATCATTCTGGTTAATTCTACGATAATAAAAAGGTGATTATAAACCATTGGTACATTTGTGATTATTCCACCCATTGTGTCTATCATTTTTTTGTTGCATTATTGTTTCTGATGGACATCCCTAGGAGCACATACCAAAGATCAAAATAATGCTACTAAAGGAAACAAGCAGTACAAAATGATGCATGCATAGTTTCTAACTAATATTGGTTATATGAATACATATTGTTGTATATCATATTCTAGGGTTTGACATCCTAGGACAGAAACTAATGCTGGTATGGTATATAGGTTTCCTTCGTATACAAAAGTTTTGTATTTTTTTTTCCACCAAGGGCTTTGGGAAATAATCATTGTATGGGAAGGTATAGTATGTAGTGTGCTGTATGTGTGTGTTTTTAATATGGTGGACATTAGATAAATCAGAGGAGATATTGGATGGCTTATTGGTTTAAGTGCAAGTTCTCTAACTTGTTATGCAATTATCTGCTGAAGTCTTTATGTTTTTCTTTTGGCAGTATTTTATCTGATTGCATTCCTATTAGAGGGAGGAAGCGAATACCCTACTTGGTCATATCCACTGTACTCTCTCTTTTGCCATGGCTTGTTCTTGGTCTGACAACATCTTTAAGGAGTTCACGCAATTCTCTTGCTGCATTCTTAACAGTACAAAACTTTGGGTCTGCAATGGCAGATGTTGTTGTTGATGCAATGATTGCAGAGGCTGTTCGCTCTGAGCAGTATGTGTTTTCTTTTTTTTTTTTCCTCCTTTTTCTTTTCCTTTCTGATTTGAGAATATGTTAAGAAGGAGCTGAGATACATTCTTTTTACCAGTGCAGAATTTGCTGGTGACCTTCAGTCATTATCTTGGTCTGCAATGGCCTTGGGAGGAATATGTGGGAGCTTGTTAGGAGGATATACGTTATCCAATCTCAGAATAGACACAATTTTCCTTCTTTTCTCTGTGCTTCCAACCATCCAGCTATTGTCATGTGCTTTAGTAGAGGAGGTCCCTGCAGGATCTGAAAATATGCCAGATCATAACAAACGACGACATGTAGAATATGAAGCAGATGTGAGCTTTTCAAGTGGAAATGATTCCTTTGCTAAAACATTAAAATCTGGCACTTCTAGAAGAAAAAAGAGCAGCCATAAAAATGGTAAAAGGAAAATGAAATCTGTTAAATCTGATATTCGAGAACAGCAGAATGGTTTGGTAGCTGCAAGAGGCTATTTATCTTTGAAATCGGCTGCATATAGCTTGTGTCGAGCATTTAGAAAGCCGATGATTCTAAGGTAGCTAGAGGATACATCATTGCTCAAACTATCCGATGTTTTTCCTCCTATACACGAGACTTCATATGACTAATTTTTCATTGCTATATATTTTTTTTTGTTGGAATTGCAGACCTATGGCATGGTTTTTCTTCTCAAACGTTACAGTTCCAAACCTCTCAACAGTCATGTTCTATTATCAGACTGAGGTGTTGCGTTTGGATTCATCCTTTCTGGGGACTGCACGTGTGCTTGGGTGGTTTGGCCTAATGCTTGGCACATATATTTACAATCGCCATTTGAAGCATATGAAGCTAAGAAAAATCCTCATGTGAGTAACTTAAACACCTTCAGTTTATAGTTTTTTCTTGTCTCTAATTCTTTGTGATGGTATCTCCATGTTTAATTCTTTTTTGATGATTTACATTATGCTGTCCTCTTAATGGTGGTCAAGGAGATCATTCTGTGATGGACTAATGGTAGAAGAACAAGAAAGAGTCGATCCTATGTTGGGCAACTTAAAGTCACTTTGTAATGTTCAGTGATAATGCATTGAGTATGCTGAAATGGACAAACATTGTTTTGAATATGCTGAAATGGACAAACATTGTTTTGAAAGTACCATTATTGCCATCAAATAATCTAACTCGATGAATATGTGCATATTCAGCATCTAGACACCTAAGTGTTCACTTTTGTTTGAATTACAGGTCAATAACTTGAAAATGATGTCAAAGATATTCACATGAACAGCAGACATATGTAACTAGTATTCACGAGAAATTTGATTCTAATGTCAAGTAGTTTGACTTTGACATAATAAGAGAAGTGTGTCATTAGGATTTACACAGAGAATTTTAACACTCATTTGTGTGAGAATGATAACAAGGTTTGTTCCACCTTCTGTCTATGGAAAGTATAGGTTATCTTGCATATCTTTAGTCCACCCTCCATCTATAGCAAGTGGAGGTTATCTTGCATAACTATTTTTGAGTTAACAGGTGATGGAATGAATGGTCCTAGTATACTGTCATTGCACCCATTTGGTGCAATTTATTGTGGACTGGCTTCCTCATTGGGATGTTAATTCGAAAAAACACCTTTTTTTTTTTAAATGCTTGACAAAAATACTTTGGATTTTCATATTTTTCAAGAAGAAACCTGAGAAAATTATAAAATGCCCCTCCTTAGGCTGAAAGGAGGCCAAGCTACTTTACAACACCAATCTGGAAGACTTCACCATTGTGCTTAATGTTACCGGGAATACAGCAGAAGATCATGGTCAAATGGTTTTGTGTTAGGTATCTTGGGTAGTCATAGAAGTTACAGTTATACTATGAAATGATTTCAGGAAATTTCTTTTTCTAAATTAACTAACTGCTATCAGTCTATAGCTTTATTGAAAATTCAAGTTTGTGTATTTTAATTTTCAGTTCTAGTTAAAAATTCTAGGAATGTGAGGTCTTAGCTCCACCTAAAAGCTTAATGTGGATGTTTGCTTTCTTGGCTACTGTTGCCAAACAGGAATGGTGGATGTCCCTAGAAACCCTTAGAAGGATGAGTTTATTTATTTATTTATTTATTTTTAATGTGCGACATTTGGTGATATTTTGGTCAGTAATTTGCCTGTCCTTTGAGATGAATCGAATTCCTTAAATATCTTGCTTTGCTTTCTTTTATCAGGAATATTCATTCAATTCTAGGAAATGTTAAGGTTTGTTCCATTGTTTCATGAGATTAAAACATTCCAGCTGGTATGACAGATCATCTTACTGATAGATGTTATGGTGGGACCATTTCTGCTTGAAGTTTCCTTTGACAAGAATTTGTTACCAATTCAGGAGGTTGATATTAAGTTCTGAGCAATATGAGTTCTGAAACATTGATTTATTGAGCTGCCATATAAGAATGATATTTTAATTGTTGGTTGGTACAAAACATTGATCCTATGCCTATGACCATAACCATCCAGCTCTCTCCCAACTATTTGGCTATCAAACTTGGATCTATTTGAAGTTTGACATGACTTGTGAGTGGTCAACCTAATGACTTCCCTCCTTTCGGGCTTGGGACTGGCATTAGTGGTGTTCCAAACTTGTTTCAGTAGTTTTTATGTACACTTTTCCTGTTAATCCCCTTCCAAATAATTTACTTAGCTACTAATAGTGAAGGATCATATAAATCATATTGGTACCCTTGTGATCATGATTGCCTTTAGGTACACTTCTGCATTTAAAAATGGTCTCAACCTTCACAGCACTGCTCACTTCTGCTAATAGGTGGATTTTTTTTTTGTTTTTTTTTGGTTCAGTATGTTGCCTCCTAGAGCCTGCTGTATCTATTTTGTCTCTCAGTACTGTTTTCTCTTATTTAATTATCTCTTTTTTTATTCAAAGAGAAGGCAAAAAGAGATAGTTGACATTGCCAATTTTTACTTGTAAACTGTGTATTTGACCTCATGATTTTCTAATATCGCAATAATTGATTTTAATCAATAAATATTTATATTATTCAATAATTGTTAAGCAGTCAATATTTTAATTTGTCCTCAAGTTTCTTGTCGTTAACAAGATCTTACTCAAGGTCTGCTGTACTGGTCGGTGCCGGTGTTTACCAACCATATCGGCACTGAACTAGTATGCGGTATGGGGGAGTGTGCCAACACTTGGTACGCTAAATTAAGTACCATGCTGAGTTTAGGATGGTAGTAGTATGGGTCTGGTACCAAGATGGTGAACCTTTCTTACTATTTCTACTTCTTTCATCACATTATTTTTTTTTTGGAAGCAATCAGGTTGGTGATGGTGCTTTGCCTTCAAAGACATAGGTCTAAGAAGTTTATACAATCCATCCCCTTTATAACTTCTGTATGTCCTAGTGGCTGTCTGGGCATTATGTCCTGCATATTTTCAAATATTTTTGTTTAAGTATTTATACATCTTTTTATAACTTGACAGGTTTGCTCACATTGGTCTCGCCACTGTGATTCTGTTTGACATTGCCTTAGTATCTCAGTCACATGTTCAGTTTGCCATACCAGATAAGTACATGGTGCTTTGGGGTTCAGCTTTGGGTGATGCAATTAACCAATTCAAGTAAGTCTATTTATCTTTGTTTGCGGTATTTCCATTATATTTCCCTGGACTGACACTTTCAGATTGATGCAAACAAACTTTGTATGAAAAAGGTTATCGTCACATGGTTCATATTAGTCAATTAGCTTCAATAAGGGAACAGTATTCTTATTCACATATAGGCAAAGTCTTGAGGGTTTGTTTCTCATGCCTTATGAAGTTTGAACTCAATTAATTATAGCATGAGATCGCATATTTTGAGGGTTGAAAATTAAAATTAGTTTAAAACACAATATAAATGTTTCAGTTGGCTAACTTTTATGACTAAAGGTTTGTTTGACATGTTCTGCATATAGAGTTAAACAATTATTTATATATCTACATATTACTAGAACATCTAAAATGAATTACATGACCACTTGAAGAGGTATGTCTGAATGGATATCATACATAAATACATACACACACATTCGCATATAGGCAAAGTCAAGTGTTTGTTTCTCATACCTTGTGAAGTTTGAATTTAATGAATTATGATACGAGATTGTATATTTTAGATTGGATTATAATTAGTTTAAAACACAATTCAAATATTCCAGTTTTCTAGACTTTTATGATTCAAGGTCTGTTCGAAATGTTCTGCATAGAGTTAACTATCATTTACATACATGCATACACATACATTCACACAGGCAAAGTCTTAAATATTTGTTTCTCAGACCTTATGAAGTTTGAACCCAATGAATTATAATATGAGATTGTATATTTTAAGGTTTGAACTAAAATTAGTTTAGAATATGATACAAATATGTCAGTCTTCTCGATTTTTATGATTTAAGGCAATGCATGCCTAAGTTCATGCTGCTCAGATGAGAATTTAAAAATGTTTGCATTCTTAAAAGTCTTTTGCATGTTTGCTTACAATCCTTCCTGACATGCAGGATGATGCCATTTTTGATCATTTCTGGACAGCTATGCCCACCTGGAATTGAAGGAACGCTTTTTGCTCTATTTATGTCCATAAACAACCTTGGTTCCACGTTGGGCTCATTCTTAGGAGCTGCTTTGGCTTCAGCGCTGAACATATCATCGGAATCTTTTGATAACCTTCTCCTTGGTGTTACTGTGCAACTATTAGCCACTCTTTTTCCCATTGCCTTCCTGTTTTTGATTCCGAAGGAGGCTACAGGGTTAACTTCACAATGATAGCTAATCAATACTCAGCATAGCTCAGCATAGCTCTCAAGAAAGACTAATTAATACTCAGCTTTTGTTTTCATTCCTGAACGCTCTCTTCCTGCTTCAATAGAGTTTGAAGCAAGAAAAACATACAGAGGGGTCAAGGTGTAGATTGTTAAACCTCTACACACGAACAGAATACAGGTTGCTGCTTCATTTTTCTCTAGGAGGCAACCAGTTAAAATTGCTGTAGAAGAGGGGGAAAATGTTGTGATCATTTCAATTGTAATACAAAATTTTCTTATTAAAAATGAAAATCTTGGTCCCTGTTCTTTTAGCGATCGATACCCTGTCTTCAATGTTAAATCTACAGTATTTCATATTTAAACTGGGGATGGTAAGCGTGGTCATCTCGAATCATGAGGATGTGCGAATTTGAAATATTGGAATATGTTGATGGCTCTTTCCTGCATATCATGACATAGATTGATTAGAGCATTTGAAAGAGGCATAGTATTATTTTTTATAATTTATTGCTCCAATGGTTTTCATGTATCTTAATCATACTTCTTAATTCTCTATGAGCCTGTACTTACCAACGGTCACTGAAAATACTAGAGGAAAATCTTTCATCCCAAGCAAGAATCAAGTCAATGCAATGTTTCATGTTGATTTTATTGTCATTGTTATTATTTGGTATGGTTAGGGAGAAGTCTCTATCAAATTCCACATATTTAAAGTAGACTCTTTGGACAAAAACTGCAGTAATTCTATTAGGCTCATAATGTAAGCCTATTCAAAATCTGAGGCCCCACATCCGCAAGGCAGTCTGCAGCTACTTTCTTCTTGAAATATCAATTATTGTTTACCTAGAATTGCTTACAACGAGATCCAAGTTTTTCCTTAAACCGATAAGGGACATTGTTTATATATATATATATATATATATCCCTCTATGTTGCGGCTTGTCTTTCCAGCTAGGTCACCAATTGTGCATTATAAATTTGGGAATGACGTAGCATGTTGCTTATGTAAAACATTAGTGGCTACCCTAAATGCCGGAACCAAATTGTCGTTCTTTTCTAGAGTGTCCTTTGTTCAGGTAGTCAAGGCAAACGCTTCGGCCTGGATTATTTTTTGATTGAAGCTTTGGCCTGGATTATTACCCACTTCCATTTGGACCACGGATTCATATCAAGTTCGGTCAGCATATTAGACAAATCAAACAAGATTGTGGATTTAGCCCGTCAACTTTAAATTGTGTAAGAGAAAAAACTATTAGCACAAGCAACCACGAATCTCAACTTGTTGTAGCTCTCAAAAACAAAATAATCTGGAATATAGTCACGTCTTCGTTGATTTTTTGGAGCTAGGAAAAGAGCCCCCCGTTTCAGAGTCACGAGTCTTTAGGTCCAAACAAAACGTCGGCTGAAGGAATCATTTAAGATGTAAACGTTCCCGAATGCCTCGATGCATCCACTTCGCGTTCAGGAATGCAATGAAGCATCTTTTAAAGAGAATGCAATGGGAAAAAAAAGATCTTAAAGTTTGAATGAGTTCGCAGCTGGAACTGGAATCAAAATCAACATTAGAATAGAAATGGATTGGAATGAGAATGATCATATTTCTTGGTACATTTGATTTATGATTGGAATTGTAATTGAAATCAAAATAGAATTTAAATGCCAGGGAAAGTTGGAATTGGGTTCAGAGAATTAGGACATTCCTATTCTTCATCCAACTAAATAACTAGAAAGAAAGTTATTCATCTCCATCCCATTCTAGAGCCCAACTTCTTGCACCCAAACATCTGCTAAGATAAAAAACCATTATGGCATTGGAGTTGACGCGGTAGGTTGGCTCCCTTCTCCTCATGGAAGGGGCACAGGACTCACTAAAATGATAGCATTCCCACATAGTTTTATTGGTGGGGGGAGGCCCGGGCCCAAGGTCGAGTTCGGCCGAGGATTAGTACCTCATGCCCATGTCTTGCCATAGTTGGAGCTCAAACCAGACTATTTTTATCTTGTCATCCTAAAGTTGGGCATGGTCCTATTTTTATTAATTTACTCTCTTTTGGAAAGAAAACCATCATAACTTGGTGGGCCTCTCTTATGCGAGCGTGGGATTCCTCTGTATAACTGGGAGAGATTTGAGAAACCCATTAAGATTAGGCGCGAGCACGATGCCACTAGACTAGAGGTGATTCTTTTGCTCCACCACTCCTCCGGCCCCATGCAGCACAACTAGGACTCCACCATAGTATGTTTGAAAAGAACAAACAAGCGACGTTCGCACCTTCTTATCCCACTTATTTCCATCCGACAAGTGAAGGGAATCACTCCAATATACACATCTTATAACGTTTGACCCCCTCACATCCTTTTACTATTGCGCGTGATGTACCTAACATCGATTCCACAATTTAATGTTCGACGAAATTTCTCTATGGAAGGGTGGAGCAAACATTACATGCTTGATAGGTGGGATTACTAAGGGCATCCTTATCAAACCACTCAAGTTCCCATTCTCTTATCAGCAAACGGTCCCATCTCGTGTAGACCTCAAGCGTAAGCAAAAGGCGTGGACATGGCTGTTCGTGGAAGCAATGTGATATTTCCAAATTACAACAAAATCTCAAAGGACCTTTGACTTTTTTATTCTTCAAATAGTCTCTTACTTTATTTCCCAACAATTGCATGATTATTGAATAAATAATTCATAAATTATATAAATTTGTTTGTAATTCTTTTCCAAACTATCAATAAAGCATGCATTTAAATATATATAATGTTATATCAAGGAACGGTGATAGGTTAAAGACTCCGGTGGTACTTATGTACTCATAAATTTATTCACCGACATAGTTAAGCTTTTGATTAGATTTTAATATAATATCAGAGCTTGCTGATGAGTGACACGGCATTCATGAATAGTGATATATATATATATATATATGATAGGTTAAGAATTCTAATACTGTTTATATATTTACGAGCTTATCTACCTATAAACTGAAGCTCGTGGGTTGGATTTTAATGTTCTGCTACAGTTGCCAAATCTAAAATAATTAAGATGCATGTTATAGTCATGCATTTTTGTTACCTCTTGTGCTATTTGTATTTGCATGATGGTCCATCGATCCACCAATTGGACTCGGACAACCCTACGATTTGTGCTATATCATTTTCTTTCAATGTAATTACTAGCATATTAATCTTATTCGTTGTGATTTAGCCGTAAATGTTGGTTGACATTATATTATTTTTTATAACATCAATGTACATGCATCTCAATACAACCCCATATATATATATAATATATTGCTGGTCAGAAATTTTTAGAAACTAGAAACGCTTTCCTCGTCCATTATTTGTCTTTTTTTTTTTTTTTTCTGCTGAGTGAGTGCTGAACATCAATGATACACAATATCATGTCGAACAAAACAGGCTCGCCGCCCAAAAGCAAAAAGGAAAACGGTTGGATCCCAGTAGATGCAAAAAGATGATATACAAAAGCCTGAACACCATTGTGTATTATTAGAGTATAACAAAAAATACCGCCGCCCAACTAGTGTTGTGTAGTCTCTATTTGTAGCCAAGGGATTAGGAAAATACCGTGCAGCATCCAACTTGAGACATCTGAATAATATATGGAGGCTCTAGCATAGCTGACAATTAGACAGGAAGTTGAAACTGGCCAATATAATGCACCATAGAATCATGTGGTAAGTTAGTAGGTGAGTACCATATAAGCTGAAATAAGGATATCGGATCTGGCACCAAGAACAACCAGCAAAAGTGATAAAAATTTAGAAGTTATAAGCAAGAGTAGAAAGGATGAGGATCAGATAATAAAGTGTTACAGAAAACTAGATGAAACCGGCTGCCTAATTATTCATGTGATAAGAAGTCCATACAAGCTGCAACGACCTCTGATCTATCAGTAAGAGCAAGCAACTGAAGTATTCAAGACTGGTAAAAGTACGTAACTTAAACCAAAGCCTAGCAAGAATCAGAATCATAAAATAAAGTATCGGATGATGCACCATGAAACTAGCTGGCCAATTATTCACGTCTCTGGAACCCAACACCATAGCGATCACCTTATTTGCTTCATAGATATGTTTGAGTTGTCGATCATCACAAAGCGATATGGGTATGCTCAGGATTAGTTTTGTTTTGCAACCTCGAAATTGTAGTGACCGAATCCCCCTCCACCCAAATACAGGAAGCATGTAAGCCACAAAATGCTGCATGGACTCCCAACCGGGCCACTCCGAGTTCGGCAAAAGAAACTGGAACTGAATGAAGAATTTTACCACCAGCTCGTAGTAAGTCGGCATCACCATCTTTGATTACGTATGCAGCAGTTGCTGCATCATGCCAATGCATCATATTTAACCTTTATAATGCCAGAGGAAGGAGATAGCCACCTTACCAATTTATGATTATGAGATGGAGGGATGGATACAACAGAGCTACCACAGTACCTCAATGGCGTCTGGGAAGTTGACCTTGCAACGGTATCAACTGCATAAGCTTTCCGCAGTAATTGGTTAGGCAATGAGGTAGAGTGATCGAAGAGTCCTCGACAATGCTCCTGCCAAATCAGCCAGACAACGTGTGCCACAAATAATCCGAACATCTCCTAGACAAGCCGACTGTTAGAATCATATGGATGTTCCATCGAGGACCAAATAACTTTTGCAAACGGGACAGGGCTGTACCATCTAGTCTGGTTTAGAAAACAAAACACACCGTGCTCGTAAAACAGTCTTAGTACAGTTAATAACGGTGGGTTTGGCAGCCCCCCTACGATTCCACATCATGATGTTTCATTGGAATAAGAGAGGATTAAGGGTTGAACCTGGTATCATCCTCATGGTACTAGGTCGGGATGATGATTTGACATTCCTGGACGAAGGGTCATCCTTTGGGCTCACGTACATTTTTATGGCCAAGCAACTTAGATTGCAGTTGAGCAACCACATTCTTCTGAAACCCGAACATGTTGCTGGTTGTGGCCTAGACGGATCCTCCTTACCACCCCGAACATGTTGCTGGTTCATATTGATTTGATTACTGTCTGCAACCGTAAGAGCTATATGATGATTGGTACCTGGCACTTGTTTCCAAACCTCAAGCACGGCACCTTTTGGATGTGTTTGGGAATCGGATTTTCCTTGTGGCTGTGCGGTTGACCGTGGTTCACTTTTAGCATGAGGAGGAGAAGCTGCACCCGGACATGAATGATGATTTTTGCTCGATGATCTTTCCCTCTTTCCTTTAGCATCAGAAGTCCCTTGATCGTCATTAGCCTGAAATACCATCATCTCCGAGACTTCCATAGGCTGGAGCACTTGTTGATCCTCATGAATTCCACCATCCAAAGGAGAAAACTTGGATTTACCCGTAGAAATATCCGCAGTATATTGAGCTTTCTGTTGGGCTCTCGGGGGAGAACGTTTGTCTGGTTTTTTAGGAGTAGACCAGCCAAAAACGGATTGCCCTCCTTTAGGAGCAGGTTTAGGTGCCTCTTGTATCGTTAGTGAAGAAACCAAAATCCTAGCTGCTCGGATGCAAGGGCCAAATGGTGAGGAACCCTCGCATCCTTGGTATCCGAGCAACCATAGGTCTTCCAAGTAACCCCAATGTGACCACGGGCATAGCAAATCTCAGGTAACTCTTCATAGATGATTTGCTACCGTAAGGAAGCATCTTCCAACCACGTCCTAACTCTCGGGCAGACGGTCTTCCGAAGGTCCATTAGAATAGCATATCCCATGTGAGAGGAGGATAGGGTCCATTCATCTAAAAACAGAGATTTTCTAGCTTGAAAAATAATTTTAAAAATATTTTCTTGATCCTGGAGTCGAAGAGAAAGATCTGGTAGTCTACCCCATGCACGAGCATGTGCCATATTGTTTGTACCAGGTCTAACTCCTGGATTCCATTGCTCGGGAGCCAGCAACCGTCCAGCCAAAGACCATGAACTTTTTTCAAGCATCATGAGCTTAATTTCCTTGGAAGGACAGTGAAATAGCATTAGACCCTCTAATTGTTGGGATTGGATTCCACGATTGTAGAATATGGATCATTCATCCAAGAACATAATAATGATGGAAAGCAGATGTTGATACCATATGAAAAAAATAAGAAGAAAAAATAACAAATAAATATAATAAAATATACATGATATTGAAAATAAATTTTGCTCCTACCAAAATCCAGTCTGATGCTTAGCTTAATACAACCGATAATTGCGGAAGATCTTTAATCAGAAATTCTTCCTCCAGCGATCGAGCCCCATCCGATCTCCTCCAACGGTCGAACTCATTCAGTAGTCGAACTCCTCCAGTGACCGAACTCATTCAATAGCCGAACTCCTCAGCAGCCGATCCCCAACCGAACTTTCCAGTGGTTGAACTCCTTCCGGATCTCTCCTTCAGTTGGATTCCTCCAGGAACCGAACTCCTTCCGAATCTCTCCTTCAGTCGGATACTTTCAAGAGCCGAACTCCTTTCAAACTCTTCCTTCAGTCGGATTTCTATAGGAGCCGAACTTCTTTCGGATCTCTCCTTCAGTCGGGTTCCTTCAGGAATCGAACTCCTTCCGGATCTCTCCTTCAGTCGGATATTTTTAGGAGCCAAACTTCTTTCAAACTCCTCCTTCAGTCGAATTTCTACGGGAGTTGAACTCCTTCCGGATCTCTCCTTCAGTCAGATTCTTTCAAGAGCCAAACTCCTTCCGGATTTCTCATTCAGTCAAGTTCCTCCAGAAGCCGAACTCCCTCCAGACTCTTCCTTCAGTTGAATTTCTATAGGAGTCGAACTCCTTTCGGATCTCTCCTTCAGTCAAATTTCTCTAGAAGCCAAACTCCTTTCGGACTTCTCCTCCGACCGAACTTCTTTACAAGTCGGACTCCTCCTGGACTTCTCTATCAGTCGAACTCCATTCGGATTCCTTCCATGAATTTCTTTCAGATTTCAACTAGCATTCCTCCCGAATGATTTTCTCTAGCCGTGTTCCCTTTAGGAGTCCAAACTTTTCTAGAATTGATGTATGTCAAAGCTCTTCATCAACTAACATCTATTTTCTCTGAACTTCGACTATTAAATCTCAACGAACGACCACTTTATGGCAACGGACAACACTCTCCGTAACAAACTCCACGTGGCCCCGAACGGCCACATCATACCAACGATCGTAATAAACTCCACATGGTCTTGAGCGACCCACTACCGGACGGTTACGACAAGCTCTGTCTATAAAAAGGATCCTCTAGATATATTTTCTCTAAACTCTCTTCTTCTTTCTGAAATTCTTCTGAATTCTTGTCTGAGCACTCCATTTCTATTGGCCAGAAGAGCTGACTTGATCATCGAAGGATTCTGTCGGAGCCACCACCATCGACTCCGGGCGAGACTTTGCTTTGTAGATCACCAACGACGACCTCTTCTTCCTCGACTCCAGCTCGATCCGACGTCAACCAGATTCTGCACCAAAAGAATTGATGCTGGAGGAAGAAACCTCTATTCTTGAGATTTTTTTGTTCTAAAAGAAGTGCTCGGCAGCAATCTCTTCTCTTTCTCTCTAGAGTTCTTCCCCAAGAAAAAATGCCTTCCAGAAAAGCTTCGACCCGATGATCAATGATCTCTGCAGTTAGATCACATCCAGACTCATCCGTTCCCACTCCAGCTCCAGCAACTTAGGCTCTACCTACGGCCATGGTGGATGAGGAGCAGTTCAACCTGCTGGTTCAGCAGGTTCGCAGTCTTACGGAGATAGTGCAGGCCATGCATCGACAGTCTCCGACATCAATTCGATCGGAGCAGGCATCTTCGGAGCCTCATGATCCAATCTTAGGATGGCAGGCTTGGGCTGCCCGGCAGCTAATCTCCAAAAAGGGAAGCAGAGGGTGGAAGATCCTTGCTCGGACCATGACTCGACCCAAGGGAAGGCTTCACACCCACTCGACCAAAAAACTCTGAAGATCAATGACCATGAAGATCTCCTTGATCAAAAGCTCTAAAAAATGAGCTGACGAATTGAAGAACTCCGTCATGCTTCCTCCATCCATGGTAACGATATTTACACTGATCCTCCTTTTTTTCAGACGATTATGTAGGAACCGATCCCGCCGAACTTCAAGCTCCCTCAGTTTGAGAGTTATGATGAAACCACCGATCTGGTTGACCATCTGGAGGCCTTCTAGATGATGATGTTGCTCCACGATGCATCAGATGCCATTTTGTATCGGACTTTCCCATCCATCCTCAAGAAAACAGTCAGGAATTGGTACTCAGCCCTTAAGTCGGGTACCATCTTTTTCTTTGATCAGATGAGCCATCAATTTATGGCTTATTTCGTTAGCAACCGACGTCCTCACCGAGATTCGAATTCTTTGATGAACATCAGGCAAAAGAAGGAAGAATCCATCCAGGCTTATGTCATTCGATTTAATGCAGCTGCATTGGAGGTCCGGACCTTGGATCAGTCAGTTGCAATGGCCGCATTCAAGGACGGTCTTCAGAAGAATGATTTACTGTTCTTTCTGAAAAAGAAGTATCCCAGAAACTTTGTCGATATGCTGGCTCGGGCTGAAGGTTATGCCCGAGCTGAAAAGGCCTTTAAGGCTAGGAACAATGAAGTCATTGGAGAGTGGTGAATCGGTGAGCCTGGCAGGCCCGTTGAGGAAGGAAAGTCGAGTGAAGCTTGATCGTGCTTTCGAACTTTCTCTGAGCGCAAGCGAGCCCGAACTCCTCCTCGGGCTCGGAGGCATGGAAGCCTCGATAGAAGGGTGTGGCGGGGTTCTCCCCTCCAAAAATTTTACAACTACGCCCCTCTTAATGCTCTAAAAATTCAAGTACTGATGAAAATCAGAGAGCAATTATCGAGACCGAAAAGGATGCGTACTCACCCTGGCAAGCGCAATCCTAATAATTTCTGTCTTTATCATCGTAACCACGGTCATGACACTGAGAAATGTATCCAACTCCAGGATGAGATCGAGGAGCTCATCAGGCGAGGCAGACTTGGCCGATTCCTACGACGGCAGCTTGAAGGGCGGGAAGATCGACCGAGGGCACTACCACAGCCTAAACCACCAAGGAGGGAGGATCGATAAGGAGATCGACCATCTCTCAGCATCATCAATACTATCTTGAGGGGACTACGGTGAGAAGAGGTCGGTGGATCTGAGGAATCAGTGAAGAGATGGAGGACTGAGGAACCTATAACCTTCACTGAGGCAGATATCCAAGGAGTCCAATTTTTGCACAATGATGTGGTTGTAATTTCTTTGAACATTGCCGACTATGATGTATGCCGTATTTCGGTAAATAATAGAAGCTCGGTTGATGTATTGTTTTATGATGCTTTCTCGAAAATGTTCTTACTCAATAACCACTTGGAGCCTATGAACTCTTCATTGATAGGCTTCACTGATGATGCCATACCAGTCGAGGGCATAATAACTTTGGCTGTGACTGTAGGACAATGTCCAAAGCTGGCTAAGGCATAGATCGATTTTTTAGTCGTAAGGACTCCATCAATCTATAATGCTATTCTCGGTCGATCTGGTTTAAATGCACTTCGGATAGTGGTATCAACTTATTATTTGAAGATGAAGTTTCCAATGAGTCACAGGATTAAAGAGGTCAGAAGAGATCAAGCTCTGGCAAGACATTGCTACTAAATCATCCTGCATAAGGAAGAACAGTCTGACCCTTATCCTATTGATGGGTTGGATGTCTGTGACGACCTCATCGAGGAGTAGGGCGAGCCTATGGAGGACCTCGTATCTATGTCTTTGAATGACGAGAATGCAGAGCACGCTGTACAGATTGACTCCAACTTGGGAGACGAGGTTCGGGAGCAACTCGTCACCTTCTTTAGGAAGGACGTGGACGTCTTCGTCTAGGCCCCAATGAATATGTCAGAAATTGATGCCAAAGTTATGAAACATCGGCTGGTAGTTGATCCAAAGTATTAATCGGTAAAAGAGAAGATGTGTAACCACGCCCCGGAGAGGCAGAAAGCGATTGTAGAAGAAGTAGACAAGCTTCTCAAAGCTGAATTTCTTCGAAAAGTTAGCTATCCAATCTGGATCTCAAATATGGTCATCGTCAAAAAGGCAAACAACAAGTAGAGGATATGTATAGACTTCAAAAAGCTGAACAAAGTCTGCCCAAAGAATAGCTACTCTCTTTTTAGGATTGATTAGCTAGTAGACGCAACCTCGGGCCATGAGCTCCTCACCTTCATTGATGCCTTCTTCAGCTATAATCAGATATGGATGGCATCGGAGGATGAGAAGAAAACTGCTTTTATTACTGACTGTGATCTTTACTATTATAGGATTATGCCCTTTAGGCTCAAGAATGCAGGAGCAACGTACCAGTACTTAGTCAACAAAATCTTTAAGGAGCAAATCGATCGTAATATAGAGGTGTATGTAGATGATATGCTGGTCAAAAGTCGAGCTTCTATAAACCATCTTATCGACCTTGAAGAGATCTTCAGTGCACTCAGAAAGCACAAGATGAAGCTGAACCCGATCAAGTGCACCTTTGGTGTGACCTCAGAAAAGTTTTTGAAGTTTATGGTGTCAAGATGTAGGATTGAAGCAAATTCAGAGAAAATTCGAGTTATTCAAAAGATGACTGCTCCAAGAATAATCAAAGAAATTCAGCATCCGACTAAAAAAGTGGCATCCCTAAATTGCTTCATCTCGAGATCGGTCGAGCGATGCATGCCCTTCTTCCAAGTTTTCAAGCAACTAAAGAACTTTTACTGGACGACGGAGTGCCAACAGACGTTTGAGGAGCTCAAAAACTACCTCGATTCACCTCCACTGCTGGCAAAGCCCAAACTTAGAGAAGAGTTATTCTTGTACCTAGCAGTCTCTCCGACGGTCTTGGCAGCAGTCTTGATCAAGAAGGAAGCAAAGATGCAGCGATCGATCTACTACATAAGTTGGATCCTAAGAGATGCAGAGGTCAGGTACTCTAAACTAGAAAAATTAGCTTACTCTCTTTTAATTACTGTCAGGAGGCTCCGACCTTACTTTTAGGGTTACACCATAATGGTTCTCATGGATCAACCAATAAAGACAGTCCTTTAGCGAATGGACGCTTTTGGGAGAATCGCAAAATGGGCAATCGAGCTCATAAAATTTGATATCAATTATCGACCCCAGCCATTGATCAAAGTTCAGATATTAATAGATTTTGTAGTGGAATGTACCATTCTCGATGATGTCGAGCTTGAATAGAACGAGATCGATGCTCTACTATCGCAATTGAGCCTCTCCGAAGAGATAGCTGACCTTTCCAAAGGTTTTTGGGCTCTGTACGTGGATGGTTCGTCCAACTCTACTGGAGCGGATGCGGAATTGATCTTAATCAGTCTCGAGGGAGTCATCGTCGAGTACGTGCTATGCTTCGAATTTTCTGCGACTAATAATAAGGTTGAGTACAAAGCGCTGATCGCTAGATTAAAAATTATAAGAGAATTAAAAGTAGATCGGCTTCAAGTTTACAGCAATTTTCAATTAATGGTCGGCCAAGTTAGTGGCAGCTATGAAGTGCGGAAGGAAAGTATGATGAAATACCTTAAGAAAGTAAAGAACTTAACTCCGACCTCCAGCTATTTCGGCATTCGATAGATTCCAAGGGTAGAAAATATAAGAGTCGACATTCTCTCTAAATTGGCTACTTCGGTCTTGATCGAACTGTCCAAAGAAGTATTCTTTGAGATATTAAAATGCCCAAGCCCAGAGGAATCACAGGTCGTCATGCAAATGGAGCTTAAGTTAAGCTGAATTGATCGGTTGGTTGCCTACCTCAAGGAGGAAGTTCTTCCTCATGATTCGAAAGAAGCTCGAAAACTTAGGAATCAAGTCTTTCGATACATTTTGTATGAGGACAGATTGTATAAGAGATCGTACTCGCTACCGCTGCTGAGATGTCTTCAACCTTCAGAGGCCGACTTTGCATTATGAAAAGTGTACGAAAAAATCTATGAAAGTCATGTGGGAGCCAGGTCCCTATCGCAAAAGTTACTTCGGCAAGGGTACTATTGATCGATCTTGTACCATGATTCTATAGAGTATATCAGAAAATGTGATCGTTGTTAGAAGAATGCGAGCATACAAAGATGGTCGGCCTTTGAGCTTACTCTGCTAAACGCATCCTGGCCATTTGCGCAATGGAGAATAAACATACTTGATCCTTTTCCGACGACATACGGGCAACGGAAGTTCCTCCTAGTCGCTATCGACTACTTCACCAAATGGGTCGAAGCCGAACCACTATCCAAAATTATCTAGACTAAGGTACAGGACTTCATCTAAAAGTCAATAGTTTATCGATTCGATCTATCCTAAACCCTTATAATCGATAACGGATGATAATTTATCAGGATGAGGTTCACCAAGTTCTGCGAAGATCTAAACATCTTCCACCACTTTACATCGATAGCTTACCCACAGATAAATGGAGAAGCTAAAGTGACCAATCGGACTCTACTGTAAGGCATCAAGATAAGGCTCGATAGAGTAAGGGGGCCCTAGGTGAACGAACTCTATTACGTCCTCTGAGCGTACCAAACTACTCAAAGACTGCCGATTGAGAAAATACCATTCGTCTTGGCCTTTGAAATAGAGGTAGTCATCTTAATCGAACTTAAGCTTCCATCAGCATGGATCGTGGCCTTCAACGAGCAGCATAACCCATAGGATCTTAGAGTCAATCTCAACCTACTGAAAGAAAAAAAAAGAAAGCCCAGATTTGGATGGCAGCCTATAGACAAAAGATGGATCGATACTGTAACTCCAAAGTCAGAAGTAAAACATTCAGAGTAAAAAATTTAGTACTTCGATGAGCCACCATCTCTCAGCCTCAGAGCCAGGGGAAGCTTATCCCAAATTGAGAAGGCCCATATGAAGTAGAGAAGGTCATCCGGCCTGAAACTTATCATCTGAAGGAGCTCGGAGAAATAATACTTTTACGACCTTGAAACTCAGAAAATCTGAGGATGTACTATCAGTAATTTTCTGTTAATAAAACTCATCCATTTTAATGATATCATTTCTTGGTGCAAGAACTATGTGATGACAGAAAAGAAGCAACCAAAAATGGCCATGTTAGGAACAGGAGGAGAACCTCATCCTAACGTGAGCAAAATCAAAGGCCTTATTTATTTTAGACGAGATGAGGGGAGAGGCCCTGATAATGATCCTTATGCATCCCTACAGTCCATTAGGAATAAAAGAAAAACCTCATTCTAACATGAGCAAAGTTGAAGACCTCGTTCATTTTAGATGAGATGGGGAAGAGGTCCTGACAACGATCCTTATATGCTTCTACAGCCTATTAGAAATAGGAGGAGAATCTTGTCCTAACGCGAGCAAAGTCGAAGGCTTTGTTCATTTTAGACGAGATGAGAAGAGAAGATAAGATTTTTCTCAACCTCGGCTGGAGATAAAATCTCTTCCGAGCTCCTTCAACGTCTACGTCAACAAAAGATAAGATCTTCCTGGACCTTGGCTGGAGATGAGATCTTTCCTGAGTTTCAACTTTAACTTTAACCTCGGTTGAAGATAAGATCTTTTTCGAGCTTCAACTTCAACTTCAATCTCGACCGAAGATAAGATCTCCCACGAGCTTTAACCGTAACGTCAATAGGAGACAAGATCTCCTTAGACCTCGACTGGAGATAAGATTTCTTTCGAGCTTCAACCCCAACGGATGTAGAGTTTGAAAAAAGACTTTGGCAGTCATCGTTTTTGTACTTTCTTCGAATTTCAAACTCAGAAGTGGAGGAACTATTGTTGGAAATAAATTTTGCTCCCACCGAAGTCCAGCCTAATACTTAGCCTAACACAATCGATAATCATGGAAGAGCTTTAATCGATAATTCTTCCTCTAGTGTCGAACTCATTCAGTAGCCAAACTCCTCTAGTGATCGAACTCATTCAGTAGCCGAACTCCTCAGCGGTCGATCCCCAGCCAAACTCTCCAGCGGTCGAACTCCTTTCTGATCTCTCCTTCAGTCAGGTTCCAGGAATCGAACTTCTTTTGGATCTCTTCTTCAGTCAGAATTTTTAGGAGCCAAACTTCTTTCGGATCTCTCCTTCAGTCAGATTCCTCTAGAAACTGAACTTCTTCCGGATCTCTTCTTCAGTCGGATACTTTCAGGAGCCAAACTCCTTTCGGACTCCTCCTTCAGTCAGATTTCTATAAGAGCCAAACTCCTTTTGGATCTCTTCTTCACTCGGATACTTTCAGGAGCCAAATTCCTTTCAAACTCCTCCTTCAGTCGAATTTCTATAGGAGCCAAACTCCTTTCGGATCTCTCCTTCAGTCAGGTTCTTTCAGAAGCCGAACTCCTTCCGAATCTCTCCTTCAGTTAAGTTTCTCTAGGAGCCAAACTTCCTCCAGACTTCTTCTTCAGTCGAATTTTTACAGGAGCTGAACTTCTTCCGGATCTCTTCTTCAGTCAAATTTTTTTAGAAGCCGAACTTCTTTCGAACTTCTTCTCCAGTCGAACTTCTCCACCAATTAGACTCCTCCTGAACTTCTCCATCAGTCGAACTCCATTCGGATTTCTCCAGTAGATTCCTTCCATATTTTAACTAGTATTCCTCCTAAATGTTTTTCTCTAGTCGTGTTCCTTTTAGGAGTCTGAACTCTCCTGAAATTGATGTATGTCAAAGCTCTTCACCAATCGATGCCTGCTTCCTCCGAACTTTGACTATTAAATCTCAACGAATGGTCACTTCATGGCAACGGACATCACTCTTCATAACAAACTCTATATGGCTCCGAACGGCCCACTATCGAACGGCCACATCACAACAACGATCGTAACAAACTTCATATGATCCTGAGCGGTCCACTATCGGATGGTTATGATAAGCTCTGTCTATAAAAAAGAATATTCTAGATACATTTTCTTTAAGCTTTCTTTTTTTTTTTAAAATTTTGCTGAATTCTTATCTGCGCACTCCATTTTTGTTGGTCAAAAGAGTTGATTTGATCGTCGGAGGATCCTAACGGAGCCACCTCCACCGACTCCGAGCAAAACTTTACTTTGCAGGTCACTGACGGTGACTTTTCTCGACTCTAGTTTGATCCGATGTCAACCAGATTCTACACCAACATATGGATTGGCCTCAAGCCTATCTCCATGGGGGATGCAAATTTTACTATAAGAGATAAAATCAAACAAATATAAGAGAAACTTATCACTCAACCTTTGTACAAAGTCTCTCAATAATAAGCTCCAAAATTCTTATAAAAGCTTTCTAAAATCTCTCAACAAGCCTCTTAGTACCAGCTCTTCGATGTAATAAATGGCTTATCAATTAGAGTTATATAGACTCCAAAATCCTCAAAATAGCATTTCAGTAGGAAACTCCATCCAAATCAAATCCAAACTCTTTCTGGCCATCCGATCGTGGTCGACTTGAACCAGAGCCATCCGATCATGCAAAATAGTCTCAGATCATGCCCGAAAACTCTCTTTACCATCTGATCATGACCGGCTCACTTCTAAGCCATCGGATCATGATCAGTCCATGAAAAACACCATAGCCATGAGAAACGGGCGACAAACGTCTGGTTGGTCCACTGGACCGCATGAAATAAGAATGGGAAACACCCCTTGGTCCATGCTATGCCCATGGACCATGTGGAAAGCGAGCTCGCCTATGGCTGGCCCATGCTGGGCCCATGTTTCCTGCGAGCATGTGCTTGCACTGGGCTGCGCACGCGCATCGCGCACGTCATGCTGGGCAGCCCCCTCGTACATCATGTTGGGCCCACACTACGTGCTAGACCTTGGTAGGCCGTCGGCCTACACCGACCCATCGGCCATGCCACCTACTCCAGCATTCCTTCATGCGTAACTCCTCTCTCTAGACTCCGTTTGAACTCTTTTTGGACTCGTTGAATTCCGTTTATTGTTCTAAATCTCGTTCTGAACTTATTATAGACTGAATCTTGAGGCATTTTTCTCAATACTGACCAAATAGAGATCTGAAATTGATCCTCAATATTCCAATGGAATTTCATCTCCTTTTCAAAAAAATCAAGAGGCAGACCACGGCCAAGAAACTCACTGATTAAGGCATAATGAGACCAATGATCTATTACAGACTTGATCTCATCTATAGAAAAGCAACAACTTCCAAAAATCTCCATTCAAGCAAGGCAATCTAGTCTTCCATCACCCAAGAAGTCTCCCATCGGAACCTTCTAGGGCCTTGAACTACCCGTGACCACGAGCACTGCATCTCCTCTGGCCACCTACTTTGCAGTGAAGATGACCCCTGGGGAGCAATTGCCGTATCTCCACTCTGAAGCACCACAAGACTGAAGGACAGGCTCGACAAGAAAGCCCTCACCAAGCATGAACTAGATGATCCCTCTATTGTCAATTTTCCCTAATGGATGGGCTTGATGTGGAAACCCTAGGATTTTCCATTTCGAGTCACACTTTTCTTTCGTGAGATGCTCATTTTTTGGCTTGACCTACATGACCTTGAGCAAAATTTGACTATTTCATTGTAATACTTTTTTGTGTCGAGTAATCCAACTAAACCTTCGAGAAAGAAAAAAGATCTTCAATTGACCCATAAGCTAGAAATCGATTTGGATGAGCATTCAAAAGATGGAGACTGAAAAACATCCAACTGAAAAACAATTTCTTACTAATTCTGACTAAGGTACGCCCGAATGTGATTGTGAGGTTGTGCTAATAATCATGCATTCCTCTTAGGTTTTTTGTTGGAACAATCGGCAGCTCTAATACCAATTATTGTGGAAATCCTTGATCTTTAGCCTAGCCTTGAGGAAACCCATAACATTCTCTAAGGGCAGTATACCATCGATCCACCACCTGGATCTGTGATGGAGTGCCTTCCTCTTAGGGCTTGAGGAAGGCACCCTCCCTTTTTAGGGCTTCTTTAAGGACCTGGGACGGCATTACTAGAGAGAAGAGAGAAGAGAGATTAAAAGAGAAAAAATCTATATTCCTTTTGTCTCTTTTAAAATCCTAATACAACATATGTATTTATATATAGCCATTAGGTCCGACTAAAAATTTTTCTAGCTAACTCAATACATGAAAGCACTTACCAAGCCCATATACACCCATGTCTTACATACTCTCATTTTCTGGATTTAAATCCAACCCATACATGAGTTAGCTCCCTTAAGATCTTACAAACCAGGTCTTAAGACTTCTAAGAAAATGTGAGCTCAGGTTTGGTGCTTTCAAGCCTTGAAAGCAAGTGAAAAAAAAGCAAGGAGCGAATGAAATCAACTATCAAAGAGCTTCAATAAATGCTTTAGAAGAATTGGCTCGATTTCTATTAGAGCCAGCTCGAGCAAAAGACGAGCCAGCCCAAATTCTGAGAGGGCTGGTTCAAGCAGAAGTCTAGAAGGCGTATTAGGTTGATATGTTGGAAGAGCTAGCTCAGTTCTTATCAGAGCTAGTTCGAGTAGAAATTGAGCCGGCTCAAACTCTGAGAGAATCGGCTCGAGCAGTAGAATAGAGACCGATGATTTAAGCTCTCACAGGAGACATCACTGTCGAGCCAGCCCAATTACTGATCGAGCCGGCTCGAGCTATGAATAGAATAGAACGTGATTTCTATTCTGGCCTGAGATTGGGTTTAATTCTAGGAACTTAGGATCTTGATTTGTAAGATCCTAAGGAGGCTAACCTATGGATTGGACTAAAATTTATCCAATGGATGTGTGCATGGGAGACATGGATGTACATGGGCTTGTGGAGTGCATCACATTAAGTTAGCTAGGAGAGTTTTTTAGGTTGGATCTTATTTGATCAGGTATATATACTCTATACTGATTTTTATAAACTAAGCATGAAATCAATACAAGTATTTTCTTCCTGAAAATCTCTTTTCCTCTCTCATTCTCTTCTTTTTCTCTATGTCCTAGGGTTTGTTAGGATTTCAATAGAACAACCATCCCTTTTCTTGGATCCTTGTTGTTGTTTCTGCAAGCATTGAATAGTAAGGATTGTTCTCAATAGATTGGTATTAGAGCAGCCATATGGAATAATAGATAAAGCCCTAACATAGATCCAAATAGAACTTTCATGCATCTCTGTCTGCAAAAATTGAGTTGACTCCATCTGAGATCGAGTCGACTCACTTGCATCCAAGTCGACTCATCTCAGAACCGAGTCATCTCCACTGCATGCTATGCCGAATGCCACTCTCTATCTAGTTGAACTCTAAGATTGAGTCACCTCGGTCCATCCCTGAGTCGACTCAGTAGGAACTGAATCGTCTCTACTTGGGATCGAGTCGACTCCAACCATGTGCCAGTCCTTTTCTTGGCTGATACTTCTTCCTGACTTTGATTTTTTGCTCCATCTTGTATCTCCAAATCTCTAGAGTACCAACCAAGCCTCTCAAGATCCTCAACATCTGGACCTCAAGCCCGTGGAGGGCTACACATTCCTCTACTCTAGGACCACTCCTATCCTAGTCCTAGGACTACACCTATCCTAGTTTTTCAGAGCTATCATCTTGACTCATTCCGTGGCCTCCTAAGACTTGAGAGCACCACTAATCCTTACAATCTCCATCTTGGTGCATCCAAATCTTGGCACACCTGGCAATGCTCTCCTGCACGATCATGCTGTCACTGCACATCCTTACAATCTAATCCTAATCAAAGCCGAATAGTAGTCATTGAGTATAACTCAAAGAAGCTCTTGGCCTATCAGATCTTCATTGCAAGCTCTCTCAACCACTTGATCATGCAACAGAATACATAGACCATCTGTAGACTAGTCCTACCATGAACTGGGGCCTCCCTACGTGCACCACATTGCTTCTTGCTTAAAAACTATGCATGCAGCACGTATTTTAGTTGTGGACTTCTTAAGGGTCTATGGTAGACCTCATGAGCATGGGTCCATGGTGGACCACACCCAAACACCCACATAGGGCGCACTGTGTGGATGCCCTTGTGGCTGCCCCTTTGTGTGTGCCCGCTGGCCGCACCTGCAATCGGTCCGTGCATGCATTTGCATGCACTAGGATCGCTAGCACTAGGCCATGCTTGCGCGTGCCAGTCTCGGGCATGCCTCCTGTAGGCCTGCTTGTTGTGGGTCCTATTGATCTTTTTGATGGCTCTCACGTGCTCCTTTGCACTTATTTTCTCCATCTAGACTCTGTTTGGATTGTTCTTCGACTTGTTGGACTCCATTCGTCATCCTGAATCTTGTTGTGGGCTCCTTATAGATCGAATTCAAGATATCAAATCTCAATAATCTCCATCTTAACTTGACATTTGGCCTTCATCTATCTGAGAGCTCATCTCGTGCCCTCATGCCTTGGGATAATTGCCTGTTGATCATGGATGGACAAATATAAGAGTTGAGCTAGGCTTCTCCATCCCATCTTCATCAACCACTGTGATCATCCTAATCTGAGATCTGCTCGGAACAATCTCCTATGATAATAGAAACTTTATTCTATGACGTTGCATATTATTCTCCCAAGTCTCCCATCTTATGCTCGATCCACCTATTCCTGAAGCTCCACCTTGCAATGAGCTCCCTGAGTCTCCCATCTTGTGCTCGATCTTCTTGCTCCTGTAGCTCCATCTTGCAATGGACTCTCCACCATAAAGTAGTGTCCTTCATACTTTTTTTCTCTAATCATCATCTTACTACTGTGCATGACATTCAGAATTTCTCCATCAGCTTTTCATCTAAAGTCGATCGAGTCCAGTTTGCTCAGTGAGATAAGATTTTTCTTAAAACTGGGTATGTATCAGACCCCATCTAATTTTTTTACTATTCCATCATGAAGCTTCATGCTGACCATCCCGCTGCCCTTGATCTTATAGCTCGATCCGTTCAGCAGGAATATAATGCCCTCACTGATCTCTAGAGAGTCAAACAGCTCTTCTCTGCAACAAATATGATGGGAACAAGAAGAATCTATAATCCAGTGAGAGGAAGAAGTAGATATCTCATCAATTATCAAAAAGATATCATCACTGCATTTTGTATGGCTACTGGCAATCACCACGGTAGCCTGCATCCAATTTTTGAGTTATGGACAATCTTTAACATGATATCCTAATTCATTACATCGATAGCACTTGATCTTGCTTTGATCCCTTGTCCTAGATCTGGACCATCCACCTCATGATTTGCCGCTCCATCTTCTATCATCTATATTAGGATTTAATATCTCGAATTTGATCTATAATAGAGAAGAATCAAATCATTAAGTAGTCGAGCTGGCTCGGGCTGAGATCGAGCTGGCTCGAACCATAATCGAGCCGATCCTCTCAGGCAGATAAAAAGTAGAAGTTCAAACGAGACGCAGTCGAGCTAGCTCGATCTCTGATAGAGCTAGCTCGACGGAGATGAATAGAACATGATGGGGTTTTCTATTTGGACTCGTATTATGATTAATCCAAAAGATTTACTAGAGTTGCACATGGACCATAGGATCTAGCGGCCATGAAGATCTACAATCATGATCTAAAGATTGAAAAATATTTTAAGACTCCATCAAGATCATGTTCGACTTATATTAGGAGAAAGAGCCTTGTTAGGACTTCTGTGAACTACTAAAAAAAAAATCTCATCCTATTTAAAGAACTAAGATGCTGTCGAGCAGAAGATGATGCGTGTGGCGTGAGAGGCATGTAGAGAGGCTCAAGCAACCATCGAGAGAAGCTTGATAAAATATCGAGTATGTGCAGCCGATGAGAGAAAGAAATAATAGATGCACAGCATTTGATGCAGAGGCTGTGAGGGCAATTCATCTTGTAGCTTCTAAGAATCTTTTTGAGATTTTGAGAGAGCTTTTATGAGGATAGCTTCTAATTGGGAGAGATTTATTTACAGTGAGTTGAGAGTGGATGTTTTTCTTTTATACTTATTTTTTTTTTCATAGTGAAACTTTGCATGCCCCATGGAGGCGAGGCTTTGGGCTGATTCACGTACTTAATTATATTTTTATTTTATTTTTTTATTTTTTTCTACCATAATATCCTTATACTAGATCCTTAATAGAGTGGTATCAGAGTAGCTGATATCCCAACAGATTAGTATTAGAGCCAGATAGTACCAAAGCGCAGATTACAGCAGTGGATAAAGATTGAAGAATATGAAGAAGATAAGTACAATCAAGATGGAGATCAATAAGTTTGATGAAAAGGATAATTTTTTTTTATGGCAAGCAAGGATAAAGAATGTCCTCATCCAACATGGATTGATTGACGCTCTCTTGAGCGATGAGATGCCAGCTATCATGGAGGTAAAGAATTGAAAGCAGATCCAGATGCGGGTGGTGAGCATAATTCGCTTATACCCAATGAATGATGTCATGATCCATGTGCCTGGTGAGATTTTTTCGATGGCACTATGATCGAATTTTGAGGAGTTGTACATGGTAAAATCATTCACCAACATGCTATTTCTTTGGAGGTAATTCTACAAGCTGCAGATAGACGAAGCCTAGAGCGTACGAGAGCATCTATCCAATTTTTAAAAGATCCTCACCGACTTATTCAGTATTGGCAAAAAAGTTGAGAAGAAGACCAGGGCATTGGTCTTGCTAGCGTCGCTTCCCCCTTTGTATAAGTCCTTGGTGATTGCTCTAGTAAAAAAGAGCACCATCAAGATGGACGAGGTCATTGTAGTGATACTCTAGAATGAGATTCTTAGGAGAAAGAATCCAGCTTCAAGTTCAGATGGTGGTAGCTCAACTTTGACGATTTTTGGAGGAGCAAGAGATAGTAGATGGAGTGGCAGAGGATCATGAGGAGGATGATTCAGATTCAAGATGAGGGATCCTAGCAAGATCAGATGCTACCGATGCGATGTGTTGGGACATCATGTCAGAGATTGCCTGTAGCTCAAGGATCGGATGGGGGCTACCTAGCGACGATCAATAGCAAGTTAGAGGATGATGTTCTAAAGATATCTGATGAGATATCTACTTTTTCTCAATAGTAGATTTTAGATTCTGCATGCATATATCATGTTTGTTGTAGAGAGAAGCAGTTTGACTTTCTAGAGAGCAGTGATGACATTATTTATTTGTCGGATGGATCGAGCTATGCGATCAGAGGCATCAAGATGATTAGTTGGAGGACACATGATGGTGCATTGAGAAAATTAGGAGAGGTCTGATACATACCCAATTTTAAGTGGAATCTTATCTCACTGAGCAGATTGAATTCAAATGGTTATAGATTAGTAGCTGGTGATGGAATTCTGAAGGTCATGTACGATGATAGGATGATATTGGAGGAGAAAAAGAGGATGAGAGGATATTACTATCTGATAGAGAGCTCAGTATGAGGTGGAGCTTCAGGAGCCAAATAGAGCCCAGTATGAGGTGGATCGAGCATGGAACGAGAGACTTGAAAGCACAATATGCGACGTCGCAAGGTGAAGTTTCTATTACCGCAGGAGGCTATCTCGAGCAAGTCTTAGGTTAGGAGGATTATAGTAGTTGACGAAGGTGGAATCTAGCGGTCTGGCTCGACTTTCATGTTTGTCCATCCATGATTAGCAGGCATGCCCTAAGGCATGGGGGCGAGATGGATCACAAGCTTTCAAAGTAGGTGAAGGCCGAATGTTGAGTCGATATGGAGATTGTTAGGATTTGACATTTTGAATTCTACCCATAGTAGAGAAGAATCAAATCATCAAGCAGTCAAGCTGATTCGGATACGAGATCGAGTTGGCTCGGGCTGAGATCAAATTAGCTCAAATCATAATCAAGTCGGTCCTCTCAAGCAGACAGAAAATAGGAGTTCAGATGAGATACTGTCAAGCCAGCTCGACCTCTAATAGAGCCGGCTTGATGGAGATGAATAGAACAGGACAAGATTTTCTATTTGGACTTGAATTATGATTAATCCAAAGGATCTACGAGAGTTGCATGTAGACCATAGGATCCAGCAGTCATGCATGGTTGTGGTCATGATTTAAAGATTGAAAAATATTTCAAGACTCCATCAAGATCATCTTCGACTCATATTAGAAGAAAGAGCCCTATTAGGATTCATGTGAACTACTGAGAAGAGGATTCTCATTCTATTTAAAGGACTGAGATGCTGTGGAGCAGGAGATGGCGTGTGTAGCATGAAAGGCATATAGAGAGGCTCAGGCAGCTGCCGAAAGAAGCTTGATAGAGTGTTGAGTACGTGCAGCCCATGAGAGAGAAGTAATAGGTGCATAGCATCCGACACGGAGGCTATGAGGGCAGAGCATCTTGTAGCTTCTGAGGGTTTTCTTGAGATTTTGAGAGTACTTTTGTGAGGATAGCTTTTAGTTGAGAGAAATTTATGTACAGTGAGTTGAGAGTGTGTGTTCTCTTATTGTACTTTTTTTCTTTCATAGTAGAGCTTTGTATGCCTCATGAGACGAGCTTTTGGGTTGATCCACGTACTTGATTATGTTCTTATTTTATTTTCTTCTTTCTTCCTACCGTAATATTTCAGTACTAGATTCTTAACAAAGTGGTATCAAAGTAGTTGATATCCCAACAACCTACTCCTTCAGAAACTGCCAAAGTTGAGCTGTCGCTATTTAAGCTCGAAGCTGGATTCTTTCTCCTGAGAACCTCATTCTAGAGAATTACTATAGTAACCCCATCCATTTTGATGGTGTTCTTTCCCACTAGAAGAGTAGTTAGCAAGGACTCATATAAAGGAAAAAGCGATGCTAGCAAAACTAACATCTCGATCTTCTTCTCAACTTTTTGCTAATGCTGAGGAGGTCGATGAGGATCTTCTAGAAGTTGGATAGATGCTCCAGCACGTACTGACCTTCATCCATCAGTAGCTGGTAGAACTATCTCTAAAGAAATAACGTGTTGGTGAGCGACTTTTCTATATACAACTTTTCGAGCTTCGATCATATCATTGTCAGAGAAGTCTTGCCAAGTACATGAATCACCATATCATCCATTAGGTATAAGCGGATTGTGCTCACCATCTGCATCTGGAGCTGCCTCCAATCTTTCACCTCCATGATAGCAGAAATCTTTTCGTATAAGAGAGCGTCGATCTACTCTTGTTGAATGAGCATATTTTTCATCCTTGTTTGCCATAAGAAGAAATTACTCTTTCTATCATACCAGTTGATGTCCATTTTGATTGAGTTTGTCTTCTCCATCTTCTTCAATCTTGATCACCATGGTCATAACCTATGCTCTCTAGTACTACCAAGCTCTGATACTAATTATTGAGGATTTTCACTACTACAAAAAAACCATTATCATAGACTATGGCAGCGGTTTTCTAATCGCTGCTACTGCATCGTCATCATAGCTCTATAACAGCGGTTGTTGCAGCAGTTGTTAGAATCGCTGCCATAGATAGTCTATTATAGTGGTTTATAAACTACTATAATAGATCGACCTATAGCAGCGGTTATGTAATCGCTACCATAGGTAATCTATAGCAGTAATTTCTTAACCGCTGCCATAGGTCTAATGCAGTGGTTGGCACAGATATGACAGTGATTATAAAATCGCTGCCGTAGATCTTGAATAATTAAAAAAAATAAAATTTTTATTTTTTTATATATTTTATCTAATAAATACATATATATAACATAAGAAAATATAATAAATATAAAAATTATTCTAAAATATTAAAATTTTATTATCGAATAAAATTTATTATAATATTTTTTTAAAAAAAATAAAATACATCAAAAATCTCCTAAATCTACATCATCGTCATCATTGTCATCACCAAAAGCTGAAGCCGGTGCTGGAGCTAGAGACGGAGTCGGAGCTAGAGCTGGAATATGGGCCAATATATCCTCGAAGCTCGTGACTCTAAAATGCATGCTGAGCGTCAACATCATGTCTCTCACGATATCCTTCAGATGAGATGTGCGCTCCTTAGCCCGATCTGTCCGCATCGCAGCATGATCTGCCTATGCCAATGCCTCAAGCTCCTTCTAGCTGACGATATTGAAAGTCTATGAGGAGATGCTCACCTTGGATCTGTAGCTCATCAACGTATGTCCAGGCCTGCATCGGATCCTCCCAGAGTGCTCAGGGCCTAAGACCTGAGATAGATGGTCATGGAGCCTAGAGGTATCCGAGCCCTCACTTGCGAGTGCATCTAACTGATCCTGTAATTATAAATTAAAATAAAATTTTATAAAAAATACTATAATACCAATCATATATACTAATATATTTAATACTTACAAAAATACGTCCGATCATGGCATTCATCGGTCTATCCATCTTGTCCGTGCAGCTGGATCGAAAGATCTCGCTATGGCTGGGCATCATTCTATCTCTCATCAGCTATAATAAAGAATAAATTTATCAGAAAGATGATAAAAGAATATGAATTTAATTTATCTAGTAAGATTTAGAATTAATTATCTCTCTATGCACATGACTGGCCATAAACTCGCGGCCTAGAGTGTGCGTATACTCCTAGGCTGCACGGTTCTTCTAGTTCTGACGAAAGATAGCCTAACAAGTATTCAAATAAATAATAAATATTTAAAAAATATTTAAATAAAATTTTAAGCATATTGAAAAATTTAAAAGTTAGAAATTTTACCTCAAACTCCTGGCTCCTCTAATGTCTAACCATCCTCTTCCACTGACTCGGAGGACAGTCCTATATCCAGGGAACAAGCTCCTCCGAAGTATCTCGTCGATGCTCGAGCCATCCTCTATGGAGTTTAATCTTGTAACTTTGATACAATACTTTGATCTTCTTCAGTCGGACATCTCGAGCCCTCTTGTGATCGAAAAAATCATATCTTTTCTATACAAATTTATCAAAAATTAGTTACAAAATTATTCTAATCAAACATATATAGTATAAACATATAAAATACATAAATATAACTAAGATGTGCGTACTTATCCATATCTTCTCCCATACCCGGCCCCTGACGACAGCATCAATCAAATGTCAGTCTCTGGGATCTACGGGAATGATGTTCGACAGCCTCATAAGCACTCTAAAAAAGGAATGCATCTTCCGCACGGTCTCCCCTACTAGCCTCCCCTCCATATCGTAATAGACCATCACCTGATGCTGGCGGTTCCACACACGTGCCATATGTGTGAGATCGTAAAATGTCCGACTAGATGATGCACCTATAATGTAAATACGTTATACAAATATATAAGTGTACAAATACTATATAAAAAATAAAGTTGTGCTAATATAATAAAAACGTACACTCAGATGTCTGTATAGTAGCATTTACCTTAGATATGGATGACGGTAGAGGCTTAGCTATCGATGGAGTAGATGTCGCTGGTGGAATAGATACCGATGGTGGATGTCCCTGAGCAGTCGATGTCGAGGTGGATGGAGTATGCTTCGATTGCTCTTTGGATGCTGAACTGTGCGTAACCCATCGAGGAGCAGGGGTGAAAGCTAGATGGTGTTTTGGTGCCATCGTGATCTGCAACGTTAATGAATATTAATCAATATAACATCATGACATATCAAATTCTATTTGCTCGAAAGTCGAGTCAGCTCCATGCTTGGGACATCTGGCTAAGATCCTCTCCTAATCGGCTCGATCACGGCCCGAGCCAGCTCGGTTGCATATCCGAGCTGGCTCGACTGTGTCCCATCCCTTTGATCACTCCCTCTCTCCCTCTCTTGATCTCTCTCGCCAGCGACGGCGGTGAGGCTGAACCCCCCCTCCCAGCTTTTTCATCTCTCGATCTTTCTCTCTTCCTCTCTCGATCTTCCTTGTCGGCGAGGTTGGACCCCATCCCTCCCTCTTTCACTCTCTCGATCTCCCTCGTCGGCAAGGCCGGACCCCATCCCTCCCAGTGATGTCGGCGAGGTCGGACCCCCTCTCTCCCTCTCTCGCTCTCTCGATCTCCCACTCTCCATCTCTCAATCTTCCTCGCCGGCGAGGTCGGATCCCTTCTTTCCTCTCTCAAGTATAGATCCATCGGATATTCAGATTCGGATCTGATATCAATTATTAAAATTGAGTCTGGATTTGAATATCTAGGTTTCGATTTGAACCCAACTCGTTGACAGATCTAGTCCACGATCGTCGATATGGCACAGCCCAAGGCTACCACCACGGCACGACCTAAAAACTACCACCGACATGTAGATAATTATAATATTTATTATAAATATTTTATAAATTATTATAAATATATATGATTAATAAATAATACTATAAAATTAAAAAAAATTATATCTATGGCTATAGAGAGTGGATCGCATCGAAAGCTCCGAGGGTCGTCGACAACGATGCTAGAGAAGGACGACGGCACTAGAGATAACCTGCGAAACAAAAGCAAGATAGTGAGATAGAGAAGAGAGAGAAGAAAAAAAGAGAAAGAGTAGAAGTGGTCGGGGATCGGGGGCCAGGGGGAGGGGGCACAATGACGAGGAGGTCGAAGGAGGCTTCGCACTTGACCGGGGGAGAGTCAGAATGGTGGTGGTAGTGGGGGGTGGGGTTTCGCGGGAACCGAAGGAGGTTGGAAGGGGGCTCATTGGAAGGGGGGTTTGGTTTTACACCGAGGTCAGAGGAGGATAGAGTGTGGAGGAGGGGTTTCACGAAAAATCGACGGAGGGTCGAGGGTGGATGGGGGTTCACCGGAGGGAATTTCACAGGGGGTCGAAGGAGGTCGGATGGGGTTCACCGGAGGGGGGTTCACTGGGACCGAGGGAGAGTCGGATGGGGGGCGCGGGGGGAGGGGTGGGATTTCACGGGCGGTCGAGCAAGGGTGGAGGGGGGTTCGTTGGAGGGGGATTTTGCGGGGGGCCGAGGGAGGATCGAATGGGGGTTCGCTGGAGGAGGGATTTTGCTGGAGGCTGAGGGAGGGTCGGATGGAGGGATGGGGGGTCGGGTGGGGGTGGTGGGTGGCGGAGAGGGGCGGCCAGGGATGGGAGGCTAGAGAAGGGAGGGGGAAGGAGGGACGGCGCCGATCGAGGAAGAAGGAGAGGCGATGTCGATCGAGGGGGAGGAGGGTCGATGCTGGTTGAGGGGAGGAGGGGCGACGTCGGTCGGAGGGGGGAAGGAGCCTCACCGACAATAAAGAGGAGGGGAAGATAGAGCGAGAGAGATCGAGGACGCACGAAAGAAAAAAAAATTTAAAAATTTTTAACCTAACCTACGGCAGCGGTTATCGAACCGCTGCCATAGATCTATGGCAGCGATTATCGAACAGCTGCCATAGATCTATGACAGTGGTTATCAAATCGCTGTCATAGATCTACGATAGTAGTTATCCAAAATCACTGTCATAGATCTATGACAGCGGTTTTATAACCGCTGTTGTAGATCTGTAGCAGCGATTTTTGATAACCGCTACCATAGATGAAAAATAAATTTTTTTTTATTTTTTTTAAATATTATAATTTTAAAATTTAATATCCATTTTTATCATTCATTATCTAAATAATTAGAGTATCATCGTAAAAGATCGCCTCGATTCGATGGCCCTAGTTTCATTGATTAGAAAAATTTGATTTCGATGATCACAAATGATGATGTGATGATCTGATAGATGAAGACCTTCGATGGATCTAAAAATCTATAATGATAATCTTGATGATGTTTGTAGCATATTATCAAAGTTTTACTTCAATCGGATATCGTTATCATGGTCAATTTAGTACGAAATGATTTCGACCGTTAAATTAGAAATAAGTGATCAAAGGGTTAAACGACATTCGATTATGAGATAATTTTTTAGTTAAATGATCTTTATTATAATTTTAAATATTTTATATAGTGATGATAGTAAAATTCAAATCAATTTTGTATAAACTATTCATATTAAGCAGATATTGCAAAAGCACGAGCATAACAACCAGTAAAGTTTCAGAATGGTTACCAGGAGACGTATAATTTTAGATCATTCTTCATCTCACGAGTTGAATTTTATAATCACCACTATAAAAAATAATTAAAATAGTAGTCAAGATTATTTATTAAAAAAATTATCTCATAATCGAACACCGTTTGATCCTTTGATCACTGTTTATCATTTAACGGTCGAAACTAACCTATATTAAATTGACCAAGATAACAATATCCGATTGAAGTAAAACTTTGACAATATGCTATAAATATCATCGAGATCATTGTTGTAGATTTTTAGATTCATCGAAGATCTCCATTTATCAGATCATCACACCATCATTCATGGTCGTCGAAATCAAATTTTTTTGATCGACGAAGCTAGGGCCATAAGATCGAGGTGATCTTTTGTGACGATACTCTAATGATAATTATTTAGATAATAAATGATAAACATGAATATTAAATTTTAAAATTATATAATATTTATAAAAAATGATAGTGGTTATAATTAACCATTGCCATAAATTAGATTATAGCAGCGGTTCTTACTAATCGTTCCTGTAGGTCTGACTTATGGCAGCAGTTACAATGAACTGTTGCTATAGATCGATCTATGACAGCAGTTTCTTATAACCGCTGCTATAGATCCGACCTACGATAGCGTTGTCTGTAACCGCTGTTATATATCGGACCTATAGCAGCGGTTATAAAAACCACTGCCATAGGTTTGACCTATAGTAGTGGTTAACGAAAATCGCTGTCGTAGGAGCTATGGCAGTAGTTTTGAAAATCGCTGCCATAATAAGCACTGCCATAGGCCATTTTTGTAGTAGTACTTGTACCAGAATATTATGGTAGAAAAAAAGAAGATATAAAATAAAAGATAATCAAGTATGTGGATCAGCCTAAAAGCTCACCTCCATGGGATATGCAAAGCTTCATTATGAGAAAAAAATAAATATAAGAGAAGATTATCCACTTTCACTACTCGTATACAATCCTCTTAACTGAAAGCTATCCTTACAAAGCTTTCTCTTGAAGACCCCCAGCTCTTGCTGTTCGTTGGCACCCTTGTCACATTTTAGGACTTCTGTCGGCTGCCCATTGCTTATCAAAACCCTCTGCTCTTGGCTTCTTCTACAACCTTCTGAAACTCATGGCCTAATAGGCCTTTAAATAGGCTCAAAACAAATCTAATCCCAGTCCAAGCCAAATAGCAGTTGTTGGAGATAAACTTCGATCCTACCAAAGTCCAGTCGGATGCTCAGCCTAATGCAATCGGTAGTTATGAAAGAGCTTTGACGGCCGAGCCTTAGCCGAACTCCTTCAGCCAGTCGAACTCCTCAGCAGTCGAGCCCCTTTCGAACTCCCCAATGATCGAGTCTTAGTCGAATCCCTTCAACCGATCGAACTTCTCAGCGATCGAGTTTTAGTTGAACTTCTCAACGGTCAACCTTCAGTCGGGCTCCCACGAAAGTCGAACTCCCTTCGCACTGCTTCAATCGGACGTCCATAAGAGCCGAACTCCCTCCGCGCTCCTCCAATTGATGCCTATGAAAGCCGAACTCCCTCCATACTCCTCTAGTCGGACGCCTACGGGAGCCAAACTTCTTTCGATCTTCTCCTTCAGCCGAACTCCTACAAAAGCCGAACCCTTTTCGAACATTCCCTTCAACCGAACTCCTCTAGGAGCCGAACTACTCCTGAACTTCTGCCTCAATTAGACTCCTCTAGTGGATTACTCCCGAATAATCTCCACCAAACGTATTTCCTTCAGGAGTCCAAACTCCTTTAGAATTCATATATACCGAAGTCCACCAACCAATACCCGCTTTCTCGAACTACGGCTGTTAAACCTCGACAGTATGGCCGCCACTACCAGTCTGATAACACCGCTCTCTCTGTAACAAGCCTCATGCGGCCTACGACCTATCGATATGGCTGTCACTACCAGTCTGACGATATTGCTCTCTCCATAACAAGCTCCATGTAGCCTGCGATCGAATGACATGGCTGCCACTATCAGTCTGACGATACCTCTCTCTGTACCGAACCCCACATGGCCTCAAGCGGCCCGCTACTAGACGATATGGTCATCACCATCATTCAAGCTCCATCAATAAAAGGGACTCTCCAGATATATTTTCAAAAAAGCTCTCCTCTCCCCTCTAAAGCTCAAAGCTCACTTCTTAGTTCTGAGCACTCCATTTCTGTTGGCCGAGCAGAAGGCTGATTTGATTTCTCGTCTAAGGTCATGGATTAAATCCTGATGGCCCGCGCCCTTCTATGAGGCCTGATATCTCTGACATTTGGCACACATTCGTCGTAACTCCAATGGAGCACCTTTTTATTATATTGGATAGGCTAAACTTGAGTACCCGGCGTGTACATTCGTTTCATACTCTTAATCGTAACTTTCATAATTTAACCTCTTGGCTTTCAGCTACGATCCTCGGTGTTACAAGCTCGGAGAGTAGTTCTGCGGACCAACAGAAATTGGTGCTAGAAGAAGGACCTTCTACCTCTAAGGTTCTCCTATTCTTGAAGGAGTGCTCAGCGATGACCTCTCTCTTCCTTTTTAGAGATCTTCCTTCTTCCTCTCTTGAGTTCTTTTTCGAGAGAAAATGCCTCCCAAGAGAGCTTCGACCTAGCGATCGATGGCCTCTGCGGCCCGATCCCGTCCAAACCCATCTGCTCCCGCTTCAGCTCTGGCAACTCAGATTTTGCTTGTAGCCATGGTAGATATGGAGCAGTTCAATCTGCTTGTCCAGCAGGTTCGTGGCCTTATGGAGGTGGTGCAGGTCATGCATCGGCAGACCCCGACATCAGTTCGACCGATGCAGGATTCTTCGAAGTCCTATGGTTCGATCCAGGAATGGTCGACTTGGGCTATCCGACCTCTGATCTCCGAAAAGGGGAAGCAGAGGATGGAGGACCCCTACTCGAACCACGACTCGATCCAGGAGAAAGCTTCACACCCATTCCACCAGAAAATCTTGAAGATCAAAGACCGTGAAGATCTCTTGGATCAAAGGCTCTTAGAAATGAGCCGATGAATCGAAGAGCTCCATCATACTTTCTCCTCACATGGTAATGATATTTGTACTGACTCTCCTTTTTTATAAAAAATTATGCAGGAACTGATCCCGCCGAACTTCAAGCTTCCGCAGTTTGAGAGTTACGATGGGACCACTGATTTGGACAACCATCTGAAAGTCTTCTGGATAATAATGTTGCTCCATGATGCGCCAGATGATATTTTATGCCGGACTTTCTCTTCTACTCTTAAGGGAGCCATCAAAAATTGGTACTCAGTACTTAAATCGAGTACCATCTTATTGTTTGATCAGATGAGCCATCATTTTGTAGTTTACTTCTTCAGCAGCCGACGTCCGCGTCGAGGTTCGAATTTTCTGATGACCATCAAGCAGAAGGAGGAAGAATCCATCCGGACTTATATCATCTAGTTTAATGCTGCCGTATTGGAGGTCTAGAACCTGGACCAATCAATCACTATGGCCACTCTCAAGGGCTGCCTCCAGAAGAATGATTTGCTATTCTTTCTAGAGAAGAAGTACTCAAGGAACTTTGCCGATATGCTAGCTTAGACTGAAGGTTATACCCGGATTGAAGAGGCCTTCAAGGCCAAGGACGATGAAGCCTATGGTAAGTGGTGAATCGGTGGGCCGGGCAGGCCCGCCGAAGAAGAAAAGTCGAGTGAAGCTCGGCCGCATGCTCGAACTCCTTCTGGATGCAAGTGAGCCCGAACTCCCATCCGAAAATTGGAGATAGGGAAACCCTGATGGAAGGACGCACCGAGGTTCTTCCCAATGAAGATTTCATAATTATGCCTCCCTTAATGCTCCAAAAATTCAAGTGCTGATGAAAATCAAAAATCAGCTGCCGAGGTCGGAGAAGATGCATTCTCGCCCCAGCAAGCGCGATCCCAATAAGTTCTATCTTTATCATCGTGACCACGGTCACGATACGGAGGAGTGCATCCAACTCTAGGATGAGATCGAGGAGTTCATCAGGTGAGGCAGATTTGGTCGATTTCTACGGAGATGGCCTGAAGGACGGGAAGATAGGCTTAGGGCATTACCGTAGCCTAAGCCACTAAGGAGGAGCACCAACAAGAAGATCGACCGTCCCTCGACATCATCAATACCATCTCGAGGGGACTTCAACAAGGAGAGGCCAGCGAATCCGAGGTATTAGTGAAGAGACGAAGGACCGAGGAGCCCGTGACCTTTATCGAGGTGGATGCCTAAGGGGTCCAGTTCCTGCACAATGATATGGTTGTAATCTCTTTGAACATTATCGATTATGATGTACGCCGTATTTTGGTGGATAATAAAAGCTCGACTGATGTATTATTTTATAATGCCTTCTCAAAAATATTCTTATCCGATGACCGCTTGGGACCTATGAACTTTTCATTGATAGGATTCACTGGCAATGCTGTACCAGTTGAGGGTATAATAATTTTGGCTGTGACTACAGAGCAACATCCGAAACTGGCTAAAGCGTAGGTCGATTTTTTAGTCGTTAGGACTCCATCTGCCTATAATGCTATTCTCGATCGATCTGGTCTAAATGCACTTTGGGCGGGGTATCAACCTATTATTTGAAGATGAAGTTTTCGACAAGTCACGGGATCGGAGAAATTAGGGGAGATTAGGCTCTAACGAGGCACTGCTATTCAATCATCCTATATAAGGAAGAGCGGTTCGACCCTTATCTTGTTGATGGGCTAAATGTCCATGACGACCTCACTGAGGAGCGAGGCAAGCCTATGGAGGACCTCATCTCTGTACCCTTAAATAATGAAAACGTGGAGCATGCGGTGCAGGTCAGCTCTAACTTGGTAATTCTTGAGCGAGGCTCGGAGCAACTCGTTGTCTTCCTCAGAAAAAATGCAGACGGCTTCGCTTGGACCCTAGCGAACATGCTAGAAATCGATGCCGAGGTCATGGAACATCGACTGGCCGTTGATCCAAAGTATCAGTCGATAAAAGAAAAGATGCGCCACCACATCCCAAAAAGACAGAAAGCAATCATCGAAGAAGTGGACAAGCTTCTCAAAGCTAGATTCATCCGAGAGGTTAATTATCCAACCTGGGTCTTAAACATGGTTCTCGTCAAAAAGACGAACAACAAATGGAGGATGTGCATTAACTTCAAAAAGCAGAATAAGGTCTACCCAAAAGATAGCTATCCTCTACCTAGGATTGATCAATTGGTGGATGCAACCTCGGGCCACGAGTTCCTCACCTTCGTGGATGCCTTCTTCGATTATAACCAGATATGGATGGTGCCCGAGGATGAGGAGAAGACTGCTTTCGTTACTGACCATGGTCTTTATTGTTATAGGATCATGCCCTTTGGACTCAAAAATGTAGGAACAACATACTAGCGTTTGGTCAATAAGATCATCAAGAAGCAGATCGACCGCAACATAAAGGTGTACGTGGATGATATGCTCATCAAAAGTCAAGCTTCTACAGACCACCTCGCCGACCTTGAAGAGATCTTCAGCGCACTCCGAAAGCACGAGATGAAACTGAACCCGACCAAGTGCGCCTTTGGTGTGACCTCCAAAAAGTTTTTGGGGTTCATGGTATCAAGGCACAGGATTGAAGCAAATCTCAAGAAAATCTAAGCCATTCAGGAGATGACTGCTCCGAAAATGATCAAAAAAGTTCAGCACCTGATCGAAAAGGTGGCGTTCCTAAATCGCTTCATCGCAAGATCGGTCGAACGATGTATGCCCTTCTTCCGAGTTCTCAGGCAACCAAAGAATTTTTATTAGATGGCGGAGTGCCAATGGGCGTTCGAGGAGCTTAAAAACTATCTTGACTCACCCCCACTACTGGCACACCCCAAACCCAGGGAGAAATTATTTCGATACCTAGCAGTCTCCTTGGTGGCCCTGGCGGCAGTCTTGATCAAGGAGGAGGTGAAGACGCAGCGACCGATCTACTATGTATGTCGGGCCCTGAGAGATGTGAAGATAAGGTACTCTAGACTAGAAAAATTGACTTACTCTCTTCTAATTGCTGTCAGGAGACTCTGACCTTATTTTTAGGGGCACACCATAATGATTCTTATGGACCAATCAATAAAAGCAGTCCTTCATCGGACGGACGCTTCCGAAAGAATCGCAAAATGGGCAATCAAGCTCATAGTGTTTGACATCAATTATCAACCCCGACCATCAATCAAGATCCAGATATTGATAGATTTTGTGTTAGAATGTACCATTCCAGTTGAAGCCAAGCTTAAATAGTATGAAATCGACGCCCTGCTGTCGCGGTCGAACTTCTCCGAAGAAAGTGCCGACCTTCCCAAAGGCTTTTGGGCCCTGTATATGGATGGTTCGTCCAACTCCGCTGGAGCAGATGTAGGTTATTTTTAGTCAGCTCCAAGGGAGTCGTCGTCGAGTATGCGCTACGCTTCGAATTTTCTGCGACTAACAATGGGGCCGAATATGAAGTGCTGATCGCCAGGTTAAAAATTATAAGAAAATTAAAAATAGATCGCCTTTAAGTCTACAGCAATTTTTAGTTGATGGTCGGTCAAGTTAATGGTAGCTACGAAGCATAGGAGGAAAGCATGATGAAATACCTTGGGAAAGTAAAGGATTTGATTTCGACCTTTGTAGTTTTGGCATTCGACAGATTTCGAGGGCAGAAAATGTAAGGGCTCATCTTCTCTCTAAGTTGACCACTTCAGCTCCAACCGAACTACCCAAAGAGGCACTTTTAGAGACTCTGAAGTGCCCAAGCCTAGAGGAATCCCAGGTCGTTCTGCAGATGGAGTTCGAGCCGAGCTGGATTGACCCGTTGGTCGCCTACCTTAAGGAGAGAGTCCTTCCTCATGATCCGAAAGAAGCTCAAAAACTCAGGAATCAAGCCTCTCGGTATGTTTTGTATGAGGATGGATTGTATAAGAGGTCATACTCGCTGCCTCTGCTAAGATGTCTCGGACCTTTAGAGGCCGACCTCATGCTATTGGAGGTGCACGAGGAACTTTATGGAAGAAAAGTAAGAACCAGGTCCCTATCGCAAAAACTACTTCGATAAGGGTACTACTGGCCGACCTTATTTCATGATTTCATGGAGTATGTTAAGAAATGTGACCGCTGTCAAAAGAATGCAAACGTACAAAGACAACCGACCTTTGAGCTTATTCCGCTAAGTGCACCTTGACCATTTGCGCAGTGGAGAATGGACATACTTGGTTTTTTTCTGGTGACGTCCAGGCAGCGAAAGTTTCTCCTGATCGTGATCGACTATTTCACCAAGTGAGTCGAAGCTGAACTACTAGCGAAGATTGCTGAGGTCAAGGTACAGGACTTCGTCTGAAAGTCGATAGTTTATCGATTCGGTCTGCCCCTCACTCTCATAACCGATAATGGACGACAGTTCGCTGGGGCGAGGCTCTTCGAGTTCTATAAAACCTAAATAGCTTCCACCACTTCACATCGGTAGCTCACCCACAGGCCAATGGAAAAGCTAAAGTACCAACTAGACCTCTACTGCAAGACATCAAAGATGAGGCTCGATAAAAGCAAGAGGGCCTGGTGGATGAACTCTATAATGTCCTTATGCGTTACCGGAACTACAAAAGAATGCGACCAGAAAAATATATTCATTTGCCTTTGGTATGGAGGATAGTGGTCTCCTGATTGAAACTTAAGCTTCTGTCAGATGAAGTCGTGGCCTTCAATGAGCAGCACAAGCCAAGACCTCACGAGTTAACCTTGACCTGCTGGAAGAAAAAAGGAAGAAAGCCCACATCCGAATGGCAGCCTACAGACGGAAGGTGGCCCAGTACTACAACTCCAAAGTTAGAAGTAAGATATTTAGAGTGGAGGACTTAGTGCTCCAATGAGTCACCATCTCTCAACCTCAGAGCCAGGGGAAGTTCGCCCCAAATTGGAAAGGCCCGTATGAAGTGGTGAAGGTCATCCGACCTTGTACTTATCATCTGAAGGAGCTCAGAGGGATGATGCTTCCACGATCTTAGAACTCAGAAAATCTGAGGATGTATTATCAGTAATCTTCCTTCAATAAAACTCCTTCATTTCAGTATTATTGTTCCTTGGTGCAAGAATTATGTGATGACAGAAAAGAAACGATCGAAAATAACCATATTAGGAGCAGGAGGAGAACCTCGTCCTAACTTGAGCAAAGTTGGAGACCGAGCTTCGAGGTCTTCGTCAGTAGGAGTCTGAGGAGTTCAACTTCAACTTCAATCTCAGCTGCAGGAGATAAGATCTCCCCCGAACTAACCTCAAATGCAGGAGATAAGATCTCCTCTGAGCTTCGACCTCGGTTGTAGGAGATAAGATCTTCCCCGAGCCAATCTTGGCTGCAGGAGATAAGATCTCTCCTGAGCTTCGACCTCGACTGCAAGAGATAAGATCTTCCTCAAGCCAACCTCGACTATAGGAGATAAGATCTTCTCCGAGCTTCAACCTCGACTGCAGGAGATAAGATCTCTCCCGAGCCAACCTCGACTGTAGGAGATAAGATCTTTTCTGACCTTTGACCTCGACTGCAGGAGATAAGATCTCCCTCGAGCCAACCTCGACTGCAGGAGATAAGATCTCCCCCGAGCTTCACCTCGACTGCAGGAGATAAGATCTCCCCGAGCCCAATCTCGACTATAGAAGATAAGATCTCCTCCGAGCCAACCTCAACTGCAGGAAATAAGATCTTCTTCGAGCTTTGACCTCGACTGCAGGAGATAAGATCTCTCCCGAGTTTTCGACCTTGACTGCAGGAGATAAGATCTCCCCCGAGCCAACTCGCTGCAGAAGATAAGATCCCTCCGAGCTTCGACTTTGGCTGTAGGAGATAAGATCTCCCCCGAGCCAACCTCGACTGCAGAAGATAAGATCTCCTCAAGCTTCGACCTCGACTGTAGGAGATAAGATCTCTCCTGAGCTTCAACCTTGGTTGCAGGAGATAAGATCTCCCTTGAGCCAACCTCAACTGTAGGAGATAAGATCTTCTCCGAGCTTCGACCTCAACTGCAGGAGATAAGATCTCCTCTGAGCCAACCTCAACTGTAGGAGATAAGATCTCCCCGAGCGATCGAGTCAGCCTCGATTGTAGAGATAGATCTCCTCCAAGCCAATTCGACTGTAGGAGATAAGATCTCCTCGAGCCAACCTTGATTGTAGGAGATAAGATCTCCTCCGAGCTTCAACCTCGGTTAGAGATAAGATCTTTTTTGAGTGCCCAAGTCAACCTCGGCTAGAGATAAGATCTTTTTCTGAGCATCTGAGTCAACCTCGACTATAGATAAGATCTCTTTTGAGCGATCGAGTCAACTTTAGCTAGAGAAAAGATCTCTCTCGAGCGACCGAGCCAACATCGACTATAGGAGATAAGATCTCTCTCGAGCTTCAACCTCGATCAGAGATAAGATCTCTTCCGAGCGTCCGAGTCAACCTCAACTAGAGATAAGATCTCTTCCGAGTGATCGAGTCAACCTCGTTTAGAGATAAGATCTCTTCCGAGCGATTAAGCCAACCTCGATTGTAAGAGATAAGATCTTCCCCGAGCTTCAACCTCGGCTAGAGATAAGATCTCTTTCGAGCGTTCGAGTCAACCTTGGCCAGAGATAACATCTCTTCCGAGCGACCGAGCTAACAATAACATCTCTTTCGAGCGACCGAGCTAACCTCGGCTAGAGATAAGATCTCTCTCGAGCGATCGAGCCAACCTCGACTGCAAGAGATAAGATCTCCCCCGAGCCAACCTCGACTGCAGAAGATAAGATCTCCTCCGAGCTTCAACCTCGACTGTAGGAGATAAGATCTATCCCAAGCTTCAACCTCGACTACGGAAGATTCTCCCGAGCCTCAACTTCAACTTCAACTTTGATTGGAGGCGAGATCTCCTTCGAGCTTTAACCTAAACTGACGTAGAGCCCTGAAAAGGACTTCGACAGATGCCTTTTCTACAGTCCCTTTCTTCAAATTTTAAACTTGAGAGTGGGGGGACTATTGTTGGAGATAAACTCTGCTCCTACCGAAGTTCAGTCGGATGCTCAGTCTAATACAATCGATAGTCACGGAAGAGCTTAGCCGAACTCCTTTAGTCGATCGAACTTCTCAGCGATCGAGCCCCTTCCAAACTTTTCAGCAGTCGAGTCTTAACCGAATTTCTTCAACCGATTGAACTTCTCAACGATCAAGCTCCAATCGAACTTCTTAGTGGCCGACCTTTAGTTGAACTTTCATGAAAGTCGAACTCCCTTCGCACTCCTCCAGTTGGACGCCCACGAGAGTCGAACTTCCTCCACGCTCCTCCAATCGGACGCCTATGGGAGCCAAACTCTCTTCGTACTTCTCTAGTCGGACGCCTACGGGAGCCGAACTCCTTTCGAGCTTCTCCTTCGGTCAAACTCCTATAGAAGCTGAACTCTTTCCGAACTTTTTCTTCGATCGAACTTCTCCAGGAGCCAAACTACTTCCGGATTTCTTCCTCAGTCGGACTCCTCCAATGGATTACTCCCAGATAATCCTCATCAGACATATTTTCTTCAGAAGTCTGAACTCTTTTAAAATTGATATATGCCAAAGTCTATCAACTAATGTCTGCTCCCTCAAACTACGACTGTTGAACCTCGGTAGTATGGCCACCACTATCAGTCTGATGATACCGCTCTCTCCATAACAAGCTCTATATGGCCCACGATCAGACGACATGGCTGCCACTACCAGTTTGATGACATCGCTCTCTCCGTAATAAGCCCCATGCAGCCCACGATCGAATGACATGGCTGCCACTACCAGTCTGACGACTCCTCTCTCTCTGTACCCAATTCCACACGGCCTCGAGCGGTCTGCTACCAGACGGTATGGTCGTCACCATCATTCAAGCTCCGTCTATAAAAGAAATCCTCTAGATATATTTTAAAAAAAGTTCTCCTCTTTCCTCTAAAGCTCAAAGCTCACTTCTCATTTCTGAGTACTCCATTTCTGTTGGTCAGAAGAGCTGACTTGATCATTGAATGATCCTACCGGAGCCACCACCATCGACTCCAGATGGAACTTTATTTTGCAGACCCCCGACGGCGATCTCGTCCTCCTCCACTCCAATTCAATCTGACGTCAATCAAATTCTGTTCCAACAGCAGTCACCAAGTATAACTCAAAGAAGTTCCACCACTAGCTCTCTCAGCCACTTGATCATGCAATAGAGCCCATAGACTGTCTGTAGATTGATTCTATAGTGAACCGAGGCCTCCCTATGCATACCACATTGCTTCCCGCCTAAAAAATGTGCGTGCGCCACGTATTTTGGCCGTGGACCTCTTAAGGGTCCATGGTAGACCTCGTGGGCATAGGTCCATGGTGGATCGCCCCCAAACACCCACACAGGGTGCACCGCATGGGTGTCCCTATGGCTGCCCCTCTATGCATGCCCACTGGGCCATGCTTACGGCCAGCCCATGCGTGTGTTCGTGTGTGCTGCGCTCGCCAGCGCTGGGCCGCATGCACATGCTGGAACGTGCTCGAGCATGCCAAGGCTCGGGCCACATGCAGTAGGTCCTACTGGGCCATGCGCTGCTGGCCTGGGCTGTGCCTCTTGCGGGCCTATTTGCTATGGGTCCCGTTGGTTTTTTCGGTAGCTCCTGTGTGCTCCTTCGCGCTTATTTCTTCCATCTGGACTTCATTTGGACTGTTCTTAAGCTCGTTGGACGCCGTTTGTCATCATGGATCTTCTTGTGGGCTTTTTATGGGTTGAATTTGAGGCATCAAATCCCAACAACCTATTCACCCAAGACGGTCGAAGCTAGGACTCGGGAACCTTAACCCAATTTTTTAGGGAGAGTTTGGCGGAGCACGTGTAGTCTTTAGTGATCCCGATGCATAGCACATAGGATGTCAGGATCTGAAGATCATCATTCTTGCTGAGGGCTATGACGGCAGACCTCTATTGCCAGTTCTCGAGGGAGCCATCTAGAAGTTTGGATATTGGATGGATCTAGAGGATTGGAGTGCACCCATGGGTGAGTCTCTTCCTTTGAAAAGTTGCTTGAGAGCGGCTTCCAACTAGGTCTATCCTCAGGGGGAGAGGCATGGATATCCAGTCTGTTTGCCCAGCCTACTGCAGGGAGGAAGAGATGATTGAGCATGTTCTATTTCTATGCCTGAGAGCGGCACATGTTTGGCATCTAGCAAGCGAGTATAGCTTTTCCTTCTAGTTTGAGTCTCCAGTCCAGAAATTTCTAGATCTATTGAGGCAGAGCGCTAGCACAAGAGCATTGAAGCCGGTGGGCATCCAGGTAGCCTACATTGCCCAATAGATTAGGCTTTCTAGGAATAGCCTAGTGTTTGAGATTAGAAAGCTCGAACCTCGGCTTTTAAGATGATTGATGCAGCCCTGAGACTCTTAGAGATCTGGAACTCTCATCATGTTCTTACAGTGGCCCACCAGATACTTATTATTTGGAAGCCTCCTCTCTTAAGTTCCTTAAGGTCAACTTCGATGGTAGTATTAGAGGAAGAAATGGAGGAGCTAGCTTTGTTATCTGCATCTTTGCTTCTAGGCTTGTTGTGGTTGGAGGCAGTCAGCTCTGAACCTGTCTATTGTTATTATGGAGCTTCGAGCTGCTTGGATCGGGATCATCTATGCTCGTCGATTCCTTCGTGCCGAGCTTTATTCATCCAGGATGATTCGGCCACGATCATGATTTGACTCTAGAGGTGTATATAAAGGAATGCCAATCACCTTCTTACGAAATATTGCAGCTTTACTTATGATCTTATCATAAGATATTTTTTAGAAAATGAGTACCACGACGGATTGAATGACTATTTTGATTATAAAATATTAAAAATATTTTTTTATTAATAAATAAAATATTTTTAATTTATTTAAAAATATTTTATATTTTAATTATTTTGAATATATTTATAAGAGAAATTTGAATGACTTATTTTATTAAAAAAATTCGGCTGAACCAAAATACTCAGAATATTCATGCGGGTATATCCAGACCGATCTTTAAAATTTTTTTTTTTCCCCCTCACGAGTCCTGATCCAAAGTTCGTGATCATGGCTCCACAGGAGTGCGTACACTAATCATTATACTTGTACAGTCAAACAGGAACACCGGAAGAATATATATACATATTTCCTGCCTTCTGTCAATTAAATAATAACCATTGTTGCTGGAAACCAGGACACGATACTCAAACGATGGAATAGACCTATCAATCCGGACGGCGTTGGTACCATAAATGGAATTGGCCGCGCGTGCTTTGCCGTCAGGCTAGCTGTCCGTCCGTTCCCCACCCCGCCCGGTGGTCCCTCCTTTCTCCTCCACGCTGCACCGAACGTTATCATCATGATGATACCCTCTCCCCGCCCTCTCTGTGTGCATCAGCCAGGGCTCGCCACGTTGCCCACTCCCCCCACCTGTCCCCCGGATCTGTTGGGCCCCACCCCGGGATCCAGTAGCACGCGCGCGAGATCCGACGGCTGTCCTCCCCCACGCGATCTGATGGAGTCCCGCTTCCGAACGCCGCCATCCGACGGTGCTCATCCGAACCCCTCCGTCTTTTTTTTTTTTTTGCCTCTAAGGCCGCCCATATAGTCGCCGATAGTAGCGGCACGCCTTCCTCCCACGCCGCGCCTCATTTCTTGTCCGTATACATTTTACATACTATTTAAATAAAGTCCATGTCGACCCCTCAAAAAATAAAGCAACAAGATTTATACGAGAGTACTGCTCTTAGATTTGGGCCTGGTATTCCAGTTTGGGACGCGCCAGCCCGCTCGCTTCCCCGTCTCCTCGACCAAAATAAAACTAGAAGACCCTCCCCTCATCTGTATTTTTTCCTCAGTTTTCACTTCGATATCTCACCTTCAATTCGTCCGCAAGTGGAGACGGGAGTGGATCCCAGCTTCCAAGCGCTCCCTCTCGCAGGTCGGCTTCTGGTTTGTGGTTTGGCTGGGATTTCATTTTGATTAAGGGGATTCTTTCAACACTCTTCTTAAATTAGGAATCTGTTTTTAATCCAGCTGAGCGAGCTATTTATTTCTTATTCTTAGCGTGGAATTATGCACATTTGTTGTCTAATCCGATTAAAAAAGTTTATGTTGGATGATAGAAGAGGAGTTAAAATCGGACAGTATGCCGTGGGTGTCGTGGACGGCCAACTACTATGGGAAATGCGTACGCTTGGTTGTCTTCTTCCGTGTCATTCTGTATGATTCCCTGCCCTCTTTCTTTTAATCTCTATCGAATTCTTTAAGTTGATATTTTTGGTTATCTGTTTTCACGTATGGCTATTGAGGTGAAGTCTGCACGTTTAATTTTGCGTGCAGTTGAGCGGGCGGATTTTGATCATCGGGGGTTCTCTGTTTTCGGAATTTTGAACATATCGGTTTCAGGAAGTTAGAATGTACGTTGCCGTCAACCTGAAGATAAATCGGACAGTGAAGAAGGCTGGAGACATCATAATGAGCGTTAGAATCATCGCATATTATCAATTGATGCAAGTTTGCCAGGTGAAAACTTTGTGAAATTTAGTATCACTTGTATTGAACTTGTTTTTTTCTTCCCTAGATTATATGTGTAGAGTTATGTATTTATATGACACGATTGTAGAAAAAAACAGAATAAAAAACTTGATATTCTATCGTGAAGTTTTTCGCCCGTCCGAAGTGTTACTACGTAAGGATTTTTCTTTGCCTTTGGTACCTCCAAGAGGCCGACTGCACACATCACCACTCCCTCCATATCTAAGTCTTCGTTACTTATCTTCCTCATCTTTAACAACTAGTGGACATGTTAGATTCCTTTTTCATCAAGCATTCATATAAAAAGGAAGAGTTGTAACGAGTCTTCGTAGATTGTGGATCCAGTTGATATATCTTTAGCTTTGGTGTTTCATATATTGACGCAATTTACGTTGTCAGCCTTTTTGTCGGTGTTGTGGATGGTTCTAAACCATAATTTTCCAGTTCTGCCAGTGGAAAGTTAACAGGAATACATTTTCAGAATTCTTATGTTTTGCTGCTCTAGTTCACTGCTAAATTGATATATTTTGTATCGAGAGATACTTTGCATCTAAATCCTAAGGTTGTAGACAATTTATTTTATTGAATTCATAACCATGTAGAAATTTATGTGTTCTCTGTTTGTTAATTGTGCAATTTTTGTTTTTCTTTCTGTTTGAGTTCTCCCTTAGTATTGTTCTAGTCTGAAAGCTGCAGTACCACTTACAACTTTCTATGCCAAATGGTAGGCTGAATACTTCCGCCAGTTGCTTAAGCCTGTCACGTAGATTGAACTCCTAGTTTGAGCATTAGTTGATCTGGCACCAGCGTTTTTTTTTTTCTTTTTGGCTTCATTACTTGATCCATCACAAAGAACTGTCTGATGAAATGAAATCAAGAAGAGATCGGCCTTATGCAAGATAAACTCTTCCTTACTTGTTGTTAGACTCGGATAGCTACTCTGGCTGAGATGTTTGATTAAAGAATTTCACCATTTCCAACTTAATACCATCAGATCATTCTTACCAACAGCAGTTAAATCCGGCCAAGGTTAAATTCAGGGTAGATCATTCTCATTAACAGCATCATAGTTGTTCGAGGCAGGGACCTATGCAGAGAGACTCGAGATTATTTTCTAAGAAGGCCTCGCGATCTCGTGGTTATGAAGTGGGCAGTTATCCTCTTGAGTCCCCTGCAGGTGCTTGCTATGCTGATAGTGCCACAACGGCCCCTTGCTCTGGCCAAGCTCTGACAGGCATGAAGCATCATGAGTTTCCCGGGCCGCTTGATGGAGTTGAGTTCCAACCCTCTGAAACGTGTCCTAAGAACTTTGTCATCTTTGACCAGACGCATAACAAAAGCCGGGTCATGTTCCACCCCTCCATGGCCCACAATTTTGGCTCTTCAAGCTTTGATATAGATGGAACTCATGCCCATGAAGCTGGCAAAAGTATGGACAGAGATAATGGCAGCAAGGGAGAATGTCCCTCTCCTTACATGGAGGACACGGAAGGTATCGATGCATTGCTGAGTTCAGAAGAAGAAGAGGAAGAAGATGATGATGTGGTCAGCACCGGGCGGACTCCGGGCAATTGGGGAGGCAGTTCTTTTTCAGATGGAATGAAATGTACCAAGTTCAATTCTAGCAATGCCAGCAGCAGCAAGACTAAAAAGGAGAAAATGAAGAAGATGGTTAGAACACTTCGGGGAATCATACCCGGTGGTAGAGACCAAATGGATACATCTGCTGTTCTTGATGAAGCTGTTAAATACTTGAAATCCCTCAACTTGGAAGTGAAGAAGCTTGGAGTGCAGAATTTTGATAGCTGAGATGGCACGCATTTGTGGTAATCCCACTAACAGGAAATGGAAACTAAATCCTCTAAAAGCATAAACTCTCATGATGCTGTATGTGGGTTGTGTGTGTGTTCTTTATGCCCCACATATACTGTGGGTTTATGCTTCATGATGAGAGCATGGGAGGAAGCCTTATGCGCCTATTGGATGGGGTTATGGAACGGGTGGAATTTGCGCACCTTCTCTTTTTGTGCTAGGTCTTGGTATCGCACAGGCGGTTTGGATGCTTTTTGTGTGGTTTTGTACTTAAAATCCTATGCCTTTTCTCCTCTTTCATGGTATGGTGGGCAATGCTTATATGATGTTATTATTCTGTATGATTCTCTATTATGTCGGGCAAACCACTTCCTTTAACCTTTGAGACCACATCTTTTTAGCGGCCAATCTACCATATGAAATTCCCAACTCTGGTCGCGTGTCTGCCTTCTGGAATCTCATCTCTATCTTCAGTAGGTTTTTATATTTAGGTGATGTCTAATTTGTGAGCATGTGGCTGACCCAACTTGCTTGGGATTAGAGCTTGGCCGAGTGCCTTGAGGTTTTTTATTTGTGGGCATGCATTGTTTTATGATGCTGCTGTTGATCTAAGGTGCTGCGATTTGTTAAGGAAATGTGTGGTATAAAAGACCAGGCTTCTCCTCCTGTGACGAACAAGCCTTCGTAGAGACACCAATGATGATAGCTGCCCTCCCGGCACCCACGCTTTGCTTTTTTTTTTTTTTTTTCTCTCGCTTTAATGTTCAAAGTCTGGATAAAAAAGCAAGGAAAATCGAGCACACGATGCATTTGAACTGAGAGCAATGATGGCCGCGGTTTCCTTTTGGTCGAGCCTTAGGAGCGGCATGTCACGCGATTTTTTCACATTTTCTTGGTTGTCCAATGGTCAACAAAAGCCTGCCATGTCATGACGAGGTTTGTACCACTTTCCTGGATTTAATAGACTGAAGCTTTTTTAAATTTCCTTTGCTTGTTTAGCTGGTGAGCGGCATACCTCTGGCTATACGAGAGAAGCTGCAGGAGAATTGATCCAAGAAAAAAAAAAAAAAAAATTTGGTAAGGCGAAATGCTTATATAATTTTAGCATAAATATATTTAAAAATATCCGAGGATGATCTCTCGAAAAGGTGGAGAAATATCCTCTGCATTAGTTGATACAGTCTTTTCAGTATAATCCATCAAATAAGAGGCTGGTCTCAGGATAGAAATGACGTATGTCGTGCTGGTCTTTGTTATGATGTATGTCAATAGATGTGCTGGTCTTTGTCATGCACCAAATATCATGACGAGCACTAGCTCAGGACAAATAGCAAGAAAAGACCTCTTTCCATGTTCTGTAGCTAATATTTTGCTTCTGCCTTCAGTTGTTTTAGATTTCTCGAGCTATCATGTTGCTCCTTTTTGTGATGAGACTGGTCCCGAATTGGAATCTGCAGTGGCATAAAGTTTGCAGGTTTACTCTCGTCAGTTTCCTTCATTAGTGTTTTCTTTTTTTTGTAATTTATTAAGAATTTTTCTCAGAAGATGATTCCAGCATGCAAGTTTGGTAACTGGCCAAGTGATTGGTAAAAAGGCTGCAAATTTAAGTAAAAATTTTGTGTCGGACAAGCCTAGCTCAATTCACTGGTCATCCAACCGTTCTTCTATTCCCCCTAGCATTTAAGCCAGGTCATGCGGGCTCGGTGCGTATGACCCTTGGAAAACTGATAAACATACGTCGCCATCAAAAGACCCGACTTTGAGAAATAGATTTCTTTTGCATGTGGAATTGGAATCCTTACAAAGTACTGGTGGGCAACTGTCCCAACTTGACCAAACCCCGTTAACAAACTTGGATTCTCATATCAAACCATTCTTATTGTGTTTGCAGAAGTTCTATGGAATCAAACCATGCGTTTATTTGTTAATTAAGTCCTAACCACCCATAGCCTTGATCAAGTTAATAATCTGCTGTGCTATTGAAACAGATTTCGAAAAAAATGTTAAGCCAAAGATTCTTTATTTTGGTTCAGCAAAAAAGAAAAAAAAATCTTTATTTTGCATCAGTGAAGCTTAGATTACAAGTTACTTGCATAGCGTGCATCTCCCATTGGTTGGGACAATAGAATGCCATCTTCTACTTTAAGATGACGTGCTCCACGATGCGGCACATGAAACGCCTTTTTCCTTTGTATTCAAAGTTTCCCACTCCATGACTCAGTCAATCCTAATGCAATTATTAAGATTACATCAATTAGAAATCCCTTCTATATTTTTAAGACTGCAATTCATAGAATACACACCCTCACCATCCGATTCTTATGCAGGTTTAGCTATCTGACCTCATCAAAATTGACGCCAAAGTTTTATATAATTTATATAGTCAGTCATCAGCCAAAACCTGCCTCTAAGCTTAGAATTTGGGAGCTTGGGATTAGGTCTCGTGCCACTTTCACTTGCAGTTTATTCAAAGTGCCTAATCCATCACAATGGAGTTCCTGTGCATCCTATATAACAGTTGGAAAAAAAAGTTGGTGGTGCAATGTGCTTTCAATAATGACGAGGCCGATGGTGGGAAGATGGCTTTATGCGAGTGCGGAATGGTATGGCCGAGGCACCACTTCTTGCTGTTGGCCATGGAGCTGTGTTTTAGACTTGGTTGAGTTGCTTCCTGCCTAGGGCCGAAGTAAGTATTTTGTAAAATTTAAAATTCAGAGGAAAATACTTCTTCGCTCCACTTCTCTCATTCCCTCACGACAGATGATATAGTGCCGACACGTGGCATGCAACACAGTGCCATCCATCCCCAACCACGCAACACATGGAATTGCAGGGAGTGCCACAGATAACATGAACACGAAATTTCTAAGCTCAAATGGTAAACCATTTGATCATAGTCTTTTAATCGCTAGAAAGGGAGTTTGAGTCCTGAGGAAAACCTGAAAGCAACGGAGGATGGTCGTCGAGCCCATTCTGTACTCTTGATCCCACCTCATTTGCCTGATTGTGAAACGGTTGCCTCATTGCACTCAAAGGTTTGTGCAGCTACCAGCAATACAAAATTTAAATAGCTGAACCTAGGTAACCCATCACAGAATGGCAAATACCTGAGCTCATGCTTTCTTGCTATTGCATCTGATATCTAGCACAAGAATTCAGGATCGCAGACAGCCATGTGGGTATGTTTAGAGGATCTCTAACTCGTTTATACAACATTTACAAATCTCTAGTACGGACATATTACATAATTTGTAATATCTTGATTAAGCATATACAGAGGAATTGACTTCATTCAACAGGAGTATACCATGTTTCCTTCAGTGTGCATATTAGTGCATGTTGAACAAAATCAGTATATCGTTGTGCCTTTCATCTGATAAGCATCCTCACGAAGTCTGCCATCATGACTTCCAAGCTAGGTCGCCAAAATGAATATTTTCAGAATTAATAAAGAACTCATGCCCAAGGCTAATCCAGAAAATCTTCAGCATCTGACAATAGACAAATCATTGGATGACTGTTTCATTTGAACTATAAATCTGATTTGAAGGCGCAATTGGTGGCCTTGGATAACCGTATGGAATTCCTCGAGCAACATCAAGTCATCGACGCACTGCAGTAGCTGATTGCCACAGCACAATCGATGATCCCATGAATGGAGCAAAGGTTCAAGCAGGTGGTTTCTGGCTGCAGGAAAGGAATCCTGTACTTGCACGGTGTAAATTCTTGTTAGAAACAATACTATGTTCCAAATGCTGAAAATGGGAAAAGCCGTAAGTACCTTTTCCAACTGTGTCGCGTAACATGGCGCTATCAATGGACATGAGCTGTAAGATGTGATCTGGTGTTGAAATATCCAAACAATATTATGCTCCAATTGCTGAAAATGGGAAAAGCCGTAAGTACCTTTTCCAATCGAGTTGGGTAACAAGGCACTGTCAATGGACATGAGCTGTAAAATCTGATCTGATGTTGAAATATCCATGCAATGCAATGTACATTGAATGTTAGAGAACAGTGGTATGCATACAAAATACACAAACATAACAATCACCAGACATCATAATCGACAAGCATCCTGCTGCAATAAAATTCTCCATAGCTACAGCAGCAAGCTAGTCTAAACCATCCTGGTATAATCTACAAATGCTTTTTCATCATACACCATATGAAAATATTGTGTTCCACAAAAGTTGCTTCAACCCATACCTAATAGCACTTGGGCTGCCATTTTAAAATGAACAAAGCACCATTATTTCATTTCCTTTTACTGCACCATAAATGCAACTCCTGAATTTATCTGATGGAAGTCAAATATAGTTTATTATATGAGTTAAACTTACATTATCATACTATGGCAGTCCTCTGCTTATATTCCTTCCATAGTCCAACACACTGCCTTGATAACAATGTTTCTTCATAACATACTCTAAATAGAAACAACAACACATTCACATTAACTTGGCATTCACACTGCTGGTTTGGTCAAGACAATGTACATCTTTCAGCTGATGAGAAAATTCTGCCAAACCAACTGTAATGAACAGAGAAGTACTGTGAGATAAAAAAAAGCTTCATTAAAATCATTCCATCACTTCTTAGGTTACTTATCTACTTGTCACAGTAAGAGCAGTAAAAGCGACTATCATAAAGAAACACTAGGAAAATGATGCATGTGTAGATAACCATCATGTTGAAAAAGACTACTTTGGGGTGGTGCCATCATGGTGCTCTGGATTTATGCCATAACATTTCTCCATTGCTAATAAACAGTTTATAAAGAACCATGAGTTAAAAGCATCATATCTGTTGCAAGGAAACCAGAGGATATTGAAGCACTAGCTTTTGAATCACACTTCAGCAGTCATATAACATCTGTTTTCACTTGGCTTTCATAACTTTATTATATTTTAAGAGCCTTGTATTTTTCCCCCAACTTTTGCTACTATCAAACCTTTCGGTAAGGCTTGGACTTTGGCATTCAATACATCTTCAGTGATATGGCCTTGCAGAAAGCAGACAAACATGTCCAATGCAGACAAATGTCTTCTAGATGTTCTTGCTAAGTTCCTGCCATACTGTCTTCCGAGCTCAAAGATCATCAGGCTGTAATTTATTGCAACCTTCATCATGTGCTGCCCATCAGATAAAGGCATGAAGTTTTTGATTCAGTAATCTAAATAGAATTCCCTAACTATATGCCCAAAATAGGTTTGTGCAACCTTCTCAAATACAACTCCCAGATATAAATGATTTAGCAACCTTCCATTAATGAATGTCGACAGAGCATATCAATTTTTCCATTGGCATAGAAGCAGGCAAAGACCGCCAACCTGAAGGCATTTAAGAACTAGTACTTTATAGATTTCCTCTTAACCATATGAAGATGACCAAGTAACCACTTCGAAGTGGAGTATTGGAACACTTCTCAAATGATATGTTCCATATCTTCTATAGGTTGTATCTTGGGTATTCAGCTATGAAGAACAAAGTTGCATTGCTAAAAATTTGAATGTTGTAATTCGTATGGAAACACCTCCACAGGACATATTGGATTTCAGGATGCACAGTCACTGCCCAAATTCTTGTCCAAACCGCATTATGGCAATCCTTCTTATTCCACATTAACTGATGACATGCAGTATTTGTAGCAATCTTACCTTCACGTGCACATGATCATAACTTATCTTTGACAGCCTTTCAAAAGTGTTGGTATAAATTCAATCTCATCTACGGTACTCTCCTTTAAGAAGAAAAATGTTCAAAAAACCATCTTAAATCATTTATTCTGCTATAGTTTTGATATTACTTAACACATCTCTCATATTACAAGGTATTGATCATTTATTCAAAGGTCCCCAATCAGCAAATTATCTTCCAATATCCTAATTCTCTACCCAAAGACAATGTCTAATACATCTTTAATCAGGCATGGATATGGTTGCTATATAGGATGGTAAATGCATAAATAATGTAATATTAGCATTTCAGTTGACTATAAAATTAATCAAGCACTCATCCATTACCTTAGTTCCTACTTCCAAAAGTTTTTCTTTACTGTTTTTCTTTCAAATGCTACATAGGCAAGTGTTCTAAATAAAACCTTGACAAGATATTTGAATAACAGCTTCCCAGTGATTTCAAATTCTGCTGCTTTGTACTGGTTAAATACTGAGAAAGATTGGATTCCAAATATCTCCGACCACTGCATATTCAAAAATAATAGAGAATTTTCTACAAACTCCTCCAGTAGGGGACTAGAGTATACGTTTCCGCTGACAGATATCAAGCCCTTAATCCAACACATAAATGTCTTCATTTAAATTATTTGTATATCAATTTCTAACCAAAGTAATGCATAAGATGATTACGTGAAAATGATTAGGTAAAATCAATGTAAAGAACTCATTATAGAATTCATACTGAGCAATGGATGATATTGATGGATGGAAGGAAAAAAAAAGATACATCCACAAATATCGACTGGTTTAACAACTCCAAGAAAGCATGTGCTACAGGTACATAATTCTCATTTTACTATGGGCAAAGGCTTTCATAATTTTGAGATTACAACATTGGAAGCCAAATTCCATGGCATGCTTCATCTACATTTGACTCTTCATAAAACAGAAGCTGCAGATTGTACTCTGAAAGAAAAATATATATACTCAATTTCAGAAATATAACTATTTGACAACTACTATAAACTTGTACTTTTAAGCACATATTCTATCAAACATCTGGGTTTGCCCACAATGATTCACAACAAACTTATGTATCACTGGTAATTCAACCGGGCAACACATATTCATCAAATACCGGGGACCACTTGTTAGCAACAGACCATAACCACCATATAAACAACTGTTGGTAAAACAGATAGGCCGTTTTCAAAAAGTTATAGTCAAAATGCTATGTATTTTCTCAACTAATAGTTTCAACTTCAGAACGAATGAAAGAGCAAACAGAAACTGTGAAGGACCTGACAATCTCCCTACATAGTACATTAGACATTTTCTATGCAACCCAACACGTCATCAAATTCACTTTCTAAAATCACATTACTACATGCATGCATGTATTCACAAATTCCTTTATCTATCATACATAATTAAAAATTAAAATTACTAAACATGTAGATTACATGACCAAAATATGCATCATGCCAGACATGTTTGAAGTATATGTAGTCTCTTTTAATATCCTTTTTTTTCCAAGTGATTACATAGCATAAATGATTTTTTTTGACTTTTTTACTTTCCATCTTTTTCCCCTTTTAATACATAACATGAAAAATATATGGGCTTTGACTGTCATCTGAAGCAGGTTGAACTATTCCCCTCCCCCCCCCCCAAAAAAAAAAAAAACACTTAAAGGATGTAGATAAGGTCTGATCAACTTTTAGAGCAGCCATAGTCTCAAGCTAGAATGGTTGGAAACTCCGAAAGCCCATAAAATTACCTTAACCGAGAAACTGTTATCACATATGGTTGATGCACCATTGTTTCGCAGCAGTTTGGTCGGGTGAACTTTGTAGAGAAACAACATCTACGAGGACAGAAGTAAACTGAGAGTAAATTTTACTGTTATCACAATTGTCAACATAGTTAGTATGATTTAGACAGACATAAGCAACATGGAACAACATTTCAACAACCAAATGCTTATTGGTTGTGATTTGCTTGTCTATTTTCTAGTATCTTATGGAAAGTGGTTGTCAATTTTATTGCATACAATTCAGAAGAATCATGAATTATTTGTGAATAGCTCCACATCAGCTTGCACTGTGATTGCATAAACAGTTCTCACAAAAATAAAAATTAAATGATAAGAGTCCAATTGATACCTTTTTGGCAACACCCTGGCTCCCTTTCCTATGACCAATTGATGGCAGGCTCCCATCAGCTTCCCTGAGTTCTTCCACATCCGCAGCAACCATCAAGATTTGATTGGGCAATAAGAGTTTAATTGGTACCTCCTCTGCCTGTAATACCAACCACGAGCTTGGGCAATGGGGATCGTTCCACAAGATTGGGCTATAGGGAAAAGGAGAGCATGCACCAAGATGTCGACTTGCATGAAATTACTCATTAGAATTGTTAAAACTTTTGTTGATTCATGCATGTGTTCATGGAGAAAATGATCATATAATAGATTTCCATGGGGTAAAATGTTGGTTGAGAGGGGCTGCAATGCTATAGTTGGCTTCTCCACAGATTATGCTCAAACTTGAGCCACATGTTACAATGAAGGTCAACATTTTACTCTTTATCTGCACAAAACTGGTATAATGTTTGAAAACTTTGCTGTAAAATCTTGCTTAGAACTTCTTGATACTTTCATAATACATAGAAGCCACAGTCTCCTGTCCTTTCTCTGTGTTCTTTAGTGCAAGGATCCGTGCAGGTGTGTATTTAGTCCCACATCAGTTATTCTAAGAAGATCTTGGATACTTATATAGGACCAGAAAATCCAAATAATATCATCTGGCTAGCTTTTTTGGATGAGACCCTAGGTTGTTACAAATGGTATCAGAGCCGATCTAACCCATAACCATGTTGACTAGGGGATACTGCAGTATGGGTTCATTGGGCTGACCACGGGCCAATCATAGTATTTGTGAATAAAAGTATGGATTTGGACCTTTAGCCCCAAGGCTTAGAGGGGAGAGTATGTGAGGATTCGTGCAGGCATGAATTTAGTTCCATATCGGTTATTTACTAGAAAGATCTTGGATATCTATACAGGACCAGAAAATCCAAATAATATCTTCTGACTAGCCTTTTTGGATGAGATCCTGAGTTGTTACATTTAGCTTGTTTATATTTTACATTTAAGCATTTTATTCTAGCAAAGAATGATAGAAAACTTGCTTCCAGTTCAGTTGGACTACAAAATTTCTAATGTTTTGGTCTTTCAACAATGATATCAAAAAATTGTAAATTGCTCCCAAAAAGTGTAAAGGACGAAGCCGTAGGTCCATGAAGCATATCTATCACAAAGATGACGGTTGATTTTTCTCAAAGTTTTGCTTGTGTTGTTGTTCTTGAAAGGAGCAACATAATCAGCAAGTCCACGATGAATTCCCATAATCATATCATTGTTGCCTCACATTATGGGCTTGGCAGATCCCAAGATATTGGCATCAACAAATTTCAGTTCATCGTAACCAGGATCAAATGAGGCCATGGAACCAGAAATGAAACATAAAACTAACAAACGATCAAAACCATGCCCAACCATCACAAACCACTATCTACCAAAAGTTCAAATTATAACACATTCCACAACGCAATCAAATCAAACCAACTAACGAACACACATTTTGATTCAAACAACGAAAAACAGTTCTTCTAAAATGATCCATTAACTAAAAATCACTTATTTAACAGCAGATCTAATTTCTTTTTCGCATTTCCTCGCGGAAAAGGGAAGAGGGGAAACGTTCCAAGAACCCTCGAAGTTACCATACCATCCAAGATGCTAGCTCCGAGACATACCAAGGGGGAGGATCACCAGAGGTAGCCAGGAATCTTGATGCGGATGAAGAGCATGCTCATCATGTAGGCGATGACGATGGCAGAGATCCCGAAGGAGGCGAAGGAGATGCGGATGCTGTGGGCGCGGTTGCGGTCAAGGGAGAGGTCCATGAGGATGAGGCCGACACCGCCAAGTACGAACATGAAGCCGGAGGAGAGGCCCTCGATGATGTACTGGCCGTTAACGCGGCCCGCGAGAAACACGACGGGGCGGACAGCGCCGGTGGAGCGGTCCTGGGTGCTGCCGATGCCTGGGGGCTCCACGATGACATCGTATACGAGGCCCGAGACGACGGCGAAGTAGCTGAGGAGGACGAGGGAGAAAACGGTCATCGGGCAAGGGAGGGCCAGGGAGGAGGGCAGCTTCAGGCGGAGACGAGGTGGGCGGAGAAAGCCGTAGGGGAGGAAGCGGAGGAGGTGGAGGATCGGGTCGATCGAGTCGAACTCCGATAGCGGGGAGGCCGCCGACGCTGGTGTTATCGGATTTCGGTCGCATGTCTCGGACTCCGACTCTTCCTCCGCGGTGGGCTCTGGCTTTTTCTGGTTTCTGTTTTTATTCCGCAGCTGGCCCGGCTCCGGCTCAATAATCGTGCACCGGCGGTTACAAAATTGGTAGCAGAAATTCTTCGTGCACCGCGTTGGCCGTATTTAAAAAAATATATATTAAATAATAAAAATATTTATTTTTAAAACATATGATATGTCATAACCATAATATATTATATAAAAAATTATAATTTAAAATTATTATAATTTTTTAAAATAAAAAATATTTTTATTATTAAAAATTTTAAAAAAATAAAATTATAAAAAATAAATATATATTAAAAAATAATGACTACGTGTTTCAACCAAAAAAAAAATATTATATTTTTTTATATAGTATATAAAAAATTTTTATACACCGATATAATGATGTTATAAAAAAGCAATTGCTAGCCATTTTAACCATCCATTTTATTCTATCAAGATAAATAACATAAAAAATAGCAGCTATTATTTTTCGTTAGCTCCTATTATCCCATTGTAATCTAAATAATAATTATTATTTTATTTATACTTTATTTTAAATAAAAATAATATATTCGAAATTTATATTTTCTTAAAAATATTTTAAAAATTACTTATATGGTCCAAAAAAAAATATTACGTTATCTAATAAAAAATATAGAAAAAAATAGTACCACTATTATTCATTGTTTTCTAATATAAAAATCATTATTTAGTGATTATTGTAATATTAAAGATTCAAAATTATTTGGAGATACATAACAACAACTATAATTTATATAATAGTTAATACAACTTTGACAGCTAGATAATACATTATTTAAAATCTTTTGTTTATAAATTTTATGATAAAATAAATATAATTTTTTAAGTTAAAGGAGGCGGCAACATCCCACATCCTATCCATCTCATCTTATCAAGGCCAAAACATAAGCTCGCGAGCTAGCTGAGTCTATACTCTTTAAACCGACTTTGAAATGTGGACTTAAAAGAGGGCTAATGCCATCCAAGTAAAATTCCGAATGTGTCATGTAAAAAGCAAAAGATTATATTATCCTCACTACATCCTTGGTGATAAAAAATATGAGTTTAAAAATGATGATACTTTTGTTATAATTCACCTAGTGGGACTTAGTATAGTATACACTAATGTTATCTTTTCCATCATTAATTGCTGGTTGTAATTGCCACTTACTGTTCTGCCAAGCGAGTCTAACATGGCGCCCTCCACTTTTAAATCTATTTACACATGGCTTGGCTATACGGAACGGGCAACTAATTTTTTTTCTATCTTACGAAGAACTGTATCATGTACATTTATAGAAAAAATTCAAAGACCACTTGAAACAGGACTAGGCACGTTTCACCTGGAAGCATGAGTGACTGTGATCGGTGGCGGAGGGTAAGAGAGGGACCAGGAGGGCCACTGCCCCCTAAAAAAATTTTAAAAAATATATATACAAATGATGGCCGGTGATAGAGGGCAAAATTATATGAGAGAGCAGGAGGCTAGTGGCCTCTCCCAAAAATTATAAAATATATATATATATAATTATTTATTTTTATTATTTTAATTATATATTTAGAAATAAAAAAATGATATAATTAATGTACCTAGCTATTGACCTGTTGTTCATCTCTGGACTTCGAAGAAAATGAAAAATATAAAAGCCGCAGATATGCGGACCTCTCATAGTCTTATTAGATGCCTGCTAAAGTCTTGTGACCCTTCATCTATCCTCTCCATCATCTTCTCTTCTGATTTTTACTCTGCTGCTTCATTTCTAAAATCAATGCTGCCTCCTTTCACTCAAAAAAAAAAAATACTGTAAGCAATAAGTTGGCAAGCTACAATGCCAGGTGCAACTTCATCTCTCCGAGCAAGCTATAATGCTAGCGCATCTTCATCTCTCCAGGCTTTTAGTGTTTGCAGTATTTTCTTCGATGGTTCGACCTAATAATTTTGGATTCTTAGAAAATTTTAAAAATTAAAAATTCATAGATCACAGCAAGGTATCGAACTATTACTTTTTTTTTGGATAAAAGTTAACTGTTGCTTAGAAATTAATGTGGGAATATCCAATAATCCTGGATTACGTCCATAAATGTGGGAATATCCAATAAATCAATGTGATGAAATTAGACGAGTTTATCTTAGAGTTGGACCATATCAACCTCGACTACCCAATTATCCATTATCTAAAAAGCAATACCGTCGTTTTCAAGCTTCTTGGTTTACACAATTTTCCTCTTGGCTTGAATATTCTCCTAGTAAAGATGCTGCATTTTGTCTTTCTTGTTATCTTTTTAACATAAAACCTAGTGGACGATCTGGTTGGGACGTATTTATAGCTAAGGGTTTTAAAAATTGAAAAAAAGTAAATGATGGAAAAAGATGTGCTTTTCTTAGTCACATTGGAGAGGATCCTTGCTCACCGCATAATAATGCTCTAAAGTCTTGTACTGATTTAATAAATCAATCTAGACATATAGATAAAGTTATGCTTGCTCAGTGTTCTGAAATTCAAAATAATAGATTGCGAGTCAAAATTTCTATTGATGTTGTTCGTTGGCTTGCATTTTAAGGTTGTACTTTTAGAGGTCATGATAAGACTATTAGCTCAAAAAATCGAAAAAATTTTCTTGAGATGATTAGTCTTTTAGCTTCATACAATGATAAAGTTGTAAATATTATTTTAGAAAATACACCAATTGTAGCTAAATATACTTCACATGAGATTCAAAAAGAAGTTTTATATGTTTTTGCAAATAAAGTACGTAATAAGATTCGTGAGGATATTGGAGATTCTAAATTTTGTATTATTGTTGATGAGGCACGAGATGAGTCTAAAAAAGAGTAAATAGCTCTAATTTTAAGATTTATTGATAATGATGGCTTGATAAGAGAATGTTTTTTTGATATTGCTCATGTCACTAACACATCTGCATTGACTCTTAAAAACAAAATATCTTCTATTCTTTCTCAGCATGGTCCTGATATTCAAAACATACATGGTCAAGGATATGATGGAGCTAGTAACATGCATGGTGAATGGAAAGGATTACAAGCTTTATTTCTTAATGATTGTCCTTATGCATATTATGTACATTGTTTTGCTCATAGACTACAGTTGGCTTTGGTTGCAGCATCTAGAGAGATAATTTCTGTCCATAAGTTTTTTTCATATTTAACTTTTATTATCAATATTATTGGCTCTTCATGTAAGCGACATGATGAATTACAAGCTTCTCAAGCAGCTGAAATTGCACATATGTTGGCAATTAATGAACTTGAAACTGGAAGAGGTGCTAATCAAATTGGCACTTTAAAATGAGCTTGTAATACTCGTTGGGGATCTCATTTTTATTCTATCTGTAGTTTTATAAATATGTTTGGTGCAATTTATTCTGTACTTAAAATTTTAAAGCAAGATGGATCTACTTATTCTCAATGGGGGGGTGCTAATGCAGCTCTTAAAATGATTACATCTTTTGAATTTATTTTTATTTTACATATGATGAAAGAAATTATGGGTATTACCGATATTCTTTGTCATGCTTTACAACAAAAATCTCAAGATATTTTGAATGTTATTTGATAAGTGGTAAAAATATACTAATAAAAATATTAAATTATAAAATTTATTTATTTATTTATTTAAAAATTAATATTTTTATTAATCTTATGTAGGAAAAAAGATCATCAATATGAAGATCTTATTTTTCTGATTCAGATGAAATAAATTTCAGACAAAACGGACTTCAAACAAGTCCGAAATTGAATTTAAAAAAAAAAAATCTGGTTTAGTTCAAATCGGTTCAGAAAATCGGCTCAGCAGACCGTCCGGTTCGACCACATTAGCAGACCGACCTACTGATACAGCACTGACATCAGGATGACGTCAGCATTTTTCACGATGCACGGTAGACCGACATGAGGGCATTTCGAGAATTTTACATGAAGAAGCGTACTCCGATTGGCTGAAGAATGCAGCGGTCCATGCAACATCGGGCTCGTGCATGGTCTACAGAGGGCAATTTGAGAATTTTGTCTGATTCGATGGGCGGCTTTCACTGAGATTTGATTGGACGACCGACACGAATGCGCTGACGAACGGCATTCGTAGCTTTCGATCGAGATCCAACGGCTGAGATTCATCCCGACATTAAACTAAAGATCAGAAGCCTTCTTTGTGCGTGATCGGATGGTCTAGATTCAATCTAGATCCAATGGCTGGTATGAATTTCGACTTGATTTAGGATATTTTAAAGGATTTTTAAGTGATTTTTGGACCGTTTGATCAACATCCAACGGTCAAAATCATCCAGAATCCTAATTTGAGTTATTTTGAGAGTTTTAAACCTAATTTCTAAAGAATTTTGGGGAAGAATCGATTTTTTAGCTTATAAAACCTGCTGTTGCCATAGAAAAAAAAAAGAGAAGAGAGTGAGAGAAAAAAAAGAGAAAAGGGAGAAAGTCAGAGAAATAAAAAAAAGAAAAAAAGAGAAAGAGAGGAGAGAGGTAGAAAGAGAAGAGAGATTTTTGAGAGAAAAGGAAGGATTTATAATTTTTTCTTTTCTTCTTCTGACAATCGAGACATCGATCAAGGAGCCTCTTCTTCTTCACCAAGTTCTCTACACCAAGAGCAATGGACAAACAATTTCAGTAATTAAATAGTTTAATTTCTTCATACTATTTATTTTATTTGCTATTTTTGAACTTATTATCATGAACTAAATTTTCTTTTACTAAGGCTAAGATGTAGCCACTCTTTTGATGCAATATACAGTATGATTTATTTTTAATTTTTAATTTTATTCACGAGGAGTATATAAATCTGATCTTAATGCTTTTAGATTACTAGCCATCTTCTAATTGATCTGATGAATATAGATGTTACGGACCAAGTACATCTATATTATTGCTTCTTGATTATATACCTTGTATTATGAATCAAATTAGAATTTATATGCATGCGAAAATTTTAGTGTGCTTTGGACGCAGCGTATTTTAATTAGAGGATTTTACAAAATTTAATGCATTAATATTTATTTAAATTACACCTAGACCAAAGGATAATTAATAAATATTGATAGTTTTGCTATGCCTGGACCAAAGGATAGTGAATAAATTAGGAGACTCCACCGTCACATGAAATAAAATTAATCTAATAATCTGAATATTGTATTGACTGAGTTGGTGAACCGATTGCCTTAGTAACCCATTGCTCTTAAGTTTAAAATCCTAATAATTACACTCTCTCTATTTTCTTAAAATTTTTAATTATTTCTTTATTTTATTCTTTAATTTCTTATTCTCATAAATCGATCTTCTAAATAAAGCATAGGAAAGAGCTTTTCAGTACTTATTTTTCAATCCTCTAGGGACGATACTCTACTCATTCACTTTATTACTTGATCGACTGGTGCACTTGCCATAGCTATAAATTAGCACGCATCAAGTTTTTGGTGCCGTTGTCCGGAAGATTGTGTCTAAAATAATATTAAAATTTTGATCCTAGCTTTACTTTAGAATTTTATTTTTATTATTATTTTATTTTTTAAAAAAATTTTTGTTCAGTGCATGACACGTACTGGACATAGTAACTTACTACCTTTAGATCCAGAAATTGAAAGGACCATTAGAAGACTACAACAAGAAAGAAACATGGCAGCTGAAGATCCTAACGACATCAATCTAGGATTGGATATGGCGACCGAAGGACAGCATGAAGCTATTCGATCAGTACATCATCCATTAAATGATTACATCACACCATCTGTAGTCGATGCAGCTTCGAGCATCAGGAGACCGCCTGTACGAGCAAACAACTTCGAAATAAAATCCGACGATGATCCAGATGATTCAATCAACTGTCCAATTCAGTGGACACGTGCATGATGATCCGAATGCCCATATTTCTAATTTTCTTGAACTTTGTGATACTTTTAAAATTAATGGGGTGTCGGATGATGCTATTAGATTAAGGTTATTTCCTTTCTCTTTATGGGATAAAGCTAAAAGTTGGCTTCATTCTCTTCCTGCAGGTTCTATCACAACTTGGGATGTCCTAGCCCAAAAATTCTTAGCCAAGTACTTTCCACCTTCCAAGACTGCCAAGATGCGCAACGATATCACTTCTTTATGCAGATGGACATGGAGACACTATATGAGGCTTGGGAGCATTTCAAGAAATTGCTGAGGAGATGTCCACATCATCAACTATCCCGTATGGCTTCAGGTACAAACTTTCTATAATGGTTTATCTCCTACTAATCATTCTATGATTGATGCAGCAGCAGGAGGAACCATTAATCGAAAAAATGGAAGGAAGAAGCCTTCGATCTGATCGATGAGATGGCATCAAATAGCTATCAATGGCAGACAGAATGCATGATGCCAAAAAGACTAGCAGCTGTGCAGGGAGTAGATTGCGTGCCAACCTTATTAGCTAAAATTGCAGCCCTTAGAGCCGAAGTCAACAACTTGAAGAGAACAGCTATGCATATTCAGAGCATTACTTGTGACCTGTGTGGAGGAGGATATGATACGAGTAATTGCCAGACAGGTAATCCTTTTGCTGAAACAACTGATACAGCTAATTATGTTGGTAATTTTTTTAGGCTGTAATAAAATAATTCCTACTCCAACACATACAATCAAGGGTGGAGGCAGCACCCAAATTTCTCATGGAGCAATCAAAATGCAGCACAACAGCCACCCCCGGGATTCCAAGTACTTGAAAAGAAATCCAACATGGAAGAGCTGATGGTCAAATTCATGCAAAACTAAGAAGAAACTATAAAAAATTTGGAAGCCAAACTTAGGCAGGACCAAGCAGCAGCAATTCAAAACTTAAAGATGCAAATAGGTCAAATGGCTAAGATAATCTCCGAGAGACCTCAGGGATCCTTGCCCAGCAACACGGAGACCAATCCAAGGGAGCAAGTCAATGCTATCATCCTAAGAAGTGGTATAAAGCTGGAGGAGCCACATCAAAAGAAAGAGACTGAAGAGCCAACTACAAATAAGGAACCATCAACTAAAATTCGTCAGTCACCAAAACAACCAGTAGATGGATGGTCTCCAGGTATACGATTTGCCGATCCAAATGTGAAGCCCTACGTGCCGCCACTACCATTTCTAGAGAGACAAATACAGCATCCAGATAAAAAATTTTCTAACTTTTTCAAAATATTAAAGAATTTACATATTAATATTCCTTTTTTGTAGATGCTATTACTCAAATGCCCAGGTATGCCAAGTTTCTCAAAGAAATCCTAACAAATAAGAAAAAGCTGAAGGAGCATGAGAGAATAAATTTGAATGAAGAATGCTCAGCAATACTTCAAAATAAATTACCACAGAAGCTAAAAGATCCAGGGAGTTTTACTATCCCCTGCATTATTGGTGATTGTAGTTTTGATAAAGTTTTATGTGATTTAGGAGCAAGTATTAATCTCATGCCTTTTTCTATTTTCAGGAAAGCTGGGTCTAGGAGAACCAAAGCCTACCACTATTACTCTTCAATTAGCCGAACAGATCCATTAAATATCCAAGAGGTATAGTGGAGGATGTCTTGGTAAAGGTAAACAAGTTTATTTTCTCTGTTGATTTTATTGTTCTTGATATGGAAGAAGATTATGATGTACCCCTTATTTTAGGGAGACCCTTTTTAGCTACTGGAGGAGCTTTAATAGATGTTCAACAAGAAAAATTAATTCTTAGAGTCCAAGATGAACAAGTTATTTTTAATATTTTCAAAGAATACTAAACATACTGATGATAATCAAACTTATTTTCTAATTGATATTATTAACAATCTAGTATATGAGAATTCTGTAGAAAATAGGTTTGAGACTATAAAAGCTAGCAATGTCCAATTGAAAGAGGACTCGACCAAACATGAAAGTATTCCAATTGAAGTGGCACCAGATTGATCCACTTTAGAACTCAAAGAAAGTCAAGCTGAAGACTATAAATCAGAACTACTAGATAGGTTGTTTCTTTTCTTTTTAGTTTTGATCATTTTTTTTTTATTTTTTAGTAATTTATTGTTGCTCTTTTACTGCTTTGGTGTGTATTTTCAATTTTGCAGAAAAAAATCAATGAGAACTCAAGCAAAATTTCAAAGCTCCAAAGAACCAGACTGAACCAAATCAGGTGTATTCCTTCCTATCCTTTATTACACCTTTATTTTTCTTTCTCCTTTAAGACAATGTAGAATAAGTTAAAAATTAAAAAAAATATAAAATCATGTGTCAAGAAGAAAATCTTGAGCAAGATAGACTGGATAAGTGATAAAAGATAGAATTATTTGCTAATGAATGTAATGAGTTAAAGAAGTAGATTAGTTGGTCAACTTTTAGCAGCCTACTTAGGTCATTAAAAGACTATTAGCACTTTTAATTGCACATGCACACTAACAAGGCAAAGTAGGTATTGATTATAAGGCCAACTGAGGATTCAATTATCACTGAAAATTGATAATTAATATACATTCTAATCAAAGAAACTTGAATTTAAGGAAAGAGCTACCTGCCTAAAAATAAAGTGCAAAAGATAGAGTATATGTGGATTGCCCAAAGCCTAGTAACTGGGTCTCTGCACCTAGGTCAAGTATGAAAATTCACGTAAAATGGTGAAGGAAAGGCCAGGATGCTCAGCACAGTAAAAAAAAAAAAAAAGGCAGTGTGAAAGCTACCTTAATTCATGAGTATAAAATTGAGAATGTATAGAAAATTGACCAAAATAGGTGATAAGAGAGGATACTTTTGTTCTTTTAATTTAATACTGAAATGCTAAAGTTAGTCATCACGAACACAAGTGCTATAGATCTTTGATGTACTCTAAGAAAGTTTTTAATTGTATTGACTGAAAAATTTGCTTCTGAAGCTCAATGCTTAGTTAGCAGTATTTTCTAAATTTTTTGACCTTTAGTCCTAGATTTTATCTTTGTGATGGATAATCTTATTAAAATATGGTATTAAATAAAATATTGCTAAGAGACTAGCAATGACTAAGTTGGAAGGGTGTGATAAGTGGTAAAAATATACTAATAAAAGTATTAAATTATAAAATAAATTAATCTATTTCTTTAGAAATTAATACTTTTATTAATCTTATGTAGGAAAGAAGGCCACCAATATAAAGATCGTATTTTTTTGGTTTAGATGAAATAAATTTCAGATAAAACGGATTTCAAACGAGTCCGAAATTAAATTTAAAAAAAAAAATTGGATTCGGTTCAAACCGATTTAGAAAATTAGCTCAGTAGACCGCCCGATTCGACCACATCAGCAGATCGACCCGCTGACGTAGTGCTGACGTCAGAATGATTTCAGCTTTTTTTGCGGCACACGATGGACCGACATGAGGGCATTTCCAGAATTTCACATGAAGAAGCGTGCTCTGATTGACTGAAGAATACGATGGTCCACGCAACACCAAGCTCGCGCATGGTCTACAGAGGGCAATTTGAAAATTTTGTCTGATCTGACAGGCGCCTTTCACTAAGATTTGATCAGACGACCGACATGAATATGCTGACGAACGGCATTCGCATCTCCCGATCGAGATCCAACGGCTGAGATTCATTCCGACATTAAACTAAAGATCAAAAGCCTTCTTTGTGCACGATCGGATGGCTCAGATTCAATCCAACGATAGATCCAATCGCTGGCATAAATTTTGACTTGATCTGGGATATTTTAAAGGGTTTTTAAATGATTTTTGGACCATTTGATCAACATCCAACAGTCAAAATCATCCAGAATGCTAATTTGAGTTGTTTTGAGAGTTTTAAACCTAATTTCTAAAGGATTTTGGGAAAAAATCAATTTCTTAGCTTATAAAACCTGCTGTTGCTGTAGAAAAAAAAAGAGAAGAGAGTGAGAGAAAAAAAAAAGAAAAGGGAGAAAGTCAAAGAAATAAAAAAAAAAAGAAGAGAAAGAGAGGAGAGCGGTAGAAAGAGAAGAGAGATTTTTGAGAGAAAAGGAAGGGTTTGTAATTTTTTCTTTTCTTCTTCCAACAATCAAGACATCGATCAAGGAGCCTCTTCTTCTTCACCAAGTTTTTCACACCAAGAGTAATGGACAATCAATTTCAGCAATCAAACAGTCTAATTTCTCTATGCTTTTTATTTTATTTGCTATTTTTGAACTTATTATCATGAACTAAATTTTTTTTACTAAGGCTAAGGTATAGCCACTCTTTTGATGCAATATTCAGTATGATTTATTTTTAATTTTTAATTTTATTCATGAGGAGTATATAAATCTGATCTTAATGCTTTTAGATTACTGACCATCTTCTAATTGATCTAATGAACATAGATGTTACGGACTAAGTACATCTATGTTATTGCTTCTTGATTATATATCTTGTATTATGAATCAAATTAGAATTCATATTCATATGAGAATTTTAGTGCGCTTTGGACGCAGCGTATTTTAATTAGAGGATTTCACAAAACTTAATACATTAATATTTATTTAAATTACATCTGGACCAAAGGGTAATTAATAAATATTGATAGTTTTGCTATGCTTGGACCAAAGGATAGTGAATAAATTAGGAGACTCCACCATCATATAAAATAAAATTAATCTAATAATCTGAATATTGTATTGACTGAGTTAGTGAACCGATTGCCTTAGTAACCCATTGCTCTTAAGTTTAAAATCCTAATAATTACACTCTCTCTATTTCCTTAAAATTTTTTTTGTTCTTTAATTTCTTATTCTCATAAATCGGTCTTCTAAATAAAGCATAGGAAAGAACTTTTCAGTACTTATTTTTCAATCCTCTAGGGATGAGACTCTACTCATTCACTTTATTACTTGATCGACTGGTGCACTTGCCATAGCTATAGATTAGCATGCATTAACTATGCATTTAGTTTTGTTGGAGATAAATTTTGCTCCCATCGAAGTCCAGTCTGATGCTTATCTTAATGCAGCCGATAATCATGGAAGAGCTTCAATCGAGAATTCTCTTCCACAGCGGTCGAACTTCTTCGACGGTCAGACCTTAGCCGAACTCCTACGGAAGCCGAACTCCTTTCGAACTTCTTCTTCAGTCGAACTTCTATAGGAGCTGAACTCCTTTCGAACTTCTTCTTCGGTCGAACTCATCCAGGAGCAAAATGCCTTCTAGATCTCTCCTTCAGCTAGCATTCCTCCTGGATGATCCCTTTTAGCTGTATTTTCTTTGGAAGTCCGAACTCCTCTGAAATTGATATATGTCGGAGTTCTTCACCAACCAATGTCTACTTTCTCCAAACTACGGTCATTAAATCTTGACGAACAGTCGCCATCAGTCTACTACAGACGGTATTTTCTTCCATGATAGACTCCATCAGGCCTCAAGTGGTTCGCTACTGGATGGTATGGCTGTCACTATTAGCCTGATAACACCTTTCTCTCCATACCGAACTCCACCAGACCTCGAGCGATCTGCTGCTAGACGACTACAGCTGTCACCATCAATCAAGCTCCGTCTATAAAAAGAAATCCTCCAAATATATTTTTTCTAAGCTCTAAGCTCTCTTCTCCTTTCCAAAATTCTGACGAACTTTTGCCTGAGTACTTCATTTTTGTTGGTCAGAAGAGCTGATTTGATTGTCAGAGGGTCCTACCGAAGCCACCACCACCGACTTCGGATAGGACTTTATTTTGTAGGTCTCCGACGGCGACCTCATCCTCCTCCGCTCTAGCTCGTTCCGACGTCGATCAGATTCTGCACCAATAGAATTGACGCTAGAAGGAGGGCCTCTATCTTTGAGGTACCCTTATTTTTAAAGGAGTGCTCAGCCGACCCTGCCGACCTTCTTCTCTAAGGTTCATCTCCACCCTCTTCCTCAATCCCAAGAAATACCTCAAAAGAAGGCGACTATTCAGAGATCTATCACTTTTACTGCTAGATCTAAGCCAGATCCATCCACTCCTGCTCCATCACCGGTACTTCAACTTCCACCTCTACCGACGGTCATGGTAGATTCAGAGCAGTTTAACCTACTGATGCAGCAAATTTAGGATCTCACCAAGATGGTGCAGATCATACGACAGCCTCCGATGGTGACTCTATCAGAAAACCCATGATTAGGATGTCGAAAACTGATCCCAAGAAAGAGCACTTGGACTAGCATACCCATCACTCTTGAAAAAAAAAACTGAGAGTAGAGAATCCATGCTCGGATCATGATTCTCCTCTGAAGGAGACCCTCTCCATCTATAGTCAAAAGCCATCCAAGATCTGCAATCGAGACAAAGTCCTCGATCAAAAACTATGAAAGATGGACCGACAGATTGAGAAACTCCACCATGTCATCCTGGCTCGTTGTGATGATGTCTGTACCGATCCTCCTTTCTCTCCTCGAATTATGCAAGAATTCATTCCACCGAACTTCAAGCTTCCTCAATTTAAAAGCTACGATAGAACCTCTGATCTGGTTGATCATCTAGAGGCATTCCGGACCATGATGCTACTCCATGGTGCATCAGACGCTATATTATGCTGAGCTTTCCCATCTATCTTAAAGAAAGCAGCAAGAAACCAGTACTCAATGTTGAAACTATGTACGATTATTTCTTTTGACCAGATAAGCCATCAGTTCATGGCCCACTTTGTTAGCAGCCAACGTCCATGCCGAGGTTCGAATTTTTTGATGAATGTTAAGTAGAAGGAGGAAGAATTCATCCGAGCTTATGTCATCCAATTTAATGCTGCGACATTAAAGGTCCGAGATCTGAACCAGTCTGTTGCAATGGCCGCACTCAAGAGTGGCCTTCAAAAGAACGATTGCTGTTCTCCCTAGAGAAGAAGTACCTCAGAAACTTTTTTGATCTGCTAACTCGAGCCAAGGGATATGCCCATGCAGAAGAAGCCTTTAAGTTGAAGGATGAAGAAACCGTAGGAGAGCGGCGAACAGACGAGTCTAATAGACCCACCACCGATGGAGGATTGAGTGAAGTTTGGCCACGCTCACGAACTCTCCTTGAGCGCAAGCGAGCCCGAACTCCTTCTCAAGCTCATCATCAAGCAAGTTCCAATAGAAGGATGCGAAGAAGTTCTCCCTCCAGAAGGTTTCGTAACTAAGCCCCCCTTAATGCTCCTAAAACTCAAGTTTTGATGGAAATTAAGAATCAGCTATCTGAAGAAAAATCTTGATTTTTTGGTCTAGATTCGTTCAGATCTGATCAGATCAAGAGATATATTTGAAAATTTTTACTCTTTGATCCATATCAGATCTAGGATGTTTCAGATCTGATTATTATTATTTTAAAAATTAAAATAAATTTAGATAAATTAAATCAGATTAATTTATCTTAAAGTGGGTAATCCTATTATTCATTGATGATTCTGTAAGCAGCGAAAGGTTCTAGATCTAGCCACGCAAGTGCCTGGCCTCTATCGATATCCACTCGGGCTGGATCTGGAGATCCTCTTCTTTTCTATCACGTCTCCAAAAATCAGATCTGAATCTGATTTGGAGGATCTTCAAAACTTCTTTTAAAGATCAGCAGTTGTTCTTTGCAGCAGCGCAGCCTTCTAGCTTTCAGTCATCTTTCTCTCGTCTGGATCGCACCAACCAAGGTCTAAAACTCCTTTTGGACGTGGAGAGGAGAGGGAGAAGGTGGGTTTGGCATGGAGGAGGAGAGGAGATGTAGTCTTGAGGCATGGAGAATTGTGATTTCCAATCTTAATTTGAGTTGGGCGTAGGGTCTTATTTATAGATTGTCTGTGATCCAACTCCTCTTCTTCCAACCAATCACAATCCTTTATGAAATTAGATCTAAATCTGATTTATGGAAATAGAGTCCCCTGGATTCCTCTTTAAAGGATGCCTAAGACCAGTCAAAGTTGGTTCTTAGGAGAACTCTAATCGGAATCCAAAAAGGAGATGGAGTTCCTGTCCAACAGGGACTCCTGGGCGTCTCCAACTTGGGCACACGCCAAGGGTGGCGTGCGCCCTCCTCCTTACTAGGTTCTGGCAGGAGGACAGGCCCCCACCAGCTCTTCAATAAGTGCATGACACAAGGACAAAAGTCAAAGTATCAATGATCAATATTTGACCAGTCAAAGGTCAACTTTTGACTAAAGTCAAAGGATGAGAAATGGCAGGTAACCAAAAATGGCAGGTAATGTCTTACAAAATAAGATAACCTTTTTTGACTTG